>JAZFAU010000080.1:485000-1073394 GCA_037178615.1 Dione vanillae
AGAGATTTTTAGTAGAGAAATTTTCGGGGAAAACATCAAATGTTAACCAATGGATTAATGAATTTGAGAATGAGTGTATACGTTTCGAGATACTAAAGGATGCTGAAAAAATTGAAATTTTAAAACATTTACTCGAAAAACAATGCTTAGATTGGTACACCAGCATGTTAATAAAATGTTCAGTAAATGCAGGATGGGCAATATGGAAAGCTAATTTTTGTGAGACATATGAGAATAAAGGTTGGTCACAAGTTAAATATGCATTTACATTTAAATTCCAAGGAGGTTCATTACTGGAATATGCTACGAAAAAGGAAAGACTGTTACTAGAGGTAAATAAAGAAATTGACACACAGACAATGATAAATCTTATAGTAATGGGTTTACCAGATTATATAATGTACAAAATGGATAAGGGGTTAATAACATCCACTGCGAATCTTTATAATGAAATTGGTAAACATGAGCAAACGACAAATAAAAATAGTTACTATAAATTCAAGCAAAACACATTTTATAATAAAACGAAAGTTGATAAAACTAAACCTTGCCAAATATGCGAAAAATTAAATAAAGGTAGCCGTTACCACGAAGAAGGAAAATGCTGGTTTAAACATGAAGATAGTAATGAGAATAAAAGACACCATAGTAAGAAAGTAAACAATACTTTGTTAGAAGTTGAATTGAGTGATGATGAGCAAAAAAACGAATAATAACACCGTTAATTAAAGTCAAACTAACATTAGAAGAAAATTTAGGCATATTTGGTATATACGATTCAGGTTCTAATGTTTCTTTGATCAATTCTAAATTATTAAAAATAAAGAATGAAGGTAGTTATGAATATAACAACGCAAATTTAATAACAATTAACGGTGTTAAAAAGACAAAAGGTTTGACAACAATAAAGATTAAGATTATTGATATAGAGAAGAAAGTTGATGTTTATATTGTAGATGGAAAAGACTTTCAATATGATTTCTTAATTGGCCTGGATATAATAAAAGAGTTTAATTTGATTCAGGACGAAAATTTAAATGTCACACAAAAAATAGACGATAAAAAGTCCAATTTTATAAATTTTAATGAACATGTAAAAGAAGAAAAATTTACAATGGATCTAAGTCATTTAAATTGTGAGCAAAAATCTGAAATAAATAAACTGATCGATAAATATAAATCGAGCTTTGCAAAGGACAAATATGATATTGGGACAGTAAAAAACTATGAAGCACGCATCGATCTCGTTGTGGACAAGTACTGTAGTAAAAGACCATATAGGTGTTCAATAGAGGACAAGTTAGAGATAGAGGAACAAGTAGGAAAATTGCTTGAAAGAAATCTTATAGAAGAGTCATACAGTCCATTTGCAGCACCAGTAACATTAGCTTTCAAAAAAGAAGACAATAGAAAAACCAGATTGTGTATTGATTTTAAAGATTTAAATAAAATAGTGGTACCTCAGTCTCAACCGTTTCCTTTGATTGAGGACTTAGTCACTAAAACCAGAAACTGTAAGTACTTTTCAACATTAGATATTAACTCTGCGTTCTGGTCTATTCCCTTGAGAATCGAAGATAGAAAAAAAACTGCTTTTATTACACAGGAGGGCCACTACCAATGGACATGCTTACCTTTTGGTTTGAAAACTTCTCCGGCTATATTTCAAAGAATATTGAGTAACATACTAAGAAAGTATAAACTAACAGACTTTACAGTAAATTTTATTGACGATATCTTGATTTTCTCAAAATCTTATACAGAACATATAAAACATTTATCACAACTTTTAGAAGCGATAGAAAAAGAAGGTTTTAGGCTAAAGTTCACAAAATGTAAATTTGCCACAAATTCAGTAAAATATCTCGGACACATAATACAAGATAATACAGTTAGACCAGTGACAGATAATTTAATTTCAATAAGGAATTTTCCAACACCAAAGACTCAGAAACATATTAGACAACTTTTAGGCAAAATAAATTTTTACCGTGAATACATACCCAACAGCTCAATAATTTTAGAACCACTTCATAATTTATTACGGAAAAACCAAAAATTCATTTGGTCAACGGACTGTCAAAAAGCTTTTGAGAAAATAAAGCAACTTCTATGCTCACAACCAATCTTAGAAATTTTTGACCAAGAATTGCCAATAAACATATACACAGATGCATCATTAGAAGGTATTGGAGCAGTATTAAAGCAAATTCAGCCGAACGGAAAGGAAAAACCTGTAGCATATTTTTCGAAAAAATTAAATGAGGTCCAGAAGAAAAAGAAGGCCATATATTTGGAATGCTTAGCCATTAAAGAAGCAATAAGATACTGGCAATACTGGCTAATGGGTAAACATTTTACAGTGTATTCGGATCACAAACCACTGGAAAATTTAAATATTAAGTCTAGAACAGATGAAGAGTTGGGAGAATTATCTTATTATTTATCACAATATGACTTTAACATTAAATATGCGCCAGGAAAAGAAAATTTAGAGGCAGATTGTTTAAGTAGAAATCCGGTATTAGAAGCGAATACAGATATAAATGAACAGTTAAAAATAATAAATCTAATAACATTGGATGACATATTAAAAGACCAAGAGAAAAATGAGGATATTCAAAAATATAAGAAAAATTTGATACACAAACATAAAATATATTACAAGAGAATAAAAAAACAAGAAAAAATTATATTATCAGAGGAATTAAGTACAAAATTTATAAAACAGATACATGAAAATATGTGTCATATAGGTATAAAACAAATGCAAAAGAAAATAGGAAAATTTTATACAGCGAAGAATTTAACAAAGAATATTGCTGATTTATGTAAAAAGTGTGGAACATGTATAAAGAATAAGACAAGAGGACATGTAAAATATGGTTTAATGTCGTACTTAGGTCCTGCCTCAAAACCATTTGAAATTGTTTCAATAGACACTATTGGAGGATTTGGCAGTTCCCGTTCAACAAAAAAATATTTGCACCTGTTAGTGGATCATTTTACTCGATATGCATTTATAGTTACATCTAAAACACAGAATGCACAGGATTTTATAAAACTTATAAATAATATACCAAATTGTAATGAAATTGGCATGGTTCTCACTGACCAATACCCTGGGATTAACTCAAAAGAATTTAAAACTTTTTTAAGTGAAAAATCTATTACACTGATTTTCACTGCAGGAAATTCGCCGTTCTCAAATGGTCTTAACGAAAGATTGAACCAAACACTTGTAAACAAAATTAGGTGCAAAATAAATGAAAAACCAAATAAAATAGCATGGACAACTATTGCCCATAACTGTGTAGATAAATATAATAATACTGAACATACAATCACTGGCTTTACACCAAGGTACCTGTTAGATGGTACAGACATTTCATTCATACCAGACGAACTTAAGATAGAAAAAGAAGCAGATGACTGGATTAAAGATAGGAAAATAGCGCTAGACAGATCAATTAAATCACATGAATATAATAAAATGATATTTGATAAAAATAGAACACATTATAATTTTAATACAGGTGATATGGTTTATGTTGAAAATGGGCACAAACTTAATAGAAGAAAATTAGATGAACTAAGGATTGGTCCTTTTAAAATCGAAGAAAAGATATCACAATCAATATATAAAATCAATACAGGTCATAGAAAATCGGAGTCAAATTTATTCCATATTACTAAACTTATTCCTGTTCCTACTCAAGAAGCAAGTATAGATTCAAGCTAAAATTTCAAAGGAAATTTTCTCGCCTAGGGGGGGAGATATAAAGGAATATTTAAAATTCCTTTATGTTTTAAAATCAGTGGGTCGATAACTGTTCTTTTAACTGACTCCAAAGATGGCGCTATATAAAAAACATCGATAAAGCAGTAGTGATATAGAAGTAAGGTGACTTGTCAAAATATTAATTTTATTAATGTTAAAAAAATATTAATTTCAGTTAATTCAAAACAGATCGACAAATTAACTCTAAATGTCGTTTCTTTGTTTTTACAGGTCTGTAATATATGTAGAGTTATACTTTGTATTTTTGTTAGAAAGTTAAAATGGTAGAAATAAAAGAATCTTTGTTTTTACAGAGCAACACGTTTTTAATTTGCCGATTAAAACTGAAAAAAATTAATAATAACTAATAGTCTTACATAGATATATATATATATATATATATATATATATATATATATATATATATATATATATATATATATATATATATATATATATATATATATATATATATATATATATATATATATATATATATATATATATATATATATATATATATATATATATATATATATATATATATATATATATATATATATATATATATATATATATATATATATATATATATATATATATATATATATATATATATATATATATATATATATATATATATATATATATATATATATATATTCTAGAACCACAGCCTAATATATTTGAAGGAACGCTGAAAAGAATACGAAATAAAGCTTCAAAAATCCCCCAGGACGTCCTAGATACTTTATTACTTTCGCATTGCACCACATATGGCGTACAGCGTGTTATGTCGACGATATATATTAAAAATATAGCCCCATTGTATGAAATGGTCATCTGTTCGATTTCTTCTTTGGGGGAAATAATATAAAACACAAGATAGAACTTTGCTATCCAGTTTCTACGGTCTTTTCAGTAAAAAAAAATAAGGTTGAAGCAATATGCAGTATAAGTATGAAAGACGTTGTAAAGTTTCATGTATCTCCTAAGCCTTAGGAGTAAAATTACGTGTGCAATACCGCATAGTTGCATTGTTAACCGTAGCGGTAATAGTTTGTACTTTGCAACGACGTACACGTAAGTTTAAATGCAAAATAATTTTTTAAACAATTTACCTTAAAATGGCTCACAAAAAAGTTTTTTTGTTTTTGCTCTAACTGTACTATAATAGTAATTATTGTATTCTTATGCGTATAATATATATTAAAATATAAGCTTCATATTGTATTGACTAACTATATGTAATTTAGTACTCCAATTGAGAATTGAATCCGCAAAACTGTTTACAGTCAACCAAGTGTCTATATGTCAGTAGGTACATATTATATATTTTTAATTATTGATGTGGAATAAAAATAAAATTTACTTTAGGAATGTTTGCTAGTCTCGTTATAGATAAAGCTACGCAGCACACAACACGTCGACCTCGACGAATTGGTTCATGTTTCGTAAACTAGTGTCTTACGCACTCTTAGCCGACAGGTTTGAGATAAGAAATTTATAGTATAACACGAGAATATATGTTAATATGTACAAATTAACATATATTTACGTACAAATATATCTACGTTTAAACTGATATTTTAATTGCCTACATAAAACTAAAGAGCAGGCGCAGAAATCTGCCATCTTTATCTCTGCTTATCCTGCCATCTTAAATAATAGCTTTAGATGCTCCATACCTTAGCATCGCTTAAAATTCCTTGCAAATTTAACAAGCTGCAATAAAATGCATTTAAAAAAGTCTTCAAAATACTTTGTATTCCAAAAGGGAGTTATCACCTGACATATCAATATAGAACAACTAGAGAAAACATTTTAATATAAAGATCTGTCCGTATAAGGAAAAGCCATCTGCATACTGAAGACTAAGGACAATGGCATTCTTTACCTTGAAAAAACCTTGTATGGTTAACTATTTTTGTCATAAGAAGAAAAATGACAATATATTTTATAAAATCAACTTATAATAAGTTAAGTAGCAAAAGTAATAATTAAGGAGTCAAACCTGAAACCACCCTGTGCCTTAAAATCAATTATAAAATACCTTTTTCTAACAATGTCTTTTTATGAGTAGACCAGTGACTCGTCTAGAAAGCTATTTACAAAGTATACCTTCCATATCATCTTCCATCACCAGCCTTACTATCTTCGAGGAATGTATCAGAATTGTAGAGAGCTTTGACTGTCGTCTAATATGTACCTTAGATGGATAGCTGATATCAAATTATCAACAGAACTTAGAAAGCACAAGGATATTAGTATATTTATCAATATTAAACTACCATTGTATAACTATTATTGACTCGTATATTAATATAAAAATATTAACATAAGTATTGTGAAGAAAAATAAACGCATAACATATAATAAAATAAGACAACAGTTTGAAAAAAAAAATTAAAATCAAGTTCGCGTTACTTAATGTATATTTTTTTCCAAACACATACACATGACTTACATATATATGAAAGAATCAATTATATCAATACCAAATAGCAGTAATAAGATATATATTACTCAGTAATCATATTATATAGTCACGTAATATATCCTCTGATTTACCTTCATGAAAGCTATATATTATATATGGCTATATTCTATATCAACATCTCAAATTAATTTTGTTTGAATAACATTGATATGGCGGCCCCAAATTAATTTGTTACAAAAACACTCTTATTACGCTCTATTCTATATGAATCTTACCTACGATTTCTACGTTGAAGGGAAAATTCTAATAACTATTAAAAATGAGGAATACCCAGGGGTTGAAGAGATGCGTCATTGTTTAAACACCGTACATATCGTACCGTGTACATGAGAACTCCTGTAATAATACATATAGATATCATGCGAATATTATTTGGAAATATTCCTATTTTATTTGTCACGAAGAAAGAACAGGTTCACACTTTCTCACATAAAGGAAGGCGGCAGACACATTCTGGTGGCAGAACACTTCTCCCAAATAACGTATGAATACAACCCTTTGTGTGTCAAACTGTGGAGCTAAACGCCGCATTTTTATTATCAAAGCAGGAAAATGAAAATAATTCTTTTATTTGTAAGGATCAAACTCACATCCAAAACGTATACAGTCTTACGCTGCCCTATTATTAAGTATCTAAATGTAAGATATATTACTTAGTCGTTGATTATTATTGACTACCAAAAGACGAAAACCAAACTATATACACCAAAAAACGTTAACTATATCTAAATCGAATTGTTATCAATACTATACAAACATATAAAAAGTAACCAAATTAAGTAAAGTAAACAGAAAGTATACAATGTATCTAATTTTCAAAGGTATCGTCGAAGTACTAACAAAGACATAACCTTGTGGGACCCCTCCTCTTCGGAGAGGTAATGAACGACGCGGGGCGCATAAAGTATCCCGTTGCCATGGCGACCAAGGGCGGCAACCCCCTAAGCCTGACTAAGCCTGCTTTACAGGATAAATAAAACCACAGTGTACAGTAAAAGTTACGTTTTTGTGACGATGGGAAGTCTGGCTGATCTACGTGAAGCTTGAAAATGTGTACTTCTAATCGATAATATACGTACAATAACTTAATGATAATAGTTTATGATTTTTAAAATGTTAATCCACACTGAGGATAGAAAAAATACTTAAAAAACATATGTAAATATTTGATTTTTAATTACTTTTTTTATGACAATAATATCTTAACTCTAAGATTTTTCTGCATACACTTGACTTTACGATTTTTTTTTCAAATGAACAGCCTACGTTAGGAAATCTAATCATCTGCAAATAAAAATAACTAAGCACAAAAATTCTCCCAATCGTTGCATTAGAGTGGAGCAGACGTAATAAATTTTCCACTTTCCTATATAAATTCTTAACGCCGAACACAAAAAGGACGATTTAAAGAATATCCTTTATGCGAGGGAGGTCCTGGCAAGGCGCCCGATGCAACCGGTACGTACTTCAAACTCATATAATGTAACGACGTGTAATGTTGTATTTTCTGTTTTATATTATTTTATTCATATTTTATTCTTAGAAGTAATAGCATTTATACATACTGGATGAAATATTACTCCTCATATTGCATTTGGGATATGCCATAAAATAGGAGGTCACCAGAATAAATAATTTTGTTTCACTTATTTAGTTTATAGCTATAGCTAGGTCTTTCTACACTCTACTCTACGCTCCACTCTTCGCTCTATGCTCTCCGCTCGAGTGACAGTCGCATTATCTACATCTTCAAATTAACACGGCACTTCCTTCTCTAATAATAAAAAATATGAATCGTCGAAAACATGTTACTAACAAAAAGTGTACAAACATTATTATTTATGTTATAAACCCATGTGATAGGAATACAAGATGAGGTGTATACTAATTTATTTATGTATCAACTATATTTAACATTTTCTTAATTTAAAAATTTTAAATAAGGTCTAAATGATCAAACATTAATCGAATATATTATTTTAAAAACTTAAGGCCGGTTTCACCACTTGCATATAAAATCCCAGATAGCAAATATGTTCCTTATCTCGCAGATAAACAACCTCGGTTCCACAGGTCTCCGATAGAAATATCTAACAGATACAGACCTTACTAAACTATCTGCAGATTCAAGTAGGCGACAGTGACGTTATCTGATAGAAAAAAAGTTGTAAGTGGTAATAACGAACATATTTGTAACCTTTATTCTAACATTACATTTTTAGCTGACTTTTGACTTTAGTGTTTCTAAAAATTTGTAAAACTAAAAACGATAAATGAACAAAAAAAATGCTTAACAATGTTGCCTTTAAAAATAAAGTTATAAAACAGAGCAATCGAGGTCTAACACAAATTATCAACAGACGTAAAACAATGTGTCAAAACGAGTGACACTTGCGTTTTATTTCTTTATTAGCATTTGGAATTTATAAAACAAATCGTACGAATACATATCATACTAATTCCATTCTTCAACAATAAAATTAGATTTGATAATAACAAAAAGAGGTGACGTGGATTATTTTCAATAAAAAACATTGTATTCATTAAATTTTAAAAACTATTTCCAAATAATTTACGTTGTAGTAAAAATTGCAATTTTGCGCTGTTGCCGTTATTATTAATGCCGTTATTATTAAAATAGCTGGTAAATTTGTCTACCAAATATTTATCGGAGAGATAGATGGTGAAACAGAAAAAAATTATAACATCCTTTATCTGGTAGATAGCATTAATTATCAGCTAAAAAACTGAAACTTTACCTGCAAGCGGTGAAACTGGCCCTTAAAAGAATAGAAATGGAGTACTTAAGAGTAAAATCACGTTCAAGTACGTAAACGCAAGGACCTCTCGTACTTTGAAGTATGGTTAAATCTGGGAGAATCACAAAATTGAAAAAAAAAACAAGAGCAAATACTAATCCAATTATAGCGTCACTATACTGGACAAAGCGTGAGGCAATCGATGCGTCTAGACAAAACTGGGGGAGCTGAGCATTTCAATACATACAGGGCTACATGCTTTTTTATTACATTAATAAATAAAAAGGACTATAGAGTTATTTAATTTTTACAACCACAGCACTAAATTACACGTTTTAAATGGAGAGACTTGGTAATTAGCGGAAAGTAAAGAGTGGAGTTAACAGAGATCATTTAACTGTATCACAATAGTAGTAAACACTTGCGTATGACGCGAATCGCAACTCTCATTCTTTGTTAGTCTATTAGTACCGAAAGTCATTCTTCCCTGCTATCTAACGGTAACAGTTGTCAAAAAAAGAAATAGTCCAATCAAAGATGGAGTTTTAGATATGGTTATTAAGTTTTTTATTATAAGTTATTATGTATATGTTTAATGTGAATCCTTTAGCAAATATTTTGCTATTAGCATTAACATACATATTCTATATTTTTAATATATAATGATTAGCTTTAGCTTCTCGCTATTATCCCGTATATAACAGGCAGAAGAAACCTAAGGAAACGTGGGAAACCTAGTGTTAAGACACTCCGATTATAAAAATAAATTAAACATGCCACATAATGATCAATAATATCTATATACCAAAAAAATCCCTATAAAACGACATTCCATAACATCATTCATTAACACTTTAAGGAAACATTTCATCTGTCTGTCATAATGTATGCGTCTAGACTTACTTTATCTCTCGCAATTTCTTTTACTTTTTTTTATATAAAAATCGCACTAATGAGATCCTAGAGCAATTTACACAAGCAAACTTGAAATTTAAATTTATATTATATATATATATATCTTTATTATATATATATATCTTTTTTTATGTAAAAAATAGTATCTTTTTACTTCTGAACGTATTTCTATTTTTGCTGAATCAATTTTTGAATGCAACACTTTATTGATTTTTTGGCCAATAACTTGAATTCCATCCGCGTATTTAAAATGTATGCCAAATCCCTACAGAAATTCTAACAGCAAAATAAGTTATATAAACCATGTAAGAATTTCGACGCAGCGTGATGAAGAACGCATGGCTCAGCGGTTCGCAAGAGGGCGCGGGTTCGAGTCCCGCTGCGTTCAAATTTTTACATGTTTTCTTTAAGTATATATATAGACATACGTTATTTACATGGTTTTAAAAAAATCAAGGATAAATTGAAATACATTACACTTTTATACTATTTTTCTATATTTTCTACTAATGCTAATGCAAATGAGGAAATTACATATCATAGAATCTCAAAAAAGCTTAAAATAGGTCAGTCGTATAACAACGTCATAATTGTAAAGGACGAAAGCTTGTTCAACTTCTAAAAGCTCCAAAGTTCAAGGACGGGATGAGGACAAAGGGCGGCGAAGTACTGTCGACAATGTCCTTCAGAACGCTCTAGACATCACCATCGTACTCATTACACGCTAGATTGTAGAAATACGACTGATTTATCTTTTTATTATGACTGGTTACAACTAGCTACATTTATTAAAAGCTTTCTTGTGTAGGTTCAAGATCTATTCGGATTGATTTTTTTTAAATAATTTACACAATTAAACAGATACGAAGAAAATCGTTAAGAAAAATATAAGCATATAGTTTATTTAATAGCAACTACAATGTATCATACTTACATTCTGTAGGCGTTCAAAGTTTTCGACATTATACGTGATGGAGTCCTAACAATAACTATCCATCACACTGCACTAACACGATATATGCACTTATCAAACACGTCACCTCATGTAAAAAGTTATATAAAAATAGTTTCTAATTTAACACTGGCACCTGCAAACCGGAATTAGATATAGATAACACGTCCAGTTCTGCAGCTGGAGTCTTGGCCGTTTCCAGCATTTAAATGATAAGATTATCGATACATCGGTCTCGAGAAGTATAGAGAAACTAACAAAATAATAAAACTTAGTAGTAAAAATTATTAACTAGTTTAGTTTACTTGGAAACATATATAAATAAGTATTAATATATAAAATCTGACTTTGTTTGTATGAACGCGCTGATTTCAAGGAACTAATGATTCAAATAAAAAAAATAATATGTCAGTCTGTCCATCTATAAAAAAAAGTTGACCTTATTCCATTTGAATACACGGACAAAGCTGCAAGTAAAACTTAGTTAGGGCATAAATTATTCAATATGCTAGGAAAATAACTCGAAATCAGCAAAAAAAAACATGTTTCCCTAAAACTAAACCTAGTGCCTATTTTAAATAAACTACAAAATAACAATTTCAATATGAATTTTCTACATTTTCCACATTTTTTATTTAGCAAATCATCAATAATCACATAAAATAGTAGATTAATATAAAGAAATTGGCCTTCTTAAAGAAAAATGACGCAAAATCAAAAACACAAAACAGAAACGAAAGCAAAATTTCAATGTTCAATTCTAGCACGTGTATTTTTTGGCAGTGCCGCCCACAAGACTGACCGCTTGCCAATAATTACACAATTCTGCGCCGACAAAGAGGTGCTGCGGATATTTCTCATGTGAAAATGGGACAGAAGTAGAAGTATAATCGAAATCAAAATAGATCGACTCCTACGCAACACTGCGGGAGTGTCGTTGATCCCTATGGATCATTGTATGAGAGGCGTTTGTTTATTTTGTTTTACTTTGTCTTCGCGATTGTAACAACAGATGTTGTTCGCGAACGTTATTGTTATTTCAAGGTCTTTCATTTCAATATTGCAATATTATATTATTATAAAAATTGCTTGTCTTATAAACGTATTAGAAAGTTTTCAACATTTTTTAACAAGCGAAAAATTGAAAAAGCATAAAGTAAACATAAACGCATTTCAAGTGTTTGGAATCACATAAAAATGCTACACTATTCTAGGCTAATCTAAGCGCAGAGGAAATTCTTGATACAGAGAATTTCTACAAGCGTATAAGAATTTCAACGTTACCCTAATAGAAACGTATAGCTTAGTCATTATATCGATCCAATATTGGTTTAAAAGGCGCGTATTCGAGTCCTTTACATAAAAAAGTAGACATTTAAAAAAAGTCTTCTACAAGGCTTACCTCACAAAATGAAGGAGATGCGTGTAACGAATCGACAAACAAATATCCAAATATAGTATGACAACTTAAGGTGTAGTTATAATTAGGTACACGAGACGTATACTAACGTTGCGATGTATTCGTATGAAAAGGTTTCATTCGAGGCTCCAGATTGAACTAATTAGATTACGTACGTCTAAGAAGGCGCTACTTTCCTTAGTATATCCAATACAGTGTATAAAGTTTGCTTGGCGAACTTTGTAAATTGCAAAGTAATTGAATTACAAAACATTCTTCGATAAAATATAACAAATGAAAGTAAAATCATTAGTTATTAAATTAAGTTAAATGATTTTATCACCTCCAGGTCCTAGAATAAAATATGAAATATTAACTAAGTAAAATATATATTATGTACATGAATATAATATATAAATATATATGTTTTGTTGAACGTAGGTTTCGGCAGCAAGTAAGCAATAAACAAAATCCATATCTGAATAACAACACGAATGGGCCCGGGGCACGCAACAGTTGAGGCCGGTGTAATTTAAATAACGATTATTAGATACGAAATTAAAAGCAGACTGTTTATTTATTTTGTAAGTTTTGTTTTACTTTAGGAAAATAAAAAATATTAGGATTTTCTTTATAAAATATATTTTTTTATATTAAATATTTTTATAAATAAAAAAAATGAGGACCGTCGTGGCGCAGAGGCGCAACGTCTGCCTGTAACGCGACGGTTACTGGGTTCGATCCCCAGTCGGGAAGATGGATTTTTCTATTTCCATTTTCTTCGCTCTGGCATCTAAGGCAAAGCGCGGCGTTGAGTTCCGCTACTCAACACGCAATGCCTCGAAAACGGCGGAAAGTGGGGACGGAGTAAGCAGGAACTAAGTAACGGAGTGTCTTAACACTAGGTTCTTATGGTTCCTGCAGTTCCCTCTGCCTACCCTGCCATGTGCGGGATAAAGCGTGAAGCTATATATATTTATATATAAAAAAAAAAAAAAAAAAAAAAAAAAAAAAAAAAAATCAGAAGTCGTATTTATATTAGGGTATACAAATGAGTTTCTATAATTCCCTTTTAATACAAAACAATCAAAGCGTTCTACTTCTATAAAATGAGAGTTACAATCATAAAATGAATGTTACAATGTGGAAAATTGAAATGTTTCGAATTTAAACTTCACTCTTGGGAAATCTCAAGAAAATTTCTTTTAAAGATAAAGAGTTACACATACATACACTATATATAATGTAGTTTCTGAATGATAATACTTAACAAATTAAGATTAACTAAATGTAAATTAAATTAGTATATAGTTTTACGACAAATATCGTACATTTAAATTTCATAATTTGAACGCCTGAACGAATGAATCTGAAAAGTTTCATTTGAATGTGAAAAAACCTCATCATATCTTAAAAGACTATGATGAATGGATGAAGATATTTGGATAGATCTTGATGACTTAATAGTCCCATTAAGTATCGTTAATAAAATAATAAACTGTTATTTAAATACTAAGTAGAGCATAGAGTCCAGTACAGTACAGTACAGTACGACAGTTATCTCGTTACCAACACGGACTTAAGACGAAATCACACCGAGTATACTAAGTGTAAAGCCATTAAATATATCGTAGAATCCACTAAGAGCCGAACTACGCTCACGTTTTATTACCTTTAAATTACGGTTTCGTTAAGTGGATACTTATTTGTTAAGTGATCATTAACTGTCGCTGTAATGACTTATAAGATTCTAGATCAATCGGAAATGATATAATTCAGAGTTATTATGTGTACTTAACAAATACAAACAAAACTGAATAAGCAAAAACGCTTTTGATTCTAATCATGCATATCTATCTGGAAACCAATTTTTACCTATATGGATGGAATACGAAGAGGTGATTGCATTCCTAATTTGAAAAGTTGCTTTTTACTGCTACCGCTTTTTTTATAACTTTAAATGGTTTTTATAGTCTAAAGAGATTTATAAATTTGATAAAATATAATTAACTAGTTATTAAACAGTAATTTCTATGTAATTATTGCATTTTGACCATATCGTGTAGCAGATAGTAATGTTTTAAAAACAGGAATGAGGTAGATGTTGTTTTAAGCGAGAGCATTTATATTGTAGTGAAAGGAAAACAGTAGTAAAATAGAGAAAATTAAAGGAGTGTACACGTATATTCGATTTAAGATACAGATTTAGTTAAATAAATAAAATTAACAAGGTTTTTTTTACGAAAGGTAACAAATGTGTCCTGAATAAATTGACAAAGAGAGCTGCTGAAGAATTTTAAAAACCGATCGGAATTACAAACGACAGATATGTTAACTTGAATTTTATTGACACTTTGAGATTTTTTTTATATGAAAACACCTGCTTCCCAAATATACTCTACAATGGAAGTGTTAAAATAGTTGACAGTTTAAACAAGCTTATAAGAAATAAAAAACTCTTAATAACACAAAATATTAAATCTTGTTTTAAATGTGATAATATGTAGATAGATATAATTTCTTACTTAAGTAAAATGGAATTATAATTGGTACGTTAGAAAATAATCGGAGCGTTAATAAGAATGCTAATTGACATAGACGTAAGACGAATATTTAGACGTAAAAGCGTGTTCATACTGAAATTACAGTATCACACATTAAATCAAAGTTACCAGTGCAGTAAAAAAACAAAGGATCTGAAGCAAACGTGAGAACTGTAGACCTTCAGACCTTCAAAAGCACAGCCGGGTAAAAACGTAGTAAGCGTCGTTTAGCAGTCAATAATAAACACCTATTTATAATCTCGAAATGCCACAGAGCGTAACTGACCGATAAGCATTATCACGATCGACGTATCGATAACTATAACAATTAATAGAAAATATATAATCAACCAACGTGCAAGTATCTCCTGGTGAAAACTGGAACGGTTTATTCAAATGGAAATATTTATAAAACCATTTAAACACTACAGCGGCTCTCCACGGTAATAGTGCTTAAGGACGGTAAAATGGACGCGTATTTTATATAAAGAGCGTTATTTTAATACCCGCTTAGGAGGAGCGTGAACACGTCCGCTCCCCGACACCAACTAGTGCGTACTAGCCGGCCGCAAGCGTGGAGCGGGCATCGGCGCGATGGGGCTAGTGTGGCGCATGCAGTGGCGCCGAAGATGTCGAGTCGATGGATGTTCATGAAATTAACTGAACTGGTACAGTTTTTAAGCAATTCTTAGTCAATTATTATTTATTGTATTTTTCTTTTAAATGTAGTATGTACTTTTTATATATGTAAAGTTATATAGCTAATAATTAGTGACTGGTGTATCAATATACACCTATTAATTGCATTTCTTTACATTATTATAAGTAACTAGGGTAACGTATACGTAACGAATAGGGCCTGTTTAATATTTCGATATAAGTGTCATATCTGCGGAAACTGAGTAGACAAGTTAAGAGACAAGGTACCTTGTATTTCATTAATTATAATGAAAGCTATTGTGCTTCATAGCATTAGAACATTTAGCGATGCTGAGATTCATCTACTTGTGACAAGATATTCTAAACTCCTACTTTTAAGCCTAAAACCTTAAAAATTAAAAATCAATAGTCCTTCAACTTCGAAATCTTAAATGTATAAATAAAATAAAACATTAAAAACGATAACATCGCGACTGACTGCCGCCCTAGAAAGGGGTTGCCACCCCTGCATTTTCCACGCCCCGCTCAACATGCGCGTTGCAACGCACACAGAGATACATGATGAATTGGAAGAGCAAACAAAACCGGCCGACTATAAACTTTTTAGACATCAGTCGTGTATATATGAAATAAGACAATAACAATTGGCAGAAAAGATAATAATTATATAAATTATTTACAGTTTCAAGCCTAAAGCTAGTAATGTAAATTTAAAATATCTTGAGAAAAGTGACTTTGGTTTACATAAAACCAAAATTCAATATTTTCAATAACAAAAAAACATTTTAAAATATAAATTTTAAAATTATTATTAAAGATATCTTAAAATTTAAAAGCATTAAACCAACCAACAATGTATAAACGACTATAATATACCTAACTAAAGAGCAAAAATAGAATCTAGCTTACGGTCTATCCAGGAGACGTAAAATACTTTTTGTTTCGACTTTCAAAGCGAGGTAAATGGAAACAACTGCATCTCGCAAGTTGCAAAACAAAAAGATTCAGTTGACGGCTGCAAACAATATACATTACCTAGGTTTTCAACACTTCTGGAGTAAAAGGAATGCATATAAAAACATAAAAGAACGTCTGTATATAAATAATATTTGAAAATACTAGACCATCCGGGTGCAGTGAGTCAGCGTCTGATTTTAAGAGATGCTCGCAGGGTCGAAATTATGTTATATTTTTATAAGATATATAGGTATCTCACAAAAATATATGACCTACTTCTTCACTATACTTCTCCTTCTTCTTCACTTTATTTACGGCGTTTGGAGTGTACAAGTTAGAGCGCATTATACTTCCCCAATGCCACGTTGACCACTCAACAAAACACATAAAGGAACAAATAAAGGCGAATAAAGTATAAAAAATTACAATACACTATAGAAATGTGTATGTTTAAACGACAAAAAAAAATAATTATATGAAGAAAGCAGAGAACTGAGACACTGTGTATTTTTAACTGTCCAATTTAATGCGAAATACAATGTAAAAATAATTAAAATTATTTATAAATACTATGGTATTTCTAGGTAATTATTAGAGCGGTGTTTCTTACATTTAATTTATTTCTACATTTATCAAAAACATGAACGTAACTAACTCTGAAAACATTAGAACCTGTTTATACTGCGGAATTAGCGGTAAATCGATTTTCTAGTCCAAAACCGTTAAAGGAAATGTTTCAGCCACAATTTAGCGGACAATTTAGTGCTTGTATTTAACGTTTCTATACTACGTACTGCTTAATGGTAGAAACGAGTAAGGTTTTAGAACCGACGTCTTTTCTGTGTAAAGTCTATACTTTAGGTACTAAAAAAATAATGAAAATTGACATCTACTTTTAATTTAAACTGCCTCATGAATAATAAATACGAGTTGTATTTTTATATTAACAACACGAGATGGTATCATCTCCTAGCTCCTTTTTAACATATTAAATGTACGTGAGTGTTTTAACACTACTTTTCCCTGTTATTCCCTTTGCCTACCCTGCTATGAGCGAGAGAAGAACGAAGCTGGAGAAGAAATCTAGACATTTTACTAATTAGTACCTTGATTAGAGCAATGTAAATACAGAATTCGCAAAACAAAGACAGGCGGACAGGCAAAAGAAAAAAATATCTATTAATAAATCACTATATAAATTTGCCCTAGATGATTTATAATTAAATATTCTATTGGTTGGTTAAGCTTAGTTTGTAGCAGAAATGAAGTGGAGATGAAAAAGAAAGCTTCATTAAGTTACATAAAAGGAACAAGGTCAAAGGAATCAATACTGAAGGCGCCAACGTGTCTAGATGCGTATAAATATAAATATATTTAAAGTCGTATTATGACTGTTTATTTTTAGTACGTTACGGTCGTTTAGATAATTTGTCAGATGACTGTACAAATTGTATTTTTAGTGACAATGACCAAGATTGAAGTGAACCTGTGGCGCTTCCTGTTGGAATGACAATACTGTCTTTAATTTACTGAGTGTAAGTTTAATTTACTAAAAACTACTGGTTTGCTGGAACAGATTTCTTTTAGATCAAGATATTTTTATGATATTCTTGATTGTAATTTAAAGCAATACAAATTATCAACTTTACTTAGGTATACTATAACTATTATCAAACATAATTTTCTATTACAATTTAAACCGGTCATAAATCAGACAAATCAAATATATATAGAAACTTTTTAAAGAGAAAATGCAAGTTGTTTATTAGGTACGCTTTATTTCCCACCGTATACATCGATAGTTGTATTGTTGTAGAGAACAATCAACTTTCACTATTGATTACAAACAATCGATACAATTACAAGAAGTGACCTCACACGAAAAAGACTAATGATTTTACGTCAAGTCTAGACTTCAAGAAATAAGTACTACAAATTTGAATACGTATAACCTAAAAAAAAATTTAATTTTCTAGTATTTTCCTTCATTTCTGAGGTAGCCTAAAAAAGTATAACTTATTTTATTTTTTAAATCGTGTACTTAACTTTGCTAGAATAAGGTTTAGGGGTTTAATATTAGAACAGGTTAAGTAACCTGTTCTAACACCTTCATCTAATTAATGTAAGTTAATTATAAAAGAAAAACAATAACAACTAAACAATGTGTTACATAAACACCTAATCTCTACGAGATCCATTTATAAACATATATTCCTAAAATCAATAAATTATATTTAGTTCAAATTGGCATTTCCTAACACCACTCCACCTAGATGCCGAGAGAGTGGAAATTGAACCGACAAAGTCGCGTATACAGGCAGACGCTGCGCCTCTGCGCCACGACGGCCGCTATTTTTAATACATAGGTATATAGAATTTCAATACGAAAAAGTAACATTAAGAAAATCTCTTTCATAAAATGCTAACCGAATGTTCAAGCTTCACTTTTGCCAGTAACGAACTAGTTCCCAAGAATGCAAGCAATTAAAAATGGCCAATTTTAATGAATACATCGATTATTCGCTTCTGTTTATCGTCTATTCAATCATTAGAGAAAGGCATTAAAGGAGAATATTTTCAAAGATGGTTTCATCATGATATACCTATAAATATCAAGTTCTTTTACAATCTCTTAATAATATCTAAAGAGAGTTATTTAAACCGTTTTTCTAAGAAATAAATTTAAGTTATCTTTCCCTTATCTTCACATTTCACTCACACTGTTGTTCGCTTGAAAAAGTTTTTACATCTAGTGTCGGAATGGTTGTCAAACCCATAACATATATATATCGATATATATATTCAGACCTTGTCTTACTGCACTACGATGGCCTAGATAATTTTACTATAAAACGTAAAAATAAACTTAAATTTAAAGTAGATGTGTTTATACTGAAACTTAAAATATAAAATATATATCAAGCACCTACAGGATTTGCACCCACGCCTCTTGGATTACACGTCCATCCGCTCTAATCCTATATAAGTAATCCTAAGGGCCACGAATTTAATTTATGTTACGTACCAAATATCCATATATAAGATTTCAATATTAACTGTCGTACTTTAAATATATAACTTCATCTTTAATTTTTTTAATACCTTTATCCAACCCTTTATCCTGCAAATAGCAGGGTACCGCAGGAACCGTGGGAACCTAGTGTTAAAACACTCTGTTTTTCGCTTTCCACTTTTTTTAAAGGCATTGCGTGTTGAGTGGCAGAACTTGACGCTGCGCTTTGCCTAATTGCCAGATCGAAGAAAATGGTAATGAAAATCTCCACCATCCCCGAGTGGGAATCGGACCCACAAACGTCACGGTTACAGGCAGACGCTACACCTCTGCGCCACAACGGTCTTTGAAAAATAACAAAATCAATATACAAAAATTCATACTTGAGGACTTCACGGCGCAGTGGTATACCATATGACTATAAACGCGATGGTTTTGGGTTCAATTAGGGTAAATTACTTATTTTTATTTCCAATTGAGCATAAAGAAACAGAGTGTCTTTACACTACGGTTCCCTCTGCTTTATGCGGAATATAGTGTAAAGGTATTTTATATTTTATTTATTTAAATATATACATAAACACATACACAACTTGTTGACTGATTTAATATCAATTAAATACTAATTGACATCTAAGTACGTAGAATTATAGTGCATTTACCTAACTGTAAATCCTTGTACCATACAACAATTGCCCGTCATTCCATGTAATGGTAGGAATAAAGTGTAATTTCCTTACAAAATAAACTAACTCCAAGCTCTCGAGTATAGTGGCACTGCGGTATTGAGAGACAAATTGCGGTTTAGCTAAGTACTGGGTAGTGTCGGGTTAAGGTATACTAAAATACTAAATAACTATAACTACAACTATACTATCTATTTTGTAATAGTAAGCAGGAACCGTATGCCTGTTGGTCTGTCTGTTAGATTTTTCTCAAGAACTTGTATAAGTAGGTACTAAAATTAAAATGATATTTATATATGTGCTACGTAATCAGAAGGTAAAATTTTGTATATAAATCTAGATGTATATAGGTATATACTACTCATAAAAGTATAACATATTATAACAAAACTAATTATTATTTAGACCTCAAAAGTCAAAAAATGCATATCTAAGCTAGAAGTTGAAGAATAGACTTACATTTACATAACACGTAATTACATAAACGAAGACATGTAATGTAACTTTTTGTCTTTGCTATAATTAAATGTATCTAATAATTGAAAATCGAAGTGAAAGTTTAAAATATTTAAATTTAATCAAAATTTTTAGCGGATTAGATCAAAATTGACTTAAAATAAATACCAATCAAGGTTTATGAAACACAAGAGTATGTTTATATTTTACGTATAAAAATAAATATTTTGGAGGAAAAAAAACAAAGAAATAACAATACCATTTAATTCTGTGGCAGCTAAAAAGTTACTAAAAAGCTTTCCTTTTTCCATTCTATGCCAAGAAAAGAAAGCAGAAGAAAAAAAGGAAAAGCTTTATTATATATTTTTAGACTAAAAATGGAGTATTTTGACACTAGTTAGTGCCAACCTATTCTTCTATCTACTGTTTGTAAACTTATACAGCGAGAATTTAAGTAATTTAAATTTTTAGTCTAATCTATCATTTCAAACAAAGCAAACGCAAACCAATAGTCTAATAAAATAGAAAGGAATATGAGATCTATATAATAATTGAGTAAAAGTATAGATTCTATAAATCATTGGCCTTTCCATTTACTGGATGCCAATTACTTTCAAATTAGCTTTATTGTGATCTTCAATTAGTCGTCTAACAAAGAGGTCGTCTGAAATTATTAAATTGTGATTTATGTTTTGAGTGTACTAACCACTTATACATGGTTTAAGTAACGTCTCTATAGATAATTATTACTGCTGTGTTAGTACAGTACTAATACCAAGCCTCAGAATAGAAAGATAGTCGTAATTAGGTCAAAACTTTCTTTTTGCATGAGATATTAATTTGCATTAAACGAAGATAAGTAAATGTAATTTTAGTTTATGATATACGTCAAGGTATTGGGTTCGAATTGTTATTTTTAGCGGTAGGCAGAAGAAATCGCAAGGATCTTGGGAACCTAGAGTTAAGGTATTCCGTTTTCCACCATTTTCCAGGAATTGGAGGAATTATTATCTAATACATATAGCCCCTACATTGTAAGATCGCTGAATCACTTGACATATAAATTTAATCGGACATAAAGATGCATAGAAAAAGGCCGAAAGCGGAGACGAAAAAAAGCAGAGACTAAGCAACGGAGTGTCTTAACACTAGCTTCATATGGTTCCTGCGGTTCTCTCTGCCTACCCTGCAATATGCGGGATAAAGCGTGAAGCTATAAAAAAAATGGACGCATAGAAAAAAGAACTACTGTTCTAAACTAATTTATATGATTCAAGTAGCAATAGTAGCATGAGGACCGTCGTGGCGCAGAGGCGCAACGTCTGCCTGTAACGCGACGGTTACTGGGTTCGATCCCCAGTCGGAGAATATGGATTTTTCTATTTCCATATTCTTCGCTCTGGCATCTAAGGCAAAGCGCGGCGTTGAAAGTATATGAAAACAAGTTACAACGTAATAAAGAAGTAGAACAGTTTTAGTCGAAGCCGTCGATAAGAAACATACCTAATTGAATTAGAAGCCGCGGTGAAACTGTTTCAGCACCTTTCTACTCAATGTTAACAGAATTTTAATGATTCATATTACACTCTACATATGAGGAGACATGTGTGTATTCCATGACGTAAGACATAATAAAATTGTATTTACTTATCTCAAATAATTAATATTTTATTTTTATTATAACTACAGGTATAAATCTGTTAGACATTATTTTGGGTATATGTAGTTTGAGATCTTTACGCCATTTGTATTTAATCATGGCTACCTCACGGGAAAAATTATCCTGTGCCTAAACTATTGACAATTTATAACATTTTTTTGTATACAGCCTTGAAATATGTTACCTCATAGGTAGTTTTGACAATGGCCGCGCTGTCATATAAACCTGTATATACATGTGATAAATCAGATTTAATACATCGACTCAAAGGAACAAACCCAAAAAAATTACAATGTAACCAAACGTAATTTTATGAACAAAAACCCTCCATTATCACATCATATAGTCAGACAAAACCTCCATTACAATCATTACAACAAAAATAATTAAATATTTCAATATGGCCAATCCACATATTTTTAATAATTATTACTTTCATAAAGACAATTTAAGAGTTAAAGTCAAGGCTGTCGGCACTTTGCCGTTGTAAATACGACGCAAGGCAATGACGAGCAAATGAAACTACATTGTAGGATTGTCGTATGCGGCAAAAACTGGAGGTAACGCGTTGGAATGCTTAAGACATTGACAGGTGGCGTACATTCTTGGGATACCAGTTCATGACTTTTATTGGCTATAATATAGTTAAAAACCTACACGACTCTTCATTGAAAGAACAATAATATTCGTTAATATTTATAATAATTAGTTTCTATTTGTTTGGTTAGACAAAGCTTGTGGGTTTAGCATCAATTTAAAAAACATAAAGAACTCACTGTTCTTTTATTTTTCTTACTTACTAAATAAATGAAAAAAATATTATTAAAATATTTTTATATATATATATATATATATATATATATATATATATATATATATATATATATATATATATATATATATATATATATATATATATATATATATATATATATATATATATATATATATATATATATATATATATATATATATATATATATATATATATATATATATATATATATATATATATATATATATATATATATATATATCGATATATACCTATATATGGAAAAGATATGTGAATATTTGTGGTAATACTATGCGGCACGTCAACAAGCTATGCCCCTAATAAGGGCATACAACACATACTAGCTAGCTGGCGATCACTATGTGTACTGTTATATATGTTTGACTAACATATAGTATAAGCTATTATTAGAGCTTAAAAAAATAGACCTCAAACTTCCACTTCATAGGTAAAGTGTGGCGTTGAGTTCCATCACTCAACAAGCAATGCCTCGAAAAAGGCGAAAAGCGGAGAACGGAGTTTCTTAACACTAGGTTACCTACCTATCCGGCTATGTGAGGGATATGCGTGAAGATATAAAAAAATCCACTAGTTTGTAGTACAAGTATCTAATAAACGCATACAAAATGAATGTACCGTCATACCACGACGTGCTTCCGATGATTCAATGTAGACTGCAATAAAACGTTTTGCAATTTAAATGCATTTAGATGAACTAAGAAACGTTCATTATGTATTGTACTGTTTTAATATCACTTTACAGTTATGCTAAGTAATTTCTTCTCATAAACTTTATAAGAAAGGATGAGTGCTGGAATTCTAGCTTTTATATATATATATATATATATATATATATATATATATATATATATATATATATATATATATATATATATATATATATATATATATATATATATATAGATATAACAGGATATAGCAGGATAGGCAGAGGAAAGTTATTGAGATACTCGATATAGTAAAAGTAAATTGCCCTGCGTCGGAAACGAACCTAAAGTCTCTGTGTTTATTCAAAACGTTACGCTGTGGAGCTACACCACGGAGATCCCTAACATTTACAACAATATATTTCCAGGCACAATAACTATGAATTCATTACAAGGTCATATAAGAGGCTATTAGTTTTTTCGTCTCTTATAATAATTACATATTAACCTAATTCGAATTTCCATGTGTTAGACATAAATCAAATAAGAATAATATATTTTTGTTAATATAAATATATAAAACTGACAATATTTGCCACTACGTATAAAACGCGCAGCCCTTAAGCCAATGACTTGTCAAATTATTAAACTAAAAATTTCTGCCACAAAAATACCGAAAAATGCCAATTTTTAAAGTAATCAATTTGAAGTAATAATATTCATAGAAAATGACGATTCAATACACCACATGAATGTAGGCCCACAGATTCCGAGGCCAATATAGAGCAAAAAGACACGTAGAGAGGCGACGACGACACAGCAAATAGTAAAAGGCACTGGAGCTTAAATAGCTTGGGATGCGGTCCAGTCGCATACCTGTGATATTTTGATACGTGTGCTACACCTAAGTATTGCTTGGTAAATATTACCAATATTTACCGAATGTTTCAATATTACGGAACACTGTAGGGTCATGTGAAATTACTTATTAGTAACTATTTCTTAATTGTTAATAGCAGAAATACATTAGATGTTTTATTGTTTTTTTTTGGCTTTAATTGTGCGATGTTTAGTTCAGCCATTTAATACAAATTATATTGAAAAGTACGCGGAAACTGTGGGAGTCTTTTAACACTCCGTTCCTAAGTTATAAAAAATGAAATATATCTTTCGTAATCGGTAAAACTCATAGTGAAATAAAATTAAATATAAAAATAATAAACAAATAACGAAAATATAAATACACTATATGCTTTCAAGTTTATGAAAAAGGTTTCAAAAACAATTTTTTATATCTGTATGAAACAAACTAAGTATTCATATATACCCATGAATATTTATAGAACGTCTGCGTCTAGACCAGTTCCACTAGCCGTAATATATGTTGAATATTCTTCCAATAAATTTCATGAAGAATTGTTAACAAACTGACAAATCGCAACTAGGCAATTGTGTGTTAAAGTATGGGTAGAAAAGAACAATGAAGTAGCCAATCGGTACTTATTTATAAATATATGGACATGTGTATATATAAAAAGTACTATAAATTGATTAACTAAATACCATTTTATTCAAAATAAAAAATGCAACTGTAAATTTATTTGCAATGCAAGTATATCTAATATTCAATTAAATCATCATAATAATATCAAGGTACATAAATAAGCTTGCAAAAGGCTGCTTACTACCCACTTCCTGCAAAAAACGTCTCGACTCTCGAGACAAAAATCTTGCATACCGAAACATCGGAAAGAAAACCGCAATGAAGTGTATCGATGACTCACAGAGCACGCGGCCGTGACCTCAAAGACGTAACTACTTCGAATTTACACAGTTTTATAACTACTATATATAATAAAAATACTCAAGTTAATAATTTTGACATTGCACATCGAAAATAAGGGCAATATAAAAATATCTACGTTTTCTTCTTTATTCTAAAGGTATATTATATATTTACTAATTATAACAACTATGTGTTGTCGGAGCGTCCAATTATATAAAATAATTCCTATAGAAGTATAGATACCGTTATACCTTACGAGTTTGAATGTATTTTTTTGCATTTTTTCATTTGCCTATAAAGCGGAAGAATAAATTTTCAGCTTTTTTGGCAAATGTCCAATAACCTCAGCACTCATAAACAAAAAAAATGCTTTAAAAATATAATAAAATTTCAACAAACTTTTCCGAGTAATTTACGTGAAGAAAACTTAGATCGCGATACATTTTACTAAAAATATACATTTAAACAAAGATTCACATGCCAATTTAACCATAACATACGCTGTACATAAAAAAAATATCCCATTTAAAAAGCTCACATCAACCAACCAATCATGAGTTTATATCGACATCTTATTTTACTTCCTGCATTAAAACTTGCTTCGGAACAAAGTAAACAAGAGTAGGTAACGATTTAAAGTGACTCATTGGACTGCACGCGATCGACCGTGACCTTACGCATGCAACCAGTTTTCTTGTACTGATCTTGTCACAGAATGCAATTTTAAGAATCTATTTTAGACATTATGCATAATTTTAAATAGCTTTACCATAAGTACCCAGTATTGAGCAACTGGTAAACAGCATATAGTTTACCAGCTTTTTGCTACTTGTGCCAATAGCCAAGTGATATTATTTATTATTAATTCAAAATTTCATGTTTTCTTTAAACAGTGTAGAAATTTAAAAAGACAATATTATTTGCCATCACTATGTACATATCAGACACTGACAAATTAAGTTTTAGTAACTATGATGCACTTCGGCGCAATGTATATATAGTATGGTTGATTATAACAATTCCCCTTAAAATGTACTTTTTGGTTTCAGTATTTTTAAAATATATTAGATATGAATTTTATAGAACTACAAGTGTTTCATAATTACCTTCAAAACTTAAATTAGTAGACAAATTTGAATATATTTTATCAATGAATTTACTATCTTGTTACAGTTATATATTTTCTTACTAACAAAATGCAGGTTTCAACTCAATATTTTAATCATGTATACTAAAAATTTATAATTCATTTTTGTTATTTTTTCATGATATAACATTTAAGACAACTAAGACTTAACACGAAATGCAATTCACAAAACTTCAAGAAAAACTACAATAGAAACTGATGCGTCATAGCAACTATTTACAGATAACAAGATTATAAGAATATAAAAACATTGGCTAACATCCAAAGAATATTTATTTAGATTTTAGGTTTTTTCATCACCTTGAAAATTTACAATATTTTAGACATGAATTTATAAGTTTCATAGATACATCATTTACAATGTTTTCTACAGTAAGCTACATATTTTATTATAATCAATTAAATTCTACCTTCAAGTTAAATTGTATGTTATGGCATATTGTTGCAAAATTTCATCATATTTTTTACATAGCTACAGGTATTTAAATAAATGGTAGATACACATAAAGTTAAATAAAACTAACATGACCTTCCTCTTCTTTTAAATGTTAAATCAATTCATACTGTAAAAATCAAAAACTATAACTAATTTTCTAATAGTATCAGATTTTAAAACTTTTATTGATTGAAAATAATGTTAATATTTACACAATTGAAGAGTTAGTTATCACTGTAAATTGATTGTAGAATAACACATTTATGTCAAATGACACACTTCCACTAATAATGACATCATGTTGTATAACACTTCAGGTACACATTTTACTACAAATAGTAACAGTAGTAAGTACTAATATAGAAAAGGATTTATGAATATAATTCAACAATATTTTATTAAATAATACTTAATTAATGGTTGGATTGATAGTTATTATGAAAGTTACAATATATTTTTCTAATTTATTATTTTAATAAGAATAATATACTTGAAATTGAGTTATCAATTGCCAATATTCATAGGAAATATTCAGAAAAATCAAGCATAACCAAAGTCATTATTCATTATTTCGTAAAAAAATTACAATCAAATAAATTTCGTTAGATAGAATTAAAATTATTAGAATAATTTAAGCAGAAATATGAAATATTGGTATTAGATTTTTAAAGTGCGGTATGTTTTTGTTTTAAGTGTAACGTTTTTTATGCAACAACTGATATGCTCTCGCACTAAAGAAACAATTAACATTAAGAAATGCAGGTCAGTGACTTAATATTATATTTTGCCCTTCCATTTGGTTCGAAATTATTAGACCTTGTTAGCCGATTAGTCATCAAAAACAAATCGGCGCAACTATAACGTTTTCAACATGACGTTTAAGCTTAAGGGCAAAATAAGTTCTAGAACAAATAGACATTTACAAACTTCTTTAGAATGTTATATTTAAGTTTATAAATTATGATTACCTAGCTGTAAAATGATAAAAGAAAAAATGTATCAAATGACTACCGCAGAGTAGAAAATGGCGTTAAAGTTTTAATGGTTATTTCCTAAACATACTATCAAATATTGAAATTAATAATGTAATTAATAAATTTATTTAATGATTTAAGCTTTATTTACTAGAGAAAATATAAATTTCAATTAGAAACTAAAATAAAACTTACCTTTCTAATAAATTGACAGCAACACACAGCACTAGAAATTCCACTGTTTTATCTAATGTTGCCAATATAAAACCATATCACGATTTCTTAATTATAGATAAATATACCTGTAACCTTAATGTTTCAACATTGTATGACAAGAATAATATCTTATATTTAATTTTTTTGATAGAACTATTTGATATTCTATATATATTTACTCAGGCCAATGAAAGTGAAACATTTATCGACTCCGATTAAACAAAAATATTAGAATTAGAACAATCAAATTAGAGCTAAACTGAAATATACAATGTCTCTGAACAAATTTCGCCTATTCAAAGATTTTCGTACAAACAATATTTTCATATCTGTTATAATAACCACACAAGTTTTCCTTGGTTAGGTATTGGTCAACAGTTAAATTCCCTTAATTTTACACTCTTATATCATTATGACTTCATTAAAAGTGTAATCATATCTTAACTATTCTTTCATCATCGTCATAATATACTAAGCTATTCTTTTTACTTTACTTATACCTCACGAACTACTTACGCTATAGCTGTTCCTCCAAATCTCTAACTTTTTTAGACAATATTTAGCGTGACAAAATTAGATTTCAAATTTTGGTTTTATACGGACCTAACCTTTTTTATTTCTCATATTTGAAAGTTAAGTAGAAATTTGTACAGAAATATACTATATACATGTAGTGCAGGTATTTCATAGCACTGCATCATCACTGTTATGAAGTTGTTTAAACTACCCTCCAGAATGTGGGTCTCCAAAATATGGCTACCCGATTTTCATTTAAAATTTTAGTCTGTTGTGGCGCAGAGGCAAAAGTGTCTGCCTGTAAACACTACGGTTTGTGGGTTCGATTCCCACTCAGGGAAGATGTATTTTTCTATTTCCATTTTCTTTGCTCTGGGAAATAAGCAAAGCGCGGCGTTGAGTTCTGCTACTCAACACGCAATACCACGAAAAAGGCGAAACGCGAGGACGGAGAAAGCAGTAACTAAGCAACGGAGTGTCTTAACACTACGTTCATACGGTTCCTGCAGTTCTCTATGCCTACCCTGCAATATGCGGGATAAAGCGTGAAGCTAAAAAAAAAGGATAGGATGAACGAAGAACGCATAGGATGATTATTATAGTATAGGAATTTAGGCACACGTTTTTTACACTGCACAACAAAATATACTTAAAAAAAAAGTTAAATATCATGGTATAAGCGTGGCACACTAGAAGGAGAGGCTGACTATTAATGCAAATGGATTCAAACCTCTTTCTTTCAGTTTTGCTCTATACAAATTATTTCATATTTTTTTGGTCTAGCCGTTAGTTTATATATAAAATTAGTTGAAAATATTTTATCTCATTTGCATTATGACGTCATTATAAAACCCTCGCGTCTGTGACATTTTTCTTTTGACAAATGTCAAATCTCGACGTAATCTCTAAACTGCCAATTTCGTCATAGTTTGTTACTCGTTAATCGTTATTCGTTCGTTGATTCAGCTTCATATTTATCTGAACTACCGTTTGTTTTATAGAAATATAAAAAACTGGTAAAAAGTGATTTGTTTTATTCGACTATAATACTGTGCATCTATGTGACAGTGATTAAGATAAGCTGTAATAACTTTATTTGTTTGCATGTAACATTTTTAAGTCAAAGTAATCATTATTAACGATGTTTAACTAAAACTATTACAGGGATAGGTATGCTTAACAATGCATAATTCTGGTGTAGAAATATACATTGTAACAATTGCTTGGTGTATAGGTATCTTGCTTTGTTGGGTGTCAGTTCAGAAGGGTACGTCTTACAGTAGGAAAGATAGGGTTAGCTATAGCAATAGTCACGACTGTTTTGTGGATACAGTTGCCAAAAGGGGGAGTAGATCTGATAATTGCTAATTTAGGACATCCATACTTTGTTTTTCGTCTTATGACTCTTGTTTCTTTAACTGTCAGTCTTGTATTGGGTGTTAATTATCTATTTGTTTATATTTTTTTCCACCTGTGGAAATAGAAAGTGTTCAATACATTTGTAACCATAATTGAAATATTTTTGGTAAGTGGTTTTAATGCCAATTTTTATATCCTTAAATAGATTGGATGATTGTTTCATTATTTTTTAACTTATTATTCATTTTTTTAAGTGTAGGTATATCATATTTCAGCGATATTTCAATAATTTTATCATATGTTTTTTTTTACTTTATATTCAACAGCCTTTTAATTTTGCATGTGTTTGGACAATATCTGTGTGTGTCTGTGCTTGTGTATATATTTTAATATTAATTTGTTTGATAAATGATGATGCTTGGCCCTTATAAATAAAAATATAGAACAAATAATGATAAATACTTAATTCAATGACTCCATTATAAAAAAAGCAAGCATGTATAAAGAAAATTGTTTTAACCACTTTGCCTTTATATTAATTTCATTGAATATAATAACTCAAAGTGTTAGTATGTCTTGTTTTATCATATATATTAGATCCTTTAAGAAAACTTATCAGTACTGTTCTGATAACAGTTCCATTTGAATAGTCTTCTAAGCAGTAAGTAATATAAGTGTTATATCAGTGTAATCTATTGCATAAAAATTACATAATTATAGAAAATTTAAAGTATAATTGTTTTTTTATTTTTTTTTATTTTTTATGTATTATAAATTATGAGAAGTATTTAAATATTGATATTTTATATGTACTTATATAAATCATTAAAGAATGATGGATATAAAGCTATTTTTTTATTATTTTGTAATTAATATATTCGTAATTTAAATTTCCATTATTAATAATATTGCATGTATGGCATGATACAGTCAAATTATTACTATTATTGCTATATATACACGTAAATGATTATTTGCTAATAGATTTTAGGGAAATATTTACGAACTGTTTAACTTTTATGTTTATTTAAGATACTGCTACTAATTTACCATAAATTTTGAGAAGTATTAAGTATAAGATGAATTTTTGTGGTTTCCATCTCTAAGGTTGAAAGAATAGATATGTTTTATTTCCCTAGTGAAATATGATGTGTTTATTACTTTATGATATACTACATAGTGTGTGTATGTTAGTGTGTAGATCATAATATTTGTAGAAATTATTTTCAAAAAATTAAGTCAAACATTTAATATTGTACATATTGAAAATTACAAACATTTAAAAGCTATTACAATGTTAAGTTTACAAATCAAAACTATATATGCTATATATTATTAATCTATATTTTATAGAAAAATGAGTAACTGCAATATGCCAAGGGCTGCGGTCGCCAGTGCGGCGACTTGCTGGGTTGAGGCGGGCTAAGCAGATATCAACTTCTATAGTGCATAATGAAACTATATTGGTTAAGACAAATGCGGAGTTTGTTAACAAGGTATGATTTTGTTTTGTTTCCTATTATACAAATCTCTTATCTGACTTATATATTATATTATATACTGCAATTTTCTCGTATTTTCATATAATCGCTCTGTTATACATTAATTTTGAAAGCATCTTGACTTAATTTGTTTTTCGTTGTTGATAAAAAATAAAACTATATAAATAAAACACTTATAACATAAAATATATAATATTTGAGCACAGGATGATAATATCTTTGATAACTTCATAATATTGTTGTCTTTTATAAGAACTAAGCAACACTGAATAGTTTTATTTTCGTGCAGTGAATCCCTAACTAGAATAAAGAGATAATTAAATTCGTAATAGTGATGTACAAAAACTCTTGCGTAGTCAAAGTACACGCAACATGCAAATTTTTCACAAAAATAGTTCACTGCCGGTGCTTTGTGTCTAAATATAGCGTAGCATTAACTATATAGTGTTACTTCATGTGTTGTAAAAGAATAGTATAGAATAGAAACATTGAAGTATAATCCTATAAAAAATATTTATCTATTGTGGGAACCGTCGTGGCGCATAGGTGTAACGTCTGCTTGTAAACCTGATTGTTTGTGGGTTCGATTCCCATTTGGGGAGGGTGCAATATTTCATTTCCATTTTGCTCCGGCGCCTACGGACGCGCAGCGTTGAGTTCCGATACTCAACACGCAATGCCTCGAAAAAGCGGAAAGCAGGGAACGGAATGTCTTAACACTAGGTTCTCACGGTTCCTGCGTCTCCCCTGCTAGAGAAGGACAAAGCGTGAAACTAAAAAAAAACTATTTTCTATATTCAATTTTAGAAAGCATCATTATACAGCATTATGGTTATGAGTTTGAGTTCCAATCCTACAATAGCTTCAGTTCGACATAATTTAGCGCTGGTTTTATATACCCCTATAAGCAGATAAGAGTGACTTAACTTTTAAGTATAAATTTCTTATCCATTAAAAAAATATTTTTTATAATAAAAATGTACTTATTGGACTAATAAAAAGCAGATTAACCTAGTTTTACTAGATTATTATAGCATCTAAAAATAAATAAGAATAATCATCGATTTGCAGGTGATGAACAACGACAAGCCCGTCATAGTGAACTTCCATGCGGACTGGTGCGAGCCCTGCAAGATACTGACGCCCAAACTGAAGGAGCTGATAGAGCCGCTCAGTGACCTGGACCTGGCCGTGGTCGACGTCGAGGACAATGCTGAACTGGTACACGCTTTTGAGGTCAGTCTGTGTATATAGTCGAGGTTTCTAGTATATTGGGTTTTCGTTATTGCTTACTTCGTAATATTATACTAGCGGGTAGTTATTTATCCCTCAATTTTTTCTTTTTGCGGTAGATTTTGTTTATTTCGTCTACACACATATATACCTACTTATTTTCATACTTTTAAATATAATTAAAATAGAAAATTTCATAAAAATATTTTATTTTGTCAGGGGTTGAATATCTATAATTTTTTGTTATCATATATAATGAAAAGAATCTTAGTTGAGGACCGTCGTGGCGCAGAGACGTAAGCAGGAACTAAGCAACGGAGTGTTTTAACATTAGGCTCATGTGGATCCTGCAGTCTGCGTAGGCAGAGGGGACAAAAGCTGAAAAAAAAACCTTAGTACTAAATTTCAAATTTATGGGCAATTTCTTCTTTCTTCTTATATATTTTGTAAGTTATTTTTATTGACATAAAATCTTTGCCCACTTTAAAGTTTATTACCATTTTCACCTCATGTAATGTTCACCTTTGTATTGCATTGTTGGTAATAGATCTATTGTTATTATCTACCTCTATTAGTTAGTTCATAAGTTCAAAATTATTTATATCGATTTGGGGCTTATAATTTAAACATTTTTTAAAGATTTGATATGTGTATTTAAATAGAAAAATAAAAACCAGAATGCTTGGAAGCTAAAATATTTTTTTACTAATCTACTTAAGGATATATGCATTGTTTAATAATAGATGAGAGCTTAATAATAATATTAAAAAAATAATTTAAATTTACCAATTTCAGGTAAAAGCAGTGCCAGCGGTTATAGCAATAAAGAACGGTCTAATCGTTGACAAATTCATCGGCCTCGTCGACGCCGACATGATAAATAACCTCATAGACCGAATGTCAGGGAAAAAGAAAGATGACGCGTAAAATGTTTTTTTTTTTTTTTTTTACTTAGGACAATTTTGACTTGCCACTGACATTGATGTTTATGCCATAGACAATTATTAAAAAGTTATTTTATAGAAGTGACTTGTTTGTGTTAAATATTATATTATTTGTGTTACAGATAGTTAATTTTTTTATTTTTTTTTTTTGTAGATATTACTTATGCCACAGTTACTTTTGATTAGTAGACTTATATTTTTTAATTTTTTTGAATTTACAAGTTTTTTAAATAGATTTATTTCAATATTGGTGTTAATGAAACATAATATACGTAATTATGGGTACAATTGGTTGTGTGTTATAAAAAATCAGGTTTTGGTATGAAGAAAGAATTAAGAATTTTAAGGCAATGATTTTAGATAGAAGACTGTTAAAAACAAAAAATAACGAATTATTGATTTTTATATAAAATTATTTAAAAAAGTTGCTATTTTTTTTACAACGCTCTTTTCATATATTTTGTATTTGAATTGTACCTCTTTATTTTAAAAGAAACATGTAAACTGAATTATAATGGTGATTTAGATTTTTTTAATTAAAAAAGTTAAGTTACTCTTTTTTATTAATAAGCCGATATATCATATTCTTTAAAAGAAAGGCTGTTTATTTTAGTACAATATAAAATACTAATATCGGTATAATATAATACATTTAATATTCAGCTTTATGCATTACTTCTGCCAAAGACATGGTCAGTATATAGTTGTTAATGTAAATGTTTCATATGGTATTTCAATGATAATAAGTTTTAATTTTATTTAAAAGAAAGTTATTGGAACATTATTATTATTTGATAGGGAAAGCTACTTGCCTTAGTGCGACATTTTTCCTAAGTCACTCTCAACAAATAACAGTTAAAGAAATATTTCTGCTAAATATACAAAACTTTGATTATTTTAAAATATTATAAAATCTGATATAATGCAGTTTTTATAAAAAAATATAATGATCTTTTTTGGGCGGGACTTTTTTAATAATTGTTAATATATGTATATTGGACTATGGCGTAAAACAAAAGGTTTAGAATATTTTAGTTTTAAATTATAATAAGTAAATAAACCGCAGCTTGAAAACTTGTGTATGAGCGTAGTTTGTAAGTACTTTGTAAATATGCTTTTAAAAATAATCTTTTGACACATTATGTTATCAAATAAAATATATAATTTTGTATTATAATTTATATTCTTATTTCTTTCCTTCCTTTTATTTCACTGTTTAAGCTATTTTTTCTAAATTACAATAAATTATTTTAATTGCAACCTTATTACTTACTAGAAAAATTAATATAAAAAAAAATGTTTTGCTTATGTATATGCGATATTCGGTCTAGAAAGTATTTATTGTGTTCTTAACAATTATTATTAAAATCGATATTGTATCAAAATTTAATATCGATATCTTATATTGTCCCTATATAAGTCTACATAGTAGCCTTTAGTAGAATAATTTGAGAAGTCTTGTAAGCATGTAACTAGATTGTAGAGACGATAATGCTGTCTCTTTTCATTTATTCTTTCTAGATAAGGATAGATATATCAAACTATTCAAACGGTAAATAGGAATGTATTTAACAGTTCTTAAATGTAAAAGAACTCAATGTATAAGTCCAATATTTATATTAAATAATTAATTATTTACACAATTTGTTTTAAAGAATAATTTTTCAGTGTGGCGAAGTGGTGTCAAACGTAAAGTATACCATGCTGTTTAAATTTTAGAAAGGGTTTTAGATATTTATTACTAGAAACGAAGATTTAAACTCACGGTCCATTTTCGATATTATAATTCTTACTTATTATCAGGGTTTTGCTAAGTAGTTATACCTGTTAGGTGCTTGTTGTCCTTCCAATGTACTTGTATTTAGTATTTGTAGGAAAACTTAAGACTACAACTTAATAGATGCATACACTAAAAAGAAAATTACCAATTTGTAGCAATTTCGCGTAGAGAGTAACGAGCTTAGATATTAGAACCTAATAACAATGAATTCCAGACCATTAATCGGGTCCATTTAAAAATAGATGCTGTAATAAGTTTAATTAAATAGTTTAATCTTTAACGTTTAAATCACCATTTTATTGACTTAGTTTAGTCTTATTCTTAAAGAATGGGAATAAAGTCCTATATCTTTTTATAATATTTACGACAATTAAATGTATTCATAGTAGATTAATAGTCATTTCTATTGATCTATACCTGTAATTAGTTTTAGCAAAAGATGTTAGATACTAAATTTCACTTATTACAAAACCCTGCACAACTATTTATATAGATATTATAATAAAAATATTTCTTCTTAAAACCTTCTTTTATTATTACCACGAAATATTTAGTTTTATTTCTTTATTTTTAGCTTCACGCTTTATCCCGCTTGTAGCAGGGTAGGCAGATTGAACCATAGGAAAGGTGGGAACCTAGCGTTAAGACACTCCGATTCTCGCATTCCAGTTTTCGAGGTATTGCGTATTGAGTGGTGGAACTCAACGCCGCGATTTGCCTAGTTACCAGAGCGAAGAAAATCTCGCGATTTCTCCCGGAGTGGGAATTGAACTCACATAGTTTCAAAACACTAATTTCCTACCAGAAGTGTTTTTTATTGAAATGTACACCAGACAACCACACAGATTTAAGTTTAAAAAAAAAACAACACATGCCACGTATCACTTTATTGCAGGATACTTAATATTTATATTGTATTAACATAATTCCTCTAACTGCGGCTCCACCTTATATCTAACAACATACATATTTGCTTTACAAGGAAATTAAAGACTGAATTAAAAAAAGAAAATGGTTGTACGAGAAAAAAATACATTGGAGACTTTATGATTATTATTGATTGTGCAATTTACTTAGTTTTTCTATTTCACCTATTGCTGTAATTTTTTTATACTTATTTAGCAAATAAAATATTTTTTGAACTTCAATTTTCACCAAAAAATAATAATTAATAAAGACAAAACAAATATACGTTAAGGAAATGGATTTAAGAAGTAATTAAATTATTTAACGCATTTTTATTCTCCGGAGCTTTAAGAAAACACGTCTTTGTGGACGGATTGTGCTTTCTTTTGCCATTTAAATTTTGCATTAAAAAAAAAAAAGAAAAAACATCCACATACAATAATCATATTATATTATTACATTAATTGTTACATAATTTTGAAGATATCTCTTGAACAGTAAAAAGTTTATAAGCTTAATAAATAATGAAGATCACGTAAAACATTATTTTCATAAAACAAAATATAAATAACGATATCACATAAAAAAAGAACAAGAACAATATCGGTAAAGTGCAACCCGCGGTCCGTAAGTACACTAGAGCTCTAACTTAGAAAGCTAACACACTCAGAGATCACAATTAGTGTTTAACTACGTTTAATCACTGATTAACTATTTAATGTCAGTTAAACGTTAATTGACATCTCTAGGTGTCGTAATTATTACAATCATAGATGTCACACTCACGATTATAAAAAATCAGTCTAAAATATATTAAGGCAACTCTCGAACGAATATTCTGTACACGTTTTGAAATGGCGGGAAAAAATGAGAGGGTATTTCAAAAATTTTAAACACATACATTATGTGAGAATAAATAGACAAAATATACACAACAACATCTTAAACAAACAAGATTTGAGGATATTTAAATAAAAAAAATGTAGAATTAAAACTGGAAGCGAGAATTAAATTTAATCGATTTACTTTAATCGATAATGGTTAGAAAATTAGAAATATGATTTTAATTGAATTACTTTTTAAAATAAGAATCGAATATAAATAAATTTACTAATAATAATAAAAAGATTTACTGTAATTGATAATCGTTTTAAAATGAAAAATGTGAATTAACTTTTTAAAACTATTAATAACATCAAGCCACAGATTATAAATCGAATATTTCAGGCAGAATAATTAAAAAAATAAGTAAATCAAACAAAGTGGCCACACACAAAACTGACGTGGCTAATTTAGACTTAACACATTATATTTAAAAACATTTTAAATATTTGACAATATTTTCATAAATTCTTAAAAATCAACGCGAGATGTTTTCTATTAAATGTTCAATTTTTATATATTATTACTTTTGAATAAATACTTTAACATGCAACAGCGAAACATTGTGTATACACGAGCTTCTTTTAATCATAGTCTAAGAGACGATCGTTGAAATTATATTCTAATGGTATTTGGAACAAATATTATTTTAAGAGATAAAAAAATAGTGATTTGAAATGGTGGTTATGGGTTCAACCCCGACTCAGAGGCACTCCTGTAGAGGCTCTGAGAAGACCTGGCGCGGCGTTGAGTTTCGCCACTCAACACGCAACACGCACTTAACAATGACGTAATTAAAATCGGCTATACGTGGGATAAAGACTTTTTTTTAAATATTTTTTAAAACTATCTGTTATTATAGATGACAATTTGACAACATAAAAAAATAATTAAGGCTTTGTTCTTCGGAAATCTTCAACGAACATCTCTTTCATCACTTAAGTATACAAAAACACCTAAATTATTGATAAAGGCAGACACTTTTTAAAACATTAATCATAGAAGTTAAACCAATAATCAAATCTTCACCACTCTACCATAACTTACATACATACAAAAAAAAACATTTGGAGGAAAAAGAACTTTTTGGATAGAAATTATAAAAAAAAAACAATTAAAAAAGTAAAAAAAATCAACACCTCATACACTATTACATACATATAATGATGTAAATACATTTGTACAATATATACAGAGTGTTTTATTTACACAAGACGAAAACAAGATTTTCTAAAAATTTTATTTACATTTATTATTAATATATGGACTTATTTAACATTTACAGAAGACAAGTGTTTCAATATAAAAAATGAACGAATGAATGAGAGGGAGAGAGAGAGAGAGAGAGTGAATGTATGAAGACAAACAAGGGTATATGATATGTTAAATTGAAATATATATTGTATTTTGCGTTTACTAAACGGGATGTCAAATGAAAGTCGTTTAATGTTTATAATAGGATATAAACTAAAACAGGTAGAAAATGACGGAAGTCAACGCCGCGCCTCATCTTACTATAGCAAGATTATATAAGGAAATTAGAAGTTAACAAACAATATGCACGAACGGGCATCGAACCTACAACCATTGCGTTAACAAAAACGATGTCATTATATCACGTAATTGTTTACATTAATTAAAAAAGCACTTGCCAAAAAAAATTAATAGTAAAAGGTTCTTAGCAAAATTATAAGCCCCCCCCCCATAAACAAACCTCCTCCCTCTCCCCTCTCCCCCTCTCATCTAATCACATGTATTCGCAACAATGGGTCGTGTGACGTCATCCACATATATACAATACAAAAGCACCAATTTATATTATATTGAAATATTTAGTTTTAAACAGCAAGTTGTGTGTTACAAGTGATTTCTATTCATACATTTGATTGATTAACTGTTCTTAAAGGTACAAAAAGACAACATTTTTGTTATATTTTTTTTATTTTTGGCTTTTCCCTTAATATTTAGTTTTTGTAGGCAGAGTGCGACACAGTCCTGTGTTAAGACACCGCGTTATAGGTAATGGAGTTTAATGTCAAATATAATTTTGATACAAACTTAACAGACAAATATTATGAGGTTAGTTAGGTTATTTAATAAATAAAAATAGTATTATCTATGTTTTCGATATTTTGAACGTGTAATTTAGTAGCTATCAGAGTATCGAGATATTAAACGAGGTCTATTAAGCCATTAATTGTAGTATTTTGGTTGTTATGCACTTATACTTGTATCATCAAAAAATCTATCCATTTTACGTAGAGTTACAATTATTTCAACATATGTACTATTAATTTTCACATTACTTTCGCGTTTTATTTTGAAAGAATCAAAAAATTGGTGGTAGATTTCTCCTTTTAACGTATCAGCACTTCGTGTCGCTTTGCTTAAAGTGCCAAATTCACTAAGGACACGAGTCTAAATAAAACGCAGCGTTAAACTCTGCAACTCCACACTTTTCAAACCGAGCATCAACCTAGAGAACGGAGTGTCCTAACACCGAGCACTCTCTGCCCACCCTCGTCGACACAGCTCACACACCTCCCAGTCCTCGTCCGCCATCACACCTCGTCGCCCAGGTCCTGCACGCAGTGCTCCGCGATGGGCACGTACCTGTCTTCTATTTGCACTAGGAGAATGCTTTTTTCTACGTGAGATCTCAGCTTCGGGTCGCGATGGTTCGGCGTCCATTTATGTACCACCTGCAGATGGGACAATTTATTCATTTAGTTTTAGTTATTACATAAGTACACTAAAGCTATAAAGATATATAACTATACATATGTTTAGACGAAAAATACAAAAAATTATGTGCGAGTAATATTTGATAACCATAATTACACAATATATATATAATATATATATATATATATATATATATATATATATATATATATATATATATATATATATAACTGTATGTATACAAGTTCGAATCGTTATACTCTGCAAGCTTCTCTACAACACAGGCAGAGAGAGAAGAGAGTGACTCACGAGCCCGTCCATGCCGGCGGCGGGCACCCAGGCGCCCCAGCTGCTGCGTCCGCCGCGCTCGCGCTGCGCCTCGCTGGGCCACTGCACGTCGATGCGGCGGCCCAGGTTGATGCAGTCGTACACGCCCAGCGGCTCCGAGATCACCACCTTGCTGCCCACCGCCACACCACCGCCACCGCCACCACCACCTCCCGCCATGCCTGCGAGGTGGAGGACACATTTATATTGAAAGCGACTATTATGCTAATTGAACGTAGCTTCAAGAATTAATGAGTATATGTTTAGATTTGTTAGATTAAATAAGTAACAATATATAATTCGCATCAAAAATTAAATAACTTGACACCTTTAAGTAACAGTGACAGTATAATTGCTAATTTTGTGTTTCTTATAGCCTTATAAGAAATGTGGCAACATTACGATTTAAATAATATTGACTGGGACTTTATATGTAACGCTCCAACACCTAATGATAAAATTCATATTTTTATTTATCTTTTAATCGAGCTCTTCGATCAGTGAATGTATCTCCCTGCTCCGTGGTCAACTCAGGATATAAAGATACTTATGGCAAAGCGACACATTGCAAAATCCAAATATAAAAAAATCCTACTGGCGAAAACTTGCTGAGGTACAAAATACTGCAGAACAGATGTAATGAGACATGTCGGGATGCCCGGCGCCGTTACATGCATTCTTCGATCATTAACAGTAATGTTGCCAAAACTTGGAGATTTCTGAACGCGATAGGAATAGGAGGTGGACACGTTCGTGATACTGTCTTAAACAACTGTACTGTACAATTGTATAAGAACATTCATTTTACGACCATCGATCTGATGGACAATAGCACAAACTTTAAACCCTTCAATCTTTATCTTCACTTCCTGGTCCCGCAACAACTCCCTTCTTTTTTACATCAGTCACAGCAGCAGAAATACGGAGACATACGGCTGGCCATCAAATCTGATGCTATCGGTTGCGATAATATAAGTCGTCATATGATCCTGCTTATTCTTAATGATCCTGCTTATTCTATTCTCCCAGTTTTGTGTCATATCTATAATTACTCATTTTCCTCCAGTGAATTCCCTGATACTTGGCGGCAAGTGCTAGTAATCGCTTTACCAAAAATATCCAAGCCCACTTCCTTTTCAAATTACAGGTCTATTTCCATATTTCCTTTCATTTCTAAAGTCTTAGAGCGTATTATACTATATATAGCTATTACACTATAATAATATCCTCTCCCCTTCCAGCCCGGATTTTGTCCAGGACATTGCACATTAACTGCAGTCAATGCGATCTACGATGATATTATGTCTCGATGATATTATGCATAGTATTGACAGTCAGCAAACTCCTGTTCTTGCCTTGTTAGATTTTTCTAAGGCGTTAGAGGCCGTAGATTTCGATACTCATTTAGCCATTTTAAGATTCCTTCCTACTTTCGTGGCCGCACTCAGTGCATTACATATGATTGGAAATCAGTGATGTACACAATATTAATACAAGAAACAGGCATAAACTTACCACGCCTGCAACTAGACTAAATCGCATCCGCCATTTTTTTATGGGACAGTCTGTATGCTTCTACAATAGGATCCTAGAAACCGTCCAACATTGTTCTATATCACAATTTAAAAATTTGTGAAACGACGTTTGTGTGTATATTAATGATCATATTAACGATCATATTATAATGACCATATGATTCATAAATGATAACACGCCTTGAGAATGAAATGCTCGCTCCAGTCATTAATAAGAATTGTAGCTTCACGCTTTATCCCGCACATGGCAGGGTAGGCAGAGGGAACTGCAGGAACTATTAGAACCTAGTGTTAATACACTCCGTTACTTAGTCCCTGCTTACTCCGTCCCCACTTTCCGCCGTTTTCGAGGCATTGCGTGTTGAGTGGCGGAACTCAACGCCGCGCTTTGCCTTAGATGCCAGAGCGAAGAATCCATCCAAAAATCCATCTTCCCCGACTGGGGATCGAACCCAGAAACCGTCGCGTTAGCCGCGTTACAGGCAGACGTTGCACCTCTGCGCCACGACGGTCCTACAACGGTAAAACTGTAAATATCTGGAAAACTACAAAAAAAAAGAAAAAAAAAATAGATTAAATCTCGCTGAGTTTCTTGCGCCGGTTCTTCTCAGGTCTGAGTCATTAACTTTAGCGAACCGGTGGTAAATTAAATTAAATTATTTGACGTTCAAAAAATGAAGCTTGTACTTCTTATTTTGAATAAAAATGTTTAGCTTTGACTTTTATTACATTGAATGGTTGCCTGTAAGAGTCCACTGTACTGATAAGGCCGCCGTTGCACATATTGGGTATTGTGTTTATTATTGGTACCTACTTTTTCCTTTTTTTCATACATATATTGAAACGTAAAACACTCGCAATTTTTTTTTTTTTTTTTTTTTAGCTTCACGCTTTATCCCGCACATGGCAGGGTAGGCAGTTCCGTCCCTGCTTTTTTCGTCCCCGCTTTCCGCCTTTTTCGAGGCTTTGCGTGTTGAGTGGCGGAACTCAACGCCGCGCTTTGCCTAGTTATCCAGAGCGAAGAAAATGGAAATAGAAAAATCCATCTTCGCCGACTGGGGATCGAACCCAGAAACCGTCGCGTTACAGGCAGAAGTTACGCCTCTGCGCCACGACGGTCCTCGCAATTTTTCATTTAACAAAACACTTTTTGCCATTAATTCAAACACAAGACATAGACAAACAGATATCATCTTACTTTACACGTATAATACTTCCATATGTGCATTAATGATTGGTCTTTAATAGACCATCTGGACTAAGTACCAGCAATGGGTACACCAGATATCCTCATGGCAAAGTCAAGTCAAAGTCAAAACAATGTTATTCAAAATAAGAAGTACAAGCTTCATTTTTTGAACGTCAAATAATTAATTTAATTTACCACACAAAATCTGGGCCTTTAGGTTATAACTATGCAACTAGACCGTTTGGAGTAGCGCAAGCTGGCATGTCTCTACTTATCTAAATTCTACTATAGGTATGACACACTAAACTGTACTGAATCCATCCATTTTCATTTTTAATAAGTATTCTCTAATACAGAAATTTTGGATATAATATAAATATATAATGTATTTAATATACAATGAAGTTATTGAACATAACATAGAGAAATAAACATTTGTTCGAATGGCTTAAAATATCAATTGGCTGAATATAATAAAAATTGCACATATCGTCGTGAGCACATCATAACTCAAAGCTTCCTTTGATCGTTTTCTATAAACATATTTATAAGAAGATACTAACCTCGGCCGGACTCGGAGCGGCGCACCCTCGCCTTGGGGGCGGCGCCCTCGGGCTTCTCGATGTACCGGCCGGTCAGCTCGCGGTAGCTCTCGCGCTCGTGGCGGATGTCTTTGCTTAGTTTGGACAGATCTTTCGATGTGCCTTCGTTTATGAAGTATCTGTTGGAAATGTTATTTATCAATTTTTACATAATAAGCTATTAAATTTGTAATAGCGGCTTAGTGTGGATTCAATTGAAATATGAATACAACATATATGGGCGCATATCAGTAGACATTTTATGAATTTATTGTTTTAAAGTATTTGGTATTAAAATCAATGTTAAATTAATCAAATCAGTAAAACCTATTTGTAATGTAATGTTCTCTGAGATAATATTGAATTTGAATTGATATTGTTAAATAAACAAAAAGGACCTGATCATATAAAGTTAACTTGTTCTGTATGAAGTACTGTACGATAATAACCCAATAGATATAACTCTGTATCTTTATTACGAAAAGTGGACTCCGAACAACAAAACCTTGGCCTGGTGCCGACATATACTTAAATAAAGTCCCCAATGAGGTTAGATTATTATAATCTATTTCCTCAACGACCACAAGTAGTATACAAAGTCGACTAACTGGACGGACCTGGTGAACGCCACCACATTCCGGTTGGCGATGATCTTGCAGTCCGGCAGCGACACGTCGAGGCCGCGCGCCTCCTCCAGCGACGAGCCCGAGCCCGACGCGGACTCGCGCGACGCCTGCGACGCCTGCGACGCCTGCGACGAGCGCGAGCCCGACACCTGCGGGACAATTGTTACTTTAACACTTATGTGACAGCGCGGCCTTTGACAAATTACTTAAAGGGTAAAATATTTCAAGGGTGTATACAAAAACCAGTCAACAATTATTAAAACACACACACACACACACACACACACACACACACACACACACACACACACACACACACACTCACGCGCACACTCACGCGCACACTCACGCGCACACTCACGCGCACACTCACGCGCACACTCACGCGCACACTCACGCGCACGTGCACATGCGCACACGCGCACATGCGCACACTCGCACTTGCGCACACACGCACACACGCACGCACGCACGCACGCATGCACACACACACGCACGCACGCACGCACGCACGCACGCACGCACGCACGCACACACGCACGCACGCACGCACGCACGCACGCATACACACACACATTCTTTTTATTTCACGATATTTATATGAATTGCGTCAAGTTGTCAATCACACTTGATAATTGGCATTTTATTTTGAAACAATAATTTAATTATTTATTTTTAATATGTTTTTCTTCTAATAAGAGATAAATATATAAATAAATATATCTAAACACAGAATACCAGGCGTCGGAGCTCACTTAACAATGGTTTCAACACAAGCTGAGTGGTTTACCAATTTGGGCATCACATTATTTTTGTCTTTTGTTACTTTATATATTATTGTTAATGATATGTACAATGTGTATGTCCAAATAAAGATTTTTTGATTGGATTTGATTTAAAGCAGTCACCTTAGCGCTGACGGCCCGCCGCGGCTGCTCGCGCCACGCGCTCTCCCACCCGCTCGAACTCTAAAAACGAATAGGATATTTCAAAAAACATACAAAATATACATTTTTAACATCTTTTATATCGCATGCGGCCAGTAGGGAGAGTGAACCAAAATAAACAAGTCAAAGTCAAATAATTTTAATTTACACCAATTCGCTAAAGTTCATGCCTCAGACCTGAGAAGAATCCGCGCAAGAAACTCCCTTTCTCTATTTTTTCTTTTCTCAAGACAAGCCAATCCTTAACTTTTCATTCGAATACGAGATGTGAATGTTGACTGGTACACAAACACACCCTTACATACTTTCGCCTCATCTATATTTAGGATATAACGATGGGAGTTCGCGGTGTTAATAGAAACAACTTCTCTTCGTGAGTAAACATTTATTTATTACTACTTAGAGATAGGTATAAAGTGTTATAGTATAATATATATGTATGACGGAGCCAGCGTTGGCTGAGCGATGGAGCCGTCATCAGTCATCACCGAATCTATTCGGTGGAGTCTTTATTATTTTGTAGGCAAATAATAATACGAGGATAACTGTACTTTATGTTTACTACCAATTATTTATTAATTTCATTTTGCTTCACGTTTTGTCCCAATACTAAGCGCCACTATTATTAATAGTCGTTATCACTTATTTAAGTAGGCAAACTGGCAGTTTCAAAACAGAGAAGTGTATCGCTACTACATTTTAAATGAACTGAGCGACTTTATTAACTATTATCGTTATCCACGATTTGTAAATAGCTATGGGTATTACAAATAGGTACTCGCCCTCACCTGTCCGTCGTCGCGCGCGTCCGGCCGCAGAGTGTCGGAGGCGGCCAGCAACCGGAAGGAGGCCGGCAGCGCGCGCTCGCGCCGCCCCCCGCCGCCCCCGCCTACCGCCCCGCCCGCCCCGCGCCTGCTGCCCGGCTGAAGTCATATATGGGTTATTATTAGCCATGTATCAACTCAAAAATGAAAAGAATTATTTTAATTAGTTTAAGAAGAAAATAATATTTGACAAATACAATTATCGATTTATATTAATGTTGTTTTGGGAAAACAGAAATTTTAATTTCTCAGTTTTAATTTTACTTATATATTATACTTTCCTACTATTTTAATTATTTTAGTACAATTAGGAATAAATAATTGATTTACAAAAAATTTACAATTCATTTAACTATGGCTCTTTTTAAACATGTCCACCGAGAGTCGTACCTGCGTGCGCGCGCGCATGTTGCGCTCCCTGCGCACGCCGCGCTCCTCCGCGCGCCGCCGCGCCTCCGCCACCTCCGCCACGTACACCACTGTTCATGCGTATTTAATTATTCATTAATAATATATATTTATTTTTAAATTCTTTATTAAAAATCACCATTTGACATATGATATTAATATTTCTCTGAACTACAAAAAATATATAACATAAAACCATACCAGAATCTTCTTGAGTTCTCTCATGGGAGTGTTCTCTCAGCAGCCCCGCCAGCGACGCCAGCGTCGACGACGTCGGCTTGCCGGCGCTCGACAGACTCCCGCGCGTCCCCGCTGTGGTCATAGATTGTATGTCAGTCACAGTAAGCGTATTAGGAGCAGAGAAAGAGAAAAAATAGAGACATAGAGCGAGAGAGGTAGGGAGAGATAGAGGGAGAAAAAAAGAAAGAGAAGGAGTTAGGGAGAGAGAGATAGGAGGAGAATTAGAGATACGGTGAGATAGAGATAGGGTGAATTAGAGAGATAGGGGAAGATAGAGAGATATGGTGAGATATAGAGATAGGAAGGAACAGGGCGGCACGGGGAGATAGAGAGAGCGATAGGAAGAGGGAGATAGGGGGTAATAGAAGAGAGATAGGCAGATATAGAGTCACCGGACCGAGCGAGTGCGCGGGTCGCGGGCGGTCGGGCGCGGGGGCGCGCGGCGCGGCGCGGCCCGCCTCCGCCGCGGCCGTGGCCTCGCACGCGCCGCTGGAGCAGCCCTCGCCGCAGCGGCGCCGGATGCTGCGGGCAGAGTGCAGTGAGTAGTGTGCAGTTAGCACCTCTCCGGCGAAAAATGTTCGCTATTTACTATCACATATACAGGGTGTTGATGTTACCGCGGCCTTCGTTTAGAGCATAGTATTAATTAGCCTTTATAGGCTTGGTAAAATTATAAAACAAGTAATACTTTCAAAAATAAAAAAAATGTCTCCTAAACTATTGATAATTGTTAACTAGTTTCTATACCGCCTTGAAACATTCTACCCTATAGGTAGTTCCGACAGAGGCCGCGTGATCGCAAACACCCTGCACACGAGAGGTGGCTCACCGCCTCCAGAGGCCGACGAGGTGGTCGCGGATGGCGGCCACGGTGAGCGGGCCGCCCGCCAGCGCGCACAGCTGCGGCGACGTGTCCGCGTACGACGTGGTCAGCGGCGACACGTAGATGGGGTAGCCGATGGGCTGGTCGCACGACGAGTTGATTATGTTGCGCAGAGCCTGCCACGGACCGGAAATAAAGAGAGAAATAAATATGGAGAACTTAAGTCTGGTCTGAAGACTAAGATTTGTGGGAACACACGTAGCTGATTCAGCTTTTGTTAGTGTAAGTCCGAGCGCGGTACTTCGGTCGGTACCAAACCTTTGTATACGTTTGACGTTATAAAATAAACACCTATTAATTAATGCAGTATTTAATTTGAAGATCCATAATATATTAACAAGATAGATTAAAATTAAAAATGATGACAGTTCAGGTATAACTGATTGGTCAGCTGGCGGCAGGTAGGTGTTTGCGGCAGTGTAGGGAAGGCATTATTGAACGTGTGGTGGAGGAGGGGGGGCGTATAACTGAGTTGGTAGGAAGTGAATTTTAGTTTGTACGCGGATTGTTACTTTGTAAAACCTTTCTGTTGAATTTATATAAAGACTTTCATTATTACGTGATTAACTAACTAGTGCCGCGTAATAAACGTGATTCGTTATATAAACTGTCTCATATCCCTCGCCTATTATTTACATTATTTAGCAGTTACAAGGACAGATTTCCACTTCCACACACCACCTACATGAGCCCCACCTGCTTGGCGTTCTGTATGGAGCCGCGCTCGGGGTTGCGGTTGCGCAGGTACACGAGCTCCTGCTGCTGGCCCGCCCACAGCCCGCGCACGCACTCGCGGTTCAGCTTGATCACGCGGAAGCCCAGGTGCCGCTTGTTCAGCATTATTATCTTGTAGTCGTCGTTGCCTTCGTCCATTACGTGTCTGGAATTGAGGGGTTATGTTAACGGGCTTCTAAGTTCGTCTTATGATTAGACTGAAAAAGTATTAACTGCTTTCGACAATTTTAATTTTAAATTGACACACACACCCTAGCATGAGCAAAAATTAATTGTTTATTTTTGAATAAAACATTATATTTTTATTTTTGTTTTTGATGTTTAAATATGTATGGAGCTATACAGATTATAGTTCCATATATATCTTAAGTACGTGGGCGCTGACGCTGCGTTGTAGTTTTTTTAACGATAATATTGTCAACGTTCTTTCTTTTAATATTTTACTTTTATATGCTTTGCCTTTGTATAATTTTATCAGATACACGCTCGCAACAAATTGAGACTAACAAATAAATAAAATTAATAAACGTATATAATAAAAAAGCTCACCGCAAGGCCAACAGATGCGGCGCCCCGCGCAGCACATTGTAGCGCCACGCCGGCGCCGCCTCGTGGCATATGACGAGGCGCTGCGCGTGCGCCGCGATGGCCGCGTACAGCGCCGCGCTGCTGCAGTACTCCTCGGGGAACATGAAGTGGTCCTGGTGCAGCTTGAGCGCCATGCGCACGGCGGGCGCCAGCACCGAGTGCAGCAGCGCCACGTCCGAGAACACCCACTCGTCGCGCGCCGCCGTGATGCGGAAGTCGCCCTTGAACAGCGCGTGCAGGCCGTAGAGGAAGAACTCCACGCTGGAGGCGGACAGGTGGTGCGCGGCCGCCAGCGCGCGCCGGCCCAGCAGCGACAGCGCGAAGCACAGCGTGACCAGCGCGCCGTCCCGCGCCGCGCCGCGCCGCCGCCACGCGCCGCCGCGCCCGCCGTCGCGCCGCGCCGCGCAGTGCACGATCCACTCCTGGTACACGGCGCAGAACCGGCTCCTGGCGACACAGGGCTGCTTGTGAATATATTTTAGCAAATGCAATACGTGAAATATTGATTGATTGATTGAACTTTTATTCGTAGGAAAAGAATCCTATTGCGCCAAAATTTAAGGATAAAATTGGCCTATATGTTGATTCACGGTTTTTTTTTTAAGTAAAATATTCAATGACAATTTAGCTTAAATTTTCTGACTAGTCTAGATGAAGCAATGACAGACAAAAAAGTATACATATATATATATGTGTGTACACTTATATGTAATATATACATATTAGTAAGCGCGCTTATGGCTATCGTGCGGAAATTTAGGGATAAAAGTGGCCTATATGTTGGTCCATAATCTCGAGCGATCTTTGTGCAAATATTCAACTAAAATTTTCTGGAGACTAGTCTTGACAAATAAGAAATAAAATATGTGTATTTTAAAAAATAAACTTACTTAGTAATCCCAGAAGCTCTAAAGTCATAATCTTCATCAAGGTTCACATTGAAAATGGGGTCCAAGTCTACAAAAGACCTCTCACTCATCGGTTTGAGAGCTTCGCACAATTCCGGCGAAGACAGCCACTCCTCCAGCTTACTCGATTGTATTGTATAGTAGATGATACTCTGAAAATATAACATAATATTAATTACATATCACTTTTCTTTTTTAATAAGAACGACAAGCAACGTTTGGATGGTCTCAGCGCACAGTACAGTTTGCACATTCAGCTGCAGGTAGAGAACTCTCAACAAAGAAACATGTACGCAACGCCAAAATGTCATATAACTTGGTCCCTAATAATTCAAATAGATATACGTTGTATACAAACAAACGTACGCTTCTTGTTAAAGCATTACAAAAAAAACAGCGTACCAACCTTGACGTAGTATGTGAGCAGCACCTTGCGGAACTCGAACACCTGCAGCATGGAGACGGCGCTGTTGTCGGTGACGGAGTAGCCCTCCAGCACGTAGCGCGCCGCCGCCAGCTGCCACGCCAGCCAGCGCAGCGCCCACCACGCGCCCGGCGACACCACGCGCGCGCACCACGCGCACCACGCCCACGACGCGCAGCACCCGCACCCGCCCTCTGCGCACACACACTACTGTACCACACCGCACCACGCACCACGCGCACCACGCCCACGACGCGCAGCACCCGCACCCGCCCTCTGCGCACACACACTACTGTACCACACCGCACCACGCACCACGCACCACGCGCACCACGCCCACGACGCGCAGCACCCGCACCCGCCCTCTGCGCACAGACACTACTGTACCACACCGCACCACGCACCACGCACCACGCACCGCGCTCACCAAACACGTGCGTCAGTGCGCACTACCATACCACACCGCACTTCACACTACGCGGCGAAGGCACACACACCACGTGTTAGCGCGCTCTAATATACCACACCGCACGCGCAGCAGTCGCAACTACTATCTACGCATCAAACACACCCTGCGTTGGTGCGCTCCACTATACCACACCACACGCTGCCCTCGCCGCGCCATACACACCACAGCTTAGTGCGCACTACTATACCTAATCGCAATACACCAAACACACCACGCCCTCTGCGCACCAAACACACCAAGCCTGTAGTATTTTACCACACCGCACTACACACCACGCGCACTAATCACGTGCGTCAATGCGCACTACCGCACTACCCCACAGTCACTCACCGCTCAGCTCCTCGGGCCCCTCGCTGATGGCCTCCACCTCCCGCTGCTGGCAGTACGTGCCCCTGAACTCCAAGCCCCGCAGCTGGAAGGACACCAGGCCGTTGCCCATCTCCACGATGTGGACCAGGCAGTTCAGATAATCTGATGCTAGTACTGGAAAAATATATATCAAGAAATTGGAGGATGAAATTGGAATTAAAGAATATAACACCAGGTCTTTGTCTATAATCTTATTATATTGAAAATTGAGTAAAGTAGTTTATTTTATGTTTTTACAAATATTGTCTATCAATATATTTGAAACAGTTATATAGAAAAGCTTGTTACGTAAAACAACTTAATAATTCATTTAAAGTCAAAATGAGAATCGAATCCATACCAATAACATTACACAAAAAAGGTTTTAAAAAATCAATATTTTAAAATCGTATTAAAACTTTAACAATTACATTTATTATGCCATAATTAAAAATAATACTATACATATACTAATAAAACAACAACTTTTAATATATATGTTACCAAAGCAATCCCCCTGCTGCACCTGCCCCCAGCGGCCCAGCATGAGGTCCCCGCACAGGTAGTGCTGCAGGGAGCGCGTCAGGTGTTCGTAGAATATGGAGTTGAGGTTGTTGTCGTCTGCGATGGAAATTTATGAAATCACATTTATAAGAAAAAGTATTGTATTCAAAATTGTATAGTATCTATATAAACTTTAGATTTTAAGTCATAAATATCATAAATATGTGTATTTCCTAATTTTAAGCCACAATAAGAATTATTTAGAAAACCTTTTACTTACAATAATGAGACTTAAATCTTAAATTTAACAATTATGCAGACACGTTTACACACTTTTATTAATAATTTGTTATTTTTTCCTCTGTTTTATATTAATGTGATAATTTTTAATTAGTCGTATATTAGTTTTGCTTTATTATAAATATTTTGTATTTATATATTTAAAACTATTAGTACTGTGTTACAGTGAGATAACCACACACACACCACACACACACAGGCGTACCTGCGCCGAGGTTCCTCTCCAGCTGCGAGGACAGCCTGGTGTTGCTCTGGTCCACGCGCTTGGTGTTGTAGTCGCGCTCCCAGAACTTCACGGGCCGGACGTACGACGTCATGAAGATCGCGCTGCCTGTTCCGGCACAATACAATATGGTACAGTCCAGTACAATACAGCAATACTATACTAGTGGATATAATATAATTGTCATAAATACAATTTATAACTAAGAACAGGCATCTCCACTTGTTGATAAAGTCCCAGATAGGTAATATGCGCCTTGTCTGGATATGCAACAAATATTGGTTTCAAATAGACTATTCTATATATAATATAGTATATATATAAATATATAAAAATCCACTGACCGAGGGCGGGCGTGAGCGGAGAGGAGAGAACGGCGGAGAGCGCGGCCTGCAGGAACAGCATGGCGGAGTGCGGCACGGAGAAGGGCTGCGCGAACGCGTGGAAGGCGGAGCCCCACGTGATCTGCCACGGCGCGATGTACGTCACCACGAACTGCACCTGCGGAATGTAACACGCGCAATTAGCATATTGGTAATCATTTTTCAATTAATGCTGCGGGATTTGAACCCGCGCCCTCTTACAAACCGTGAAAGCGCTGTCACCACTGAGCCATGCTTTCTTCATCACGCTGCGTCTAAATTCTTATATGCTTACAACAGAATAAATAAGTTGTATTTTTGTTGTAATTTGTCGTTTAAATTTTTAGATGTTTTCTTTAAGTATTATTATAGAATAATACTTAAAGTAAACATCTAAAAATTTAATACTCAGTGTGAATTAACACTTTAAAAATTATAAAAAGGCATTAATATAGCCCTCGCTATAGCTTCCCGCTTTCGGTCATAGCAGATTAGGCAGAAGGAATTGCAGTATTCATAGAACACTAATTTTAAGACACTCTATTCCTTGCTCTCCGCCTTTTTCGAGGCAATGCATGTTGAGTGACGGAACTCAACGCAATTACTATAACTCACCTTCAACAAAAACTCGTAAACTTTGCTAAAAATGATGGCCATCAGAAAGTAGTCGACCAGGAAGGTCTCTGACACGCGCTGCGTGCTGAGGTCCCTCTGGAACAGCAGCACCGCGAACACCAGGATCAGGTACTGCGTGTCGGTCTCTGAGTACGCGTTTCTTAAACCTGGGAGGTGGAAAATTAATTAACGTAAACAAATGATTAAATATTACAAATAAATATTGACAAAAATGTGACACAAATTAATATGAATAAAAGTTTTTAAAACGAAAAATTGTTAACATAAAACGGTCCCCCAAAAAGAATTTAGGCTGCTTAAGTTCACTATCACTGAGAGGATTTTAAATGTCAGTTCTATTTGACGGTATATCTGTATACTTATTAAAACTAGCGAAAGTTGATGCTTGAATTATTTAACACTCACATTATTCCTATATATTGTTAAGGAGAAATGGGATACAAAGTATATTTAGAAATTAAAACCTACACTCATACACCAAATGAAGAATACATATTATATGTTAATTGAACCCACTCTTAAGTGCGCACACGCATATGATGAGCGCGCCGACAGCGTCCCCGTACTTGTCTGCAATGGCGGGCGCGTCCTGCGCGATGGCCGACACCACCACGGCCGGGTACAGCACGTTGCGCTCCAGGAAGCACAGGTACACGAATATCTAACCGCGGAGAGAAAAGATAAAGAGATAACTAGGTTGGATTCTTGATACTTTTTTTATGTTTTCACGTCTATCCCGCACGTGACAACGAAGAAAATGGAAACAAAAAAATTCATCTTCGCCGAGTGGAAATCGAACACACAAACCGGTGCGTTTACAGGTAGACGCTACGCATCTGCGCCACGATAGTCCTCGATTCTTGATACTTAAATACATTAAAAAAAACATAAAAATTGAAACGCAACGGCAATTGAAGCCGCGCCCTCTTGTGAACCGTGTAAGCGCTGTCATCATTGAACCATGCGTTCCTCATTACGCTTCATCGAAATTCTTATATGTTTTTATACAACTTATTTACTTATTCTATCCACAGCAAGTCTTAATGCTAAAAAAAAATAATTCTTAACACTTATCCAGTTTCAAGTAATGTCAAGAGCAAAATATTAACAGATTAACAAAAACAAATGTACCAACAAAAGCTACAGACCATTAGCGTAGGCGTATATAGCGATCAGTTATTAAATACAACACTAAAGTCTTCTACCACCACAGTACCAGCTGGTGCTAGACTCGAAGGTGATATCACTAGAGTACTAGAGTACCAGTTGGTGCTAGACTGACTGTATTGACTCACCCTCTCAAAGTACATGAGCTTGGCGGGCTCAGTGACCTCGAACTGCGCGTGCTCGTGCTGGCGCAGCACGGGCCCGGCCAGGCACAGCCACGGCTGCTGCTTGCGCAGCTGCGGCGTGATGTAGTGCAGCAGCCAGCCCAGCGAGCCCGCTATTATCCAGAGCACCTGACCGAGAAAGTCATAGTACTGATTTTATGATTTTTTTTTAGGAAATATAGGTTCTTTCTGGGATGACAGACAATCAATAATCTTTGTGAAACTTTGTTATAGTTAATATTATTTTTAGCTTCACGCTTTATCCTGCACATGACAGCCTGTATGTACGCCTTTCGAGGCGTTGCGTGATGAGTGGAGGAACTCAACGCCGCGCTTTGCCTAGTTTCTAGAGAGAAGAAAATGGAAATAGAAAATCCATTTTCTCGGTGTGGGAATCGAACCCACAAATCGTCGCGCTTACTAAAAAATTGCATTACCGTGTTTAATTGCGGCCGCAGCGTGGTGAAAACTGTTGTACAGTGCAGTCCAAAAACGAAGAGACCGAGAAACGTGCAGACTATGAGGTCGTTCTTTAGCCTGGCGTTGACAGTCGCCTGCAGCTTCTTGGGCAAGGGATCTTCCATATCGTCGTCGGCTTTATCAAAGTCCGGTTTATTCGCGTTGGAGTTTAAAGTATTAGAATCTCTACTTTTCTCTTCAGTCTCCGTAGGAGCTTCCGATCGGTCGGCTTTCGGGAGAGATGTCGTCGAATTCATTGTATCACCTCTGGGGTCCATTTTGAGTGACGTCACACTGGAAGTTTGAGACCGTTTCTGAGATCTAGCTATATTGGTCTCTGAGCTAAAATTTATTTTGGACGTAGAACTGCCCACTGAGTTTTGTTTTGATATGTTACTTTCAGAATTATTTTTCTTTTGGTCATCTAAAGTATTGGGATCGTTTTTCTCTGCCTCTGGCGGCTCCGGGGTCTGCACGGCGTAGAGCTCCGGGGGCAACAAGTGTTTCTTGATTAAATTCCAAATGAGAGTATAATCACTGGCGCTTCTACTCAAATGATACGCTATGGGAACAAGCAGGCCGCAGAATATGGAAAATAAAATGTTATGCTTTTGGTGTTGTGTTTTCTTTCCCTCCACTAACCCGCTGTAGGCAAAACCATACAAGACTCCGACTGCTGCGAGAGATCGAGCTACGCAGTAAACGGCCGCACTCAAGCTGCTAGTCGCGTTACCACCGAAAATATGCATGTCTATCTGTTCCAATAGATACATTAGGAACGTGTTGACTTGCGGAAACAACCCCAAACTAAATGCTAAAGGAAAAAACAGTAGAAATTTCGATAATATTTCTTGTATCACGTATAAAAAATCATGTTCCTTGAATTCGAATCCGTAAATAGTCAATGGTTTAACTTCGTCCGTACTACGTTTCGTTCTCGTGTAACTATTGTCAGGTGATTCGAGTTCTTGTAGTTGGGTATTCACTGCACAAAGTATCGCAGTACACAGACAAAAGTAAACAGGCCGTGAGAAGAGAACCATTTTGTTGAAGCCATGTACTGGCGACGCGGAGTCCGGCTGAACACTTTTTAATAATGAATATTGACTTCCGGCCATGATGAAGCAGAACCAAAAGGCGTATATGTCTCTGTAGAATCCTAAATTTAGGACCATCGAGCCGAGCGCTGCGACCGCGACCGCCAGCAATATTGACACAAAAGTTTCTTTAAACGTTAGATTTCTATCGAAAAGCGCCATTAACTTCAATCTATCCATTGTAACCTTGATTTCTAAGCACTTCGATAACTTAAACTTATAGTACTTTTTTGTTTTTGGTGCAGGTTTCTCTATATTTTCAGCTAATTTGTTCCACTTATTTCTCATTTGAATATCAATACTTTCTTCACCTATCGAAGGCATAAGACTAGGTATATGAGTGGAAGTGTTTTCCGCTTGCTGAGCCTGCTGCTGTGCTCTTTGTTGACTCATTAGGTAATTGATATGCATGCTTGGTAATCCCATTCTAGATTGTCTTTCAGCCTCTATTTGTTCTAACAAGCTATCAGTCACATAAGCCACAGGAGATCTAGGTTGGTCGGTATGCGATCCGGTACCACCGTCGAAAACGTAGAAACGTTTATTTGAACTATTAGTGTTAATAGGAACCACTGTCGATACATTATTATTACTCGAAAGTAATGGATTATTGCTCCCTTGATTAGAAGAGCTTTGGTCTAAGCTGTCGCCTCGTTTTGTTTTCGGCACATTTTCAATATTGGCTACGTCCGACTCAAGCGAGCCGCAGCTACATTCGCCGGCAGTTTCTTGCGAATTGTCCGGATTTTCTGATTTAGCTGCAGCACTTTTGGTCCCGTCTTCTTTATCAGGTAATGATATGGGTTGAGGTTGAGTTCTGCCGGAACTGTTTTTATCAAACGTATACGACATCCAGTTGCCATATTCGTCCATAAAGCAATGGATTGCGCCATCTGTGGTATCGTCAAAGGACGTTGCGAAATGCACGTTGTTGGCGTTAGGATTATCTATTACAGGTGGCTTTTCCTTTTTCTCCGTCGCATTTTGTGCTGGCGGATTGTTACGTTGACGTGTTGAGCGTTTAATTTTTCTAATTCGGTTTCGATGATTGCGGTCCATCAAAGGTCTTAACCTTTGACCTTCTTCTGGCGCTTGTCCTTCCGTGGGGGGTGGGTTATCTGGTACACAACAAGGCATAAAATCTACCCTGGAGTTAAGAAATGCGGCTAGTAGAGGCATTGAAGTGGGTAGTAAGGTGTTCGTGGAAGTTTGTGCGACCTCCTCTATTGATCTTTTTCTCGTTTTGTGCAAGCTGTCCCTTTCACCCCTTACACTCTGTCTATGGCTTCTTGACCTCTCTTCTCTGTTAGGAGGAGGCATTACGACTGTATTCGCATTTGTTGCCGCAAAAAGACATTCTAAGCCTTGAACTAAAGCAGCTTGAGCTTCAACAGCATCCATTAATATTCTTTCCTCAGACTGATTTTCATCTTTGTCCTTTTTAGAATCTTTCAACTTGTTCTCCTTTTGAGAGGAAGCTCGTGATCGAGCTAAGTGTTTGATTTGTTTTGGTATAGCGCCTAAGTTTTTTGGTACATTTGATGAGGATTCTCCTAAGGCATTAGCTAATTTTTGGCATAACACTTCCTCTGGACCTAAGAATTCTTCACTGCAAGTTTTTGGTTCAGACGTTTCTTCAAACAGCCATTCTAAGCTGTATACGCTCCTTTCATCTGCACTTTTACTATCACAAGTTAGCTGCGATTCTTCAGTTTCCGGTGCGTTATTTTTACCATCTTTAACATCGTCTTCAGGTCGGTCCAATTCACTACTACTGCTACTAGTATTAGATATATCGTGGTCCCAAAGTTTCTTTTCGACTGGTTTCTTCTCCTGAGGTGGCTTTTCTGAGGCATCGCCATTCTCGTTCGACTCCAAGCTCGATTTTTCTATTAATAAATCCTTCGAACTTGCACTAGCTTTATCGAAATAATCACCACCAGGATTAAATTTACAATCGCAAGGATTTATAGGTTTGTCTATTTTAGCCTCAGGTTTGCCCTTTTTTAGTCTCACAGGTTTTAATTTTTCATGTGGACACTCTGAGGAAGTTTTCGTGTTTTGATGCTTTTCACAACAATGTTTTTTGCATTCACTTTGGCTTTTTATTCGAACCATTCTGATTTCATTGACTTTATCAAGCAGTGGCGACCTCGAGCCATTGGCTTCGAAGTCGGAGTCACTTGATCGTATTACAGGAGACTGTTCTCCATCCCAGTCGAACCCACGAAATTGTTTCTCATCTTCGTATTCGCTATAACTTTCTCCACTGGAGTCTAAGTCAGTCTCTTTTTGAGATGTTTGCATCTCATCCGATATCTCCGCGATGGGATAAACTATCTCCGAACCGTACGTAAGATATGGATAGCTGCATCCCTCGCCAGATTCGTTTTTAGGATAAAGGTTCAAGTGTGGACCTCGCGTGAGACACTTGCTTGGGGGTGGGATAATTGCACTTTTAGGATTTTTAAGCACTTGTCCACCAATAGTTTCAGCACTGTTGGGATGAGGTGACAGATTCGAGACACTAGGAGGCGGACATCCTATTTCCAAAGCGGCACTTTTGATTCGCCTCACACCGGGACTTTTCCCTTTACTTTTGTCCGCATCACCTGCTGGTGCTTCAGATTTCACCATCATATATTCCCCTAATTCTACGCTCGCAAAGAATCCTGTATCAGCATTATTAGAATGCCTTCTCATATGAGAAACAAGTTGAGCGGTCGAATTGAGTAACGGCAATTGTATAGTCGACATTGTTGAGTTGGAATTCCGTCGCATAATCGACGATTGCGCCGTAGCGAGTGCCATGGCCGACTTAGTGCAACTTTCGTCGTGGTAATTATTGTATCTCCTTCGTTGTGCCGTCCTCTTTTTAGGCAAGGGTGGTCCCACACTCGGTTCAGAATTATCTCTGGAATCCGAACTTAATTGTCTAGCAAACTTCGACTGGTAAGGTTCCCCGGCCGCTTCACTGCCGTCCAGATAGAGCCACTCCTTGAAAAAATCTCTATTACTTGAACCGCGTCGGTGCGGACACTCGTGAAACCGTCTACTGACTTTTGCAAAAGGACCATCGTCTATTAACACATTCACTGGTATGATGCTATCTACCCTAGGATTTCTAGATTCTTCGACGATGAGTTCGTCAATACGTCCATGACCACGCTTTGTCTTAGTTCTGTCCCTTCTGTGGCCGCATTTGGATCTTTCTCGGACTCTAGTTGGACGGGGCTTGGGAGGCTCTACCACCTCAGTCGGCTGCACCACACACAGATCGGATTTAGTCGTTGCTGTCGGTACATTCGGCATCACAGACATACCACTATCTTCTATACTCGATTCCGAACTATCTTTTCGATGGACATCGACTTTCAAATCTGCAACAGATAATAAACATAATTTGGCATACATTTTATTCGTTTATAAAATAAACGCGTTTTTAAATATTTTGTCATTATAAAGTCAATGCTATCAAATCCAGATATAAAATAATATTTAGTGTAACATAACTAATAAGTTAATATATCTAAAAAAAACTTATTCATATACCTATAGTACTAGTATTGGGCTTGTGGTATTCCAGCGAGGTTATGGAATCATTATCGCTGTGAGGCGCGGCCGCGCCCATGGTCTGCATCTCCATACCCTCCTCCGGCCTGCGAGACGACAACAAACTAAACGATCGTAAATAAATATTTCTACTAAGCACATAAAACAAAAACAATGCAAAATTAAATATAAATAATGCTAAGTGATTTTTTGCATATACATTCTTACACCTTATGTGTGGCGTGATATAGCAAAGAAACAATAAAAAAAGCTAAAAAAAAAATTATCAAGAAAAAATACTTGTTCATATGAGCATGCTAATAAAATAAACTGATCTCAATTAATAAGTATATTTATGTGTTTTATAACAACATCATGTCAATTGTTACAATGTAACCTTATTTTCATTGGATAAAGCTGGTTTAGAGACAGGCAGAGGTTTGGTATAAAAACTACAATAACTACAATAACCTTGCCTCCCATATAACAATCCAATCCTATATGGAATATTGATTATTATTTTAAATTCTGTTCCTGGGTTCTTCATTGTCTGTGCCTACTCTGATATCTTACAAGTAGCAAGTTAGTGAAGCTGGTAAGAAAAAAATATCTACAACTAGGATTACTTACGCTGTGTTCTCATTAGAATTGCCTGCTTCATCGGTAGAGTTTACTACTATAAGTTCATTTGTATCATACATATGATGTAAGCCATGGTTGATCAGCTTGAGGGTTGTGAAGAGGAGGGCCACTAAGGCACAGTAGACCAACCAGCCAAGGCTTGCTGGTGGAAAGTACTGAAAAAAAATAATTGATTAAGTACATTTAAAACAAGTTTTTATGATTGAGAGAATTTGAAATGAGTTTTAGGTTTAAATAAATCACATTAGGCTGTGATGATAATGCAAGATAACCTTCACTTTAAGAAATATTTGTAATATAAAAATATTTTTGTTAATTGCCATAAATGTGGCATACTATATTTTTACAAGCTTTTATTTTGCCTCTTATTAGGGCATATGGAAATAGACAGAGAAGAAGGGTTTGTCTTAACATCAGTGAATACTCAGTTATGTTATATCCCAAGTAAAGCAGAAGACTTTCAATACAAATTAAAACAATTCAAATTACATTTTTGAGTCTGTCTTTAAGGAAGAAGTCTGTTTTTTCTAATTTGAAATTAACTTGTTTGCAGTTGTCTTAAAAATAATTTATTAATAAAATAAATTTATTTAATGATATTGTACTAAGTTCACCAGTTTATACAATAATGTTGTAATTCAAAATATGTTTGTTTATTATTGATCAATATTTTGTATACCTTATCAGCTTTTATCTTTATTCCTGATATGTTCAAATACAAACAAGATATTTTTAATCTTTTGATTTGTGAGTGATTTTATAGCTTTTGAGGTTTAAATATAAACATTGATTAGAGAGGATCGTCGTGGCGCAGAGGCGTAAGCGTCTGCCTGTAAACGCAACGGTTTGAGGGTTCGATTCCCACTCGGGGGAGATGGATTTTCTATTTCCATTTTCTTCGCTCTGGCAACTAGGCAAAGCGCGGCGTTGAGTTCTGCCACTCAACACGCAATGCCTCGAAAAAGGCGGAAAGCGGGGACGGAGAAAACAGGTACTAAGCAACTGTCGAGTGTCTTAAAACTAGGTTCATATGGTTCCTGCAGTTCCTTCTGCCTACCCTGCAATATGCGGGGTAAAGCATGAACCTATAAAATAAAAAATAAATTGATATAATATACTAAACTTAAAATATTTGTTTTCGCTTGAGTATTAAATTCAATTTTTTTCTTCATTTTCTATATTGTTATTTTTGTGCATAATCAACTCTGTTTAATAACACCTTAAAGTATATGTTTGACAAATAAAATATATAGTATATTATGTACTTTATATATACATATTTTCGATAGTTTTTAAAATACATAAGTTAACATTTTCCAAAGAAAACTTCATTGTCCTAGAAAAATTTGGAATAACACTATAATTAGAGTGTAATAAATAAGTGTCAAGCAAAATAATATTGACTTCTATTATTTTTATTACATTTCAAATTTTATCTTGTAGAATAAGCACAGACTACCTAATCATAAAACTATAGTCCACTTTAACATAACATAACATGAGCAATGATGGTAATTTGGGGTATAACTTATTTATAATTACAGTAAGGTAAAAGCACCAATGGTAGACACTTTAAGGATGACACAAGATTTAAACAAAAATATTTTTTTATTGGAAAAGAATTACAAAAGAAACAAAAAATTTAATTGCACCTTGGTTTATACAAAAGTATATTTTAAACTAAAAACCAACCAAATCAACGTAAATTAAAACAAAAATTCCATTTTTATTAATTAAGTTAAATGACCCTAAAGATGACACATTCATAAATCAAAACACCAATAGTTGACACTTATTTGTACCAATAGTGGACATGCAAGCCTGGATATAATAATCATCAAATATTATATAAAATAAGCTTAAAATGACATAACTGAATATTATAAAATTCTTTTTATTAGCATTAACTGAAATCCTTGGCTAAGTATCAAAAGTTTTATAAAAATAAAATTTTAGTCATGTTCTAGTTCCTTTGATTTTGAACTTCTGGCCTTTTATAGGTGGCATCTTCAAAAATCCAACCACCAAAAAACATATCCCAAAAGTTGACACCCTGTTTACTATTGGAGTGTTTTATTATTGTCACAATTTTAACGGTAGGTATTTATATTGTTGAAAATAGTGTTGATAATTGCAAAAACCTACGCTTAGGAGAATAGGTTTCATTCCTGCACCAAAAGTAGACCTGCATGTCATCTTTAGGGTATTCTGACTATTTTCGGCACCAATAGTAGACACCGATGATTTTTTAGAAAAATAATATCGGAACAAATAATGAATTGTTCTAATGTTTAGAAAATATAAATATCAATACAAAACATAACAAATAACAAAGCAATATCTTTATAAAATTTATTAAAATCACTTGTACCGCTGCGGCGTCCTTAGCTAAACTCATAAGAAATGGCTAAAAATGTGTGACTTCGTCACATTACTTGCAATAATTGATGCTATTTTAACTTTTTGGGGGGTAATGTTGCTCGCGTCCGTAGGACTTACCATCTTGTCCACTCCAAGACCCACCCTACACGTACCCCCTGGGTGGTGCCAAATGAGCAACAACGCCGAGTCTTGGGCGGCGGTTTTTAACCCAACCTTACAAGCGCAACAAGCTTGTTCTTGTTGATGGTAGGAAATGACCACAATAACTCAGTTCTACAAATAGCTGGGGGTCTCGGCTTCACTGCCCGGACCGAGAGGAAGAAAACCTCATTAAAACAATTATCCTAATCCTAAGGTGAGGACTGCGCCGAAAGGATGAATGGCTGGAAGGTATCCAGTTCTTAGCACCACCCTCGATGTGACGGGCTGACATCGTTGTATTGTGCCTTCTTGTGAGGATGGGCGTCACCTCACAAGCGACCTTTAAATTCGTCCCATACTCGTGGGAACAAATATGAATCAATCCAAAAACCAATCAACCTCAAACTCATCAACCAAAACAAACCAAAAAACATTTACCCAGCAAGTCTTTCACCCGGCACTCTTTAATAGACCACGCTCTGCCTCATTAAGCGAAATATCTAAAGAAGCCAGCAAAATGGACCAACTATCAACAAATGTTGTGGACCTAACTGAGAAAGTACTCAGTCCACAAGATCCTCCACCATGGCAAAGGGTACCAATCTCTGCCAAGCGTAAAAGGACCAGTGATCCTCCACCCACCGCTAGTCATGTCACAGTTTCTAATAAATTTGCGACCTTGCCATTAGATCAATTAGATAATCAAAACAATGACACTAACCAAAAAGTAATTAAGCCTCCTCCTATAATCTTATATGGAATAGAAGATGTAAATGAACTATCCAAACTAATCGAATCGGTTTGTGACTCTCAACTATTTAAAATAAAAATTGTAAACAAAAATTTGCTCAGAGTCCTAGTCGAGTGCTCTACAACATATAAGGATGTGATCTCGATAATAAGAGCCAATGGCTTAATAGGCCACACTTTCACGCAAAAAGACAAGAAAGCTTATCGCATTGTGATAAAGAAATTACACCATACAACACCCCATAGTGAAATAATAAACGCCATAGAAGCTACAGGCAACAAAGTACGTGGCCAAATTATCAATGCCCGTTATGGACCAGACAAAACTACAACCTTTACCTTTTTTGTTAATTTAGAGCCAAGTGAAAACAATAAAGCTGTTAAAAATATTAAATATATTCACAACCAATGCGTAACAATTGAAAACCCTCGGAAATCTACAACAATTGTACAATGCCAGCGTTGTCAGCAATATGGACACTCTAAAAACAATTGCATGAGGCCTTATAGATGCGTCAAATGTGGGGAAGGGCACAAAACTGCTGACTGTCCAAAAAAAGATCGCAACACTCCTGCTAAGTGCGCCCTGTGTCAGCTCGACCATCCTGCCAACTATAAAGGTTGTCAAGTTTACCAAGAGATATCAACAAGAAAGGCATACCGGAATAAAAATTATCCGCAAGAATCTAAAAACAAAAGTACCAAAACCGAACCAATTGTCCAACCACAAGCACAATCGCAAACCACCCAATCTCGCGATAAACCAAGATACTCCGATATCACAGCAAATAGACGCAGCTCCCTTGACGCTGAAGAAACTGATCAACTAAACATGAATTATCAACAAAGTAACATAGAAAAGTTATTAATTAAACAATCAGAAAAGATAGAACAACTCATTCAACAAATAGGTATCCTTATAAACCTATTAACCACTGTCATTTCTAAACAACATTCATAGTTCCCTTGCGCATTGCAACCTGGAACATAAATGGATTAGCTCCAAACTTACTCGAACTTGAAGAGATAATCAAAGCTAATAAACTAGACGTAGTCCTGATTTCGGAGTCCCATGCTTCCAAAAACAGTTTTTACCATCTCCGTGGCTTTAACATCTACTTTACTCCTCACCCAGGAGATGGCAAAGCTCACGCGGGTTCTGCAATAATAGTAAGATCCAACCTTAAACACACAGTGCTAGAGAATTATGTTACGCAGCACATACAGGCTACTAGCATAAGATTGGAAGACAGAACAGGCCCCATTACATTGTCTGCTGTGTATTGCCCACCTAAACATAAAATTACTCCACAAATGTTTGAAGCTTACTTTTCCGAACTTGGAAATAAATTCATATCTGGCGGTGACTGGAATGCAAAAAACACATTTTGGGGCTCCCGTATCACACTACCAAGAGGCCGTTCATTAAAAGCTTGCATGGATGCACACCATCTTACTCCAATATCCTCTGGTGAACCCACTAGCTGGCCAACAGACCATAACAAGACTCCGGACTTGCTTGATTTCTTTGTAACTAAAGGAATCGGCAACCTATACACAGCTGTGGAGTCTAGCCTTGACGGCTCGTCTGATCATACTCCGGTTATCCTTACCGTAAGTGCCACAATAATACAATGTGAGCCTCATGGCGCCTTAACAAATACAAAAACAGATTGGCTTGGTTTTCGGAACTTTTTAGAAGATAACATCAAAATAAACATACCCATGAAAACACCTGATGAGGTCGATGATGCCTGTGAGTATTTAACAAACCTGATCCAAGTATCTGCATGGAACAACTCACCGTGCATTAAATCTTCTACGTTCAGGTCACCTCAATCTATTGATGTTAAGACACAACTCATGGAAAAAAGAAAACTACGTCGTATCTGGCACCAATCGCAACACCCAGAAGATAAAACAGCATTCAACCAGGCGGCCAAACAACTTAAATACCTGCTGCAGGAAACCTCAAACTCTTCTCTGCGAAGTACCTTGGAAAAAATGACACCACAGGGAAAGGGCGATATGTGTTTATGGAAAGCTACCAAATCTGCAGAAAAGCCACAAGAACACAGACATCCCCTTAAATGCTTAAGCTCATGGGCCCGAACAGACGCTGAGAAAGCAGAAGTATTTGCGAGTCATTTGGAGGACATATTTAAACCAAACGGGGACTATGATGACCCCATAGTCGAGGATATCCTCAGCCAAGACTTCCAGTTATGTCTTCCTCTCAAACCTACGTCACCAAAGGAAATAGCTGCTGAAATCAGACAACTCAACCCAAATAAGGCCCCTGGTTTCGACCTAATAACTCCTGTGGTATTGAAACACCTCCCAAGGAAATGCATAACGTTTCTTGCTTGTCTCTTTAATGCAACACTAAGACTCTCATATTTTCCTAAAATCTGGAAAGTGTCTGAAATTCTCATGGTACTCAAACCTGGGAAATCGCCCCACGAACCTTCATCTTACCGGCCGATTAGTCTCACTCCAGTTCTTTCAAAATTATGGGAAAAAATATTCTTGGTTCGCTTAAGGGAACACTTGGAGCTTTATAACATTATTCCCGAGCATCAGTTTGGGTTTCGAAAACACCACTCTACTATCGAGCAAATGCACAGAGTTCATCACGAAATCAGACGCTGTTTTGAAAGTAAGCAGTACTGCTCAGCAGCATTCCTGGACGTCCAACAGGCATTTGATAGAGTTTGGCATAAAGGGCTCTTGTGTAAACTGAAGAGTAAACTTCCACACTCCCTCTATCCTATAATTAAATCTTACCTGGAAGAAAGACTCTTTCAAGTGAAACAGAGAGATGCCAGATCTACGTTACGAGAAATAAAAGCAGGAGTTCCACAAGGCTCTGTTATCGGCCCGATACTATACAATATATTTACCTCAGACTTACCAGTATCTGGAGATGTAACCGTTGCAACGTACGCTGACGATGTAGCTTATCTCGCCAGCGATAATCTTCCAACTGTGGCTAGCAATAAGCTCCAACTTCTTTTAGATGAGACCGACATATGGATGAAAAAGTGGCGTATCAAGGCAAGTGCACAGAAGTCGAGTCACATAACATTCTCGCTCAGAAACGGAACCTGCCCACCTGTCAAACTTGGAAGCGACTTATTACCAGAAACGGAGGTTGTCAAGTATCTAGGCTTCCATCTAGATAAGAAGCTGACCTGGGCCTGTCATATCAAAAAGAAACGAGACGAAGTCAACCTTAAGTTCCAAAAGTTATACTGGCTCATAGGGAGGAACTCGGTCCTATCAGTAGACAATAAGCTGTTGATATACAAGGCTGTGTTAAAACCCATATGGACATATGGAATAGCCCTATGGGGCTGCACCAGCAAGAGCAATGTCATGTGCATCCAACGGGTTCAAAATAACATTCTGAGATGTATTGCCAACGCTCCGTGGTTTTCCAGAAATGACGAGCTACACGAATACCTGGACATTCCAACTGTACAAACAGAAATAGAGCTACATAAAGAAAAATATCGTGTTCGACTCTCAACTCATCCAAATATCCTAGCTAAGGACCTTTTGAAATCCTCTCTTACAGCGAAAAGGCTTAAGAGGAAGGATGTGCTCTAAGGAGGCAGATGTGATACTGGTCTCATCGCCTAATCGCCATTATTACTTTGAACCCATCCGCTTATAGTCTTGCGACTGATTGCAGATATAATAGGAAAAAAAAAAAAAAAAAAAAAAAAAATTTTAACTTTTTAAGCAAAAGACCGTTGTTATGGTTGTGCTATTTGATTAACAGGTGAAGCAAGCATTTTCTGGTACTAATAATTGTGACATACAAGTAAAAATATTCTTAATATTGAACTTAATTGTTGAAAGTGTCATCTTTTGGTACACTGTCCACCATTGGTGCTTTTACCTTATATACATAGCTAAAGTAATAAATAACTTCTTTTTTAATTTTATAACTTTCAATATTATTTCATTCAATAAAGCCATATTTCTTCTTCCACACTTGACCTACATTGACTTAGAATATTAATACAATTCCATTGCAACAGACCTTTCATTGATATGATTATTTACACATAAGTTAATGTAATCTTAAGATTTTCTAAGTTTTCAGTAGTTCAAAGTTAGTATTCATAGATTTCTATTATTTAGTAGTATTAAAGATTATAATTATTCTACAAGGCATGATATCTATATTTTAAAATTTCTATTTATTATAAGAAATTCACTTACTCCAAAAATATAATTTATACTTGCAATTAATAATAGCCTAATTGCAAAGTCTTTTTATTTTACTTAAGACTATTAAAGTTACTAAATTATTTAGGATTTATAGTAACACCTAGAAATGACTGATAAATGTTTCCATATAAGTAATTTTACAATAAATTTACATCTGGATACAGAATGCAACTGTAAGTAGTAGAAACTTAAAATAGGTAACATAATTTAATATTATGAATAGTTTTTTTCATGCTTTACCCAGTACATGGCAGAGCAGGAACTGCAGGAACACTCCATTGCTATAGTCCCCACTTTCTCCATGAATATTTAGAAATAAAATATCCTATTTACCACATTTAATAGTAAAAAGATACTGCATCACATAATTTCTTATTCTACTATATTTATATAGTAAAAGTACATCATAGCAGATATAATGATGATATTTTTTTTCCTTAATAAAATAGTGAAAGTTTAAATATTAAATCTTATTTATTTAGCAAATTTTCAGTTAATTTATTAATTAGCATCATGTATAGGACAATTTAATGTAATGTTAATTATTTTATATAACAAAATAAATAATTGGTTGTGTAATAGTGTGTAAATGACTAATTGGTACTGTTTTTCTTATCTTTCGGCATAACATATAAAATTCAAAAGTACAGGACACTGAATATAAGTCATAGTTTAGAATTTCAATGGAATAACTAGCAGATAATATTATAATAGAGAAATTATATTACTATATAAATATTTTGTATAAAATAATAAAAATAAATTATTATTAAATAAACAGCATAAAAGAAATAACAGTAATAACACAATGTCAAAACATGTACCTCTTTCAGGGCAATGACTTAACCACAATTCACTTAGTATTTACCTTAACAAAGTATAATAACATTGTGGCCTGATTTCATTGACATTATAAACCTTAACCTATAAATGAAAAGTAATATTAAAATTGACTTACCAAATAAACTGAAAACGGAAGACATAGCAGAAACAGCCATATATACAAATGTACAGTATTGCAAAATAAATTTTGATGGGGATCATAAAACCAGCCTCCAGTTAACGATGCCCATATACCCTGACGTAGTATTTCTAAAATTTGCGAACCCATTTTACACTATGTCCACATTTCCATTAAGATTCACTTCACCCACAAAACAATGTCTACGATTTACTTTTTGCACATTTCACATCAGCTAATGTTCAAGTGCAAGTATTTCGTCTTCCCTGCCATTTTGGATGACAGTGTACACAGGAAAACAGTCTTTATAAACATCGATTGTTTCATACATGCACACTTCATGTGAATTAACTGATGAATTATAATACATATATAACAATGTGAACTGGAGAAGACATTATTATAAATATTGTAATATTTTCCTAAGTTAATTATTGTAAGAAATACGAATAGTCGAAATAACTATCGATATTTGACATTTTAGTTACGATCAAAGTTTGACAGGCAGTAAATGTTACCAGTAAATAAATCCTATAAGTAGAATATTTAAAACCGGTATTTTCGTATACTAAATACAATATTACATCACTAATGCATGTATAGTTGAGATGAAGGCGCAATTTTGTGTATTTTTAAATTAAACTATCACTCGCGCGTTTAGTATTCAGTGCTTACTAGTGTACTGCCAACGTTTGGAGCGGAATGGTTACAGAGATAATTTTGTTGTGTAAATAGTGTTATTTTAATAATTGTTAATAATGGCTGACATAGAAAAACTTTTAAAACAAGCTGCAATGCAAGTTGGAGCTGGTGGAAGTGCTGGCTTCATAGAAGTCTGTATAATGCATCCTCTAGATCTCGTCAAAACAAGGCTACAATTGCAAAGTACGAAATCGACTCTTCAAAGTTCAAATCATTATTACAATGGAATAATAGATTGTATGAGAAAAATGTATAAATATGAAGGATTGACGTCATTTTGGAAAGGAATTTTGCCGCCAATTTTAGCGGAAACACCAAAGCGAGCTGTAAAATTTGTGACTTTTGAACAATACAAGAAAATATTTATGTTTGGCTCCAGCTCACCTACTCCACTTGTAAGTTGTCTTAATATAAATACATAGGTATAATATAGTGTTCATAGTGATTCATATATATTTATGTAAAATATAAAAGTAAGTAAACCACATAAATGTTATGTTATAAGATAAACTATTTTAAATTAGCGGGAATGGAGTTATTTAACACTAGGTTCCAGCGGTTCCCTTTGTTACCCTGCTGCTATACGTGGAATAGTGGGATAAAGCATGTAGCTATAAAAAATAATTTATAATATTAAACAAACAATTATATTTAGATTATGTTAAAATTGTATTTAACAAGTTTTGTAACTAGGTTTATTTACATATTGAGTTTATTTATATACTAAACCGCTGGTTATCGTATATTTATTTGTACAATTTCATGATAAAATATATTTTTTACTAATACGATGATTGTGTATTGCAAATAAGGAAAATAATAATAATATATATTATTCATATGTGTTATTTTCCTTTGATCTCGTTATAGGTATAATTTGCTAGAGAAAAATCTAAATGGATTTATTACTACAAGTACAATAAGTTAAAACAAGGAACCGTGAATCTTGACACTAGGTTCCTATGGTTCCTGCTGTTCCCTCTGCCTACCCTGCCATGTACGGGATAAAGCGTGAAGCTATAAAAAAGTGTAATAATATATATTTATCCATCATTTTGCAGACTTTCGCCTTAGCGGGCTTAGGTTCGGGTGTTACCGAAGCAATCTTAGTTAATCCATTTGAAGTGGTCAAAGTGACTCTCCAATCAAACAGAGCGTTGGCTACTGAAATTCCGAGCACTTGGTCAGTCACCCGACAAATAGTTAGAGAAAACGGCCTGGGATTCAGAGGACTTAATAAGGGTCTAACGGCGACGATAGCTAGGAATGGGTTATTTAATATGGTGTACTTTGGATTCTATCACAGCGTTAAAGGATACTTACCAGAATATGAGGTAAGTCAATTTATTTTATGTATAATATATAATAATGCTATTATATCAAGGTTTATAAGGAGAAATGTGTTGCCATACTTATATACCTTTTTATCTTGTTATATAAGCATTTCTATTTTCATTATATTTTAGATTTAATATTTCGAGAGTGCATTTAGTAACTCTATGAAGACGTTTGTTTCTTTTGCGGTATATGATAAGAGTAATCTTAATGGGGCTAAGATCCTTATCTAACAACTTTTGTATTCCAACACATATAAAACAATAATAATAAATTAGTAAATCGGGGGCGGAGAAAGCAGGGACTAAGCTACGGAGCGTCTTAACACTAGGTTTACATAGTTCCTGCAGTTCCCTCCGCTTACCCTGCAATATGTGGGATAAAGCGTGAAGCTGAAAAAAAAAATTAGTAATTTTTAATATATTGTTTAATATATATTTCATAATGTGCACCCAATATGATGTGGCATATTTGTGTTCCCAAAATATATAAACAAAGTACTCCAAATAAAAGAAGCTGTTTGTTTTAAGATAACCTTATCAATGTTAAGATACTTGACGAGATAATTTCTCATTTTATGTAGAAATATAATAACTTGTTTTACTCTTGTAACATTTTTATAACAATCGCGACTGAAATTGATGTAATAATATACATATTTACGCAATTGTATAATAATGGGGGACAATAGTCCGCCACTTTCATAATACCTATGCGTTGTTATTTATTATACAACATGCAAAATTGTTTTCTAATACAAAATGGCTATTGATTGATATGAATTCGGATCAAATATAAAAAAAAAAATAAAATAATTTCTATGTTTCTCCAATGTTGTGAACGTTCGGATTAATGGAATAAACCGCCATGAGACTAAAGTTTATCGATTTATGTTTTTAAGCTAATTTTAAATTATGAAGAAATAGATGTTTTACTTTTTAATTTACACGTCTTTTATTGCTGAGAAGTTCTTCTTCTTCTCAATGAGAAATTCTTAAAATAGTCTTAATTTACACACACATGCATTTATATACACTGTAAATACAAAATTTAACCCAACTAAAAATACAACTTCTAAACATAATCTTACATTAATTTGTATATTTCTAACTAATGATATCTATTTCAGGATCCCCTCTTAGAATTTGGTCGCAAAGTAGCCATTGGGTTCACGTCGGGGGTCCTAGGTTCATGCGTGAATATTCCATTTGATGTAGCAAAGAGTAGAATTCAAGGCCCACAGCCGACACCAGGCGTGGTTAAGTACCGTTCTACTACAGGTGCTATTGTATTAGTGTATAAGGAGGAAGGGTAAGTGTTTTCACTTAATATTTATTATAATTTGACATATATGTATTTTATTTTAATATATTTTTGATACGTATCTGATTAATCTTATGTTAGAAATGTTCTATTTCTATAATATTTACGTAATTGTATAGAAACCCTAAGGGCCAATTTCATCGGTCACGGTCATTCATATAGCTGGTAGTTAATACTGTCTAAGAGATAAAAGCCAATACATTAAACAGGTCTTTATCTGCTAGATAAAGACCTGTTTAATGTGAAACTTCCTATCTGGAGCTTTATCAGCAGGGAGTGAAAGTGGGTGAAGAGAACGGAGTGATTTACTCACTTTACTTCTTGGTTGCTTTAAGCTATTTTGTTAAAAATGTCGGTTTTCAATATAACGCTTTAAAATTATACATTGAACATTGTACAAAACCGTACATTTAGCGTGGCAATGTGCCAACTGTGCGACTGACTTAGTACGTGAGAGTTACTTGTGTATGTAGATACCTAATGACTGTTAACAACAGCTTACCTTAAATTTTATTATTTCATAAAACATATTTATTATATCATAAAACCTATAGTAACATTGTCTTGATGTATATACATACAAATTGAAGACTATTTCTTAACGTTTTTATACTGAAAGTGGAAAAAAAAATCTTTAAACGAGCTTGTCATCTACCGTCCGCGTAATTCATCGCCTCACTTTATCGTATCAAATTAGAAAAATATTGTTTAAAAATTACATTATATTAGTCATTATTAATAAACATATTTGTATGTTAATAAGTAGTGTTAGAAGTTTCCGTGTGCAATAAGTATTGATAATTCTCAGAATTCATGATTTTACCTTCACGATGAACAAAATATTTGGATATTATCCAATATGTCGTCACACAACTCCACGAAAAACAATGAAAATATATAATTTTATTTTCGTACATCTTGTTTAAAGATTGTATGTCAGTGACCGGTCACTTTAAAATGACTTTTATATCTCATTTTTATATATGACAATAAAACTCTCTGATTACCCCACTGGGGATAAAGAGTGGAGTGATATACTGAATAAGTCACTATGTTCTCCACTTTCCTTCCATTATTATATAATAATATATATTTTATTTATATAACATATATCTCATTACATATACTAGTTACTACTACTTTAGTATGATTATTTTAGCATATATACCTCATTTAGCGGTATAAACGAAAACTACCTTATAATTTTACTAGGTACATATTACATGTTCAACAGCTAACCCCACTTTAACCAACCTTATTGAGAAACTACATGTATTTCATAAGTAATCCTACAACTATTGCGTGTGTACTCCTAAGCTTGCACTCTTCGTTGCAATGGCGACATAGACTCGTATATTCGCACATATCTATTATTAGTATACAAAGTCAATGATTTTAATCACTTCTATTTTGATAGTTTGTTAATTAGTAATTAGTTAGTAATCAATTATTATGAATGGTTGGCAAATGAATGTTTCTAATGAATCAAAATTTCTGAAGAAAAAAAAAGAAATTAATTTTTGGCTCTTCCGATGGACACCCAGTTTCTTCGCGGCCAACTTGGCCTTGCTATCCAAATGTTCGTGATACTGACAGTCATTCGAAACGCTGAGCCCCAATATACTGATAGTAGGCAAGGCTTTAAGAGAAGTGTTCTCAAAAACTGGTGACACGACACAAAAGGGTTTTTTTTTAGTGGTTAACGCGCAAACTTGAGTCTTCTGGGGGTTGAATTGAACAAGATTCTTTTCACCCCACAATAAGACATTACTGAGGAAGGTCTCAATAGAAGACACAAGTTTCATTCGGCAATCGTCGACGTTTTCCCCAGAAAGACCTGCACGGCCGGAGTATACGGCGTCCACAGTACTATCATCTGCATAGCAATGAATGTTAGAATCTTCTAACATGTCATTAATATGCAGAAGAAAAAACGTGGGGGACAGCACACAGCCTTGGGGGACGCCAGCATTTACGGGAAAAAAATCAGAGCAAAACCGTCGACAGCGACTTTAATGCTACGCGCAATCGCAACTTCGCTTTCATTTGAAATGAAGATTACGGAGAACTCTCTGTTAATTTCTTTGTATTTCTAATTTAACAACATTATAAATATTACCTAGTGTTAAAAATTATGAAAAAAAAAAACGTAAAAACTGGTAAAAAAGTCACAAATTACGAAACGTACTAGGAACAAAATATGTTATGTTATTTTTTTTTAATTCAATATATATCCATATAATGCTAAAACAAAAAAATATATAATGTTAATATTTAATAATAATTCCAGATTCCGCGCACTTTACAAGGGATTGCTGCCGAAAGTATTACGACTTGGGCCAGGCGGTGCAATTATGTTGGTTGTATACGATTATGTATACCACTTCTTAGAAAATAAATTTCAAGATAAACGACATTTATAATTAATAAAAATATTACATTTTTAAATAAAAATACACTAATATTAAAAATAATAAATAAATAAAGAAATATCATGTTTGTGGCTGGCTGGAAAATAAATAAAGATATTTTGTTAGTTTTGTATATATTTTTAACCATAGCATTTTAACTTTAGATATTCTTTACTAGATAGTAGTAATAAATAAATATACATTTAAAAATAATAAATAAGCGTATTTAATGTCTTAAGCTAATTGTTTTTATTGGCAGTACAAGACTTCAGTAATATACACAACATTTTTATAGCATTTACAATACTATACGATTATATGTATTTTTATATTGAAACCAAAAAAAAAATTAATAAATAATCATAAAAATATATTTATAAACACGTTGTTTCATTTAAAATGATTTTCCATATTTTATAAGAATATTTCCTTCTCCTAAAATGGCGTCCTAAAAAGCCTATAATACTTAGCAAGGAGCATTATAGTAAATCCTACACATGCCAAGTTTAGACATTGCGTCCATTTTATCTTAATTACAATTATTCCAACAAACTTTATATAGAGCTAATCAGACTGCCATGCCCTGTTATGATTATTGTGATATTAAATAATGAAAATCTCATAAAGGTTGTAAAGAAATAGTAAATATCTGGACATATCTACTCTTTTAAACATGTAATCTCTTATTGTTAATAGTGTATCATTTTTTACCGCATAAGTTCTCCTTTGTGTGTTCTCTATTCAACGAGATATTGACGGAGTGTATTGTGCTCAACTTACATGCTCAAAACGCCATTAATAAAAAGATGAAGAATATCTGGACTTGACCCATCTTGTTACCGCCATGTGATATGTCAGAGCGACTATCATTGTACCTACCGATAGTAATTTCAGTCGACGGCTTCATAGCATACAGCCTTGACCAACATCATGAGAGGTTATCGCTTTGTTTTTAGATCAAGAACCGATATATAGAAAGCAATATTGCTTAATGTCAGTAAAAACTAACTAACGTTGTTTCGTAAAACACAGTTTATAATTTAACTTTATTAAAAATATATATTAATAAAAAAATTAAAACAATCATAAATTTTAATCATGTTATTTTAAGTAGAATTTATTTTTAACTTAAATTTATGTCTTTGGTACTTACATGATATATTCCATATACGCTTTTTTATTCCTTGAAGTCGCCATTTTATTTCAAAATTTCCTTTTTTATTTGAACTATTGTTTAAGCTATTATATATGAATTTAATAAACGCATGCTTTTTCTGTAATGTGAATAATGATGTACGTGTTGTTTGTTTTGTTTACTAATAAAGAATTATGGATTTTTAATGTTATTAAAAAATAATATAAAATTTAATTTCATTTATTCGGTTTTTAAGTAAAATTAGCGGTTTTTGTTTTTGCATATGGCAACATTTTACAAATAAATATGTCTAGTATCCACCATATTGTATTGTTTTGCTACAGAGATGGAACTGTTTCTAACTAAACTTTATATTTTGTAAACAAAAAGGTTAATTAGAATAATAAGTTTTAAAAAAGTTTCAAATTTTACATATCAAAACTAAATATCCGAAATAGAAAATCTACTTACTTTATTATTACAGTAAGTATTATTGCATTATATACGTTATTTTATTTTTTCTGCATCTTAAATGTTTGATTTGTTTTTAGTAGAATTTTTTTAATAGTACTTTTTTATAATACTGTATTCAATAATATATGATTGTAAAATATCTTTGTAAAAATCCTTAACCGTACGTAATTACAACAAATGTGCATAAAAATATATGTAAACTAGAAAATAAACAACTTTTTTTATAAAATTTCAGAGATCACAAATAAAAATGGATCAATTACAAGTGCCAGCCAGTTTACCACACATAGTACAAGTGTATCCACCCGCTCTCCACCCATCCCTACATTCCCAAGGCAAGGTTTCCTATCAACAGACCATCACCTCAGAGTCGCTTCAACTGCCAGTCACTTCCCATATACATGAAATACAAAATCCTCATTTAATATCTCAAAACCAAACAGTGATGTCTTGCCAACAAATACATGTTCCTCTACAAACTCAAATGCAATCACTTCAAGGAGATATGACACAGCAGTTACAAATTACTTCTCATGTAATTTTACCGCAAGTGCCTATGTTTAAACAACATCTTTTGACGAATAGCCTACAGCAACAATATTTTGGACAGTATGAACCATTTCTGAAGGATCCACAGTGTGTGATAGCTAAAGTTGAGCCTGAAGTGCAAGTTATTAGTGAAAAGAGTATTGAGTAAGCTAATTTTTTTGTATTCTTATATATTCCAATGATAATATAAATCAACATATTTACTATAATTTTATAATATTAAAATCTATTATTACCCTCTTTATTTCTAGAATGAAACCAATAACAGCTAATGAAGTGGAAGTAAAAAAGAAAAAAATAAAAAGACCATTCCGAAGTAAAGTGCGCAATCCCAGCAGTTGGGCATGTAATGTAAGAAAATTGAAACACCAGAGGGGTGAAGCATATATTAGTTGTAGAGGAAAATATGTTCCTGAAAAACAAGTTAGCACAACTAAAGACTGTTTATATTCATGTAAGTTTAAGTGTAATGAAAAAATTAATGACGCAGACAGACAACATATTTTTAGTGCTTTTTACTCTTTAAATGCGAATGAGAAGAAACATTTCTTATTAAATACAACTGAAAGAAATAGTATAAAAACCAAGAAGAAAGATATGGAAAATAATAAAAGAAAATATGCATTTAAATATTTTTTTGTAGTCCGAGCAGTAAGGCATGTGGTGTGCAAGAATTTTTATTTAGGTACTTTAGCTATATCCCAGAGACCAATTTATAATGTACATATGAGTAAATCTGAATTAAATTTACCTAAACCTGATGGAAGAGGCCAATCGGAGACTAGTGCACATCCATTACCAGCAGAATTAAAAGACAGAGTGCGGAAACACATAATGTCTTTCACAACTATGGATGGCAAACAAGTAAAACAATTTTCTATGAAAAAACAGTACTTAACATCAAATTTAAGCATAAAACAAATGTATAACATGTATGTGAGCGAGTGTAGCAAAGATAATGTGGCTTGCGTTAAAGACTCAATGTATAGGAAGATTGTGAGGACAGAGTTTAATGTGCATTTTAAAAAGGATAAACTGGGACAACTTTGTACTAAATGTAAAGGATCTTTGAAACATAAATGATATTTAGATATATTAAAAATAATATGATTTCTCTATTGAGGGACACATGACATGATTTTGTAAAACTATTGGTCTTTTAATGCAGTTCAGTTCTTTAGTTATAGAGGTTTAAGTGCTAGTAGCGCATAAGTAACTTTGCCATTGAGATTATACAGATTTGCATAGCTTTATTATCACAACAAATGGTGAATAATTAAAGTTATTCTTTAATAAATATAACACTTATTCTAAAAGTTTTGCATTTTTAGTATATTATACTATGTATTGATTTAGTTTTTTGTTTTATATATATAAAAATTAAACACTTATGTCACTATCAGAGGCCTTAAAATATGAAACACAGGAAAAGTATACTTATAAAAATAATATATACTTTATATAAACATAATATGTGAAATGATTATATCTTTTGTTTATTTTTGTACTAAAAATAAGTAAATGAAGTAAAGAACTATATTATGTAACTTCATTTTGATTTTTTATTTGGTGTTCTGTTAGTATTGTAATGTTCTTGTTTTTTTTTAATTTCAGCTAATTACAGCAGCTATAAAATGTAATCTATGTGTGGTAAGTATATTTTTATGAGTTTCTGTCTGAAGGAAATTAATTTTCAACTAGAACAGTGTGACGCTGTGGGATTAAATTTAGACGCCGCTTATTGATGGCGCGATTTTAGTGGGTTCGATTCCTATTGATGGAATATTTTTTTTTAGTTTAGTAACTACTCTATACTGGATGGCTCGATTAAAGATGGACAGCCGGGAACGAAGTTTATAAGATAATAATAGGTTTTCTACCTATCCTATGTGTGGGATGAAACTGAATGTTCTTTTTTAAACTTATGAAATAATAGTGATTTTTGAAGAGACAAGAGTTCCATGCATTCCATGTACATTTTCTTTTATTAAGTATATTATGGTTAGTTCCATGTTTATGAAGCATTTCTAGCCATGGCTGTTCGGAATTCTAGATCAAGCATAACTTTTTAATACCGATACCCTTGACGACGCCATCACCAATGAATCTGCCATTTTTAATTTCTTTTAAAGTCTTCAAAATTGAGGAATAATTATCGTATACAACTTTTGTAACTGCCAAATGTCTAGAACAGCGTTGTTCGAAGCGTTGACCAATACTTTCACCACCATATAAGAGATTAGATCTATACTCATGATCTGTCACATATATCACTCTCTACGAATAGCTACTGAATATATATATATATATATATATATATATATATATATATATATATATATATATATATATATATATATATATATATATATATATATATATATATATATATATATATATATATATATATATATATATATATATATATATATATATATATATATATATATATATATATATATTCAGTAGCTATTCGTAGGGAGTGATATATGTGACAGATCATGAGTATAGATCTAAGAATTATTAAATCCTCAATGATAAAAAACAAGTGAACGAGATTGTTGAACTTCCAGATTTGGATGTAAATATCCACGTCCAAATGAGAGTGAGGTAATAATTAATTGTTGGATGGAGAGATACGAGTAAATAGATACGACGATTATATATTATTTCTGCAAAGTTATTACATAATAATAAACATATTTAAAACAGCTGAATTCTACGATTCGCCATGTTATTAAAAATGCGAAGAACTTCGTTAAGATTAACTGATTTTGTTCTCTTATTTTCAAAGGCCAGAAACATCATAGCAGCCGTTCTCTTGTGACACACTGACAGCCTTTGCCTATTAATTGCAGTTAAAGTTGAAAACATAGATTCGCACACTGCAGTCTTTTATTCTATAGTCGGCACAGATGCAAAAAGTTCTTATGTATCTTTGAACGCCTCTGGCTGCCTGTACAAAACTTACAATGTTTTTTCCATATCGACGATCTATACGACTAAAGTAAGCTTTAACCACACTAGCCTCTTCCCTTGATGGTATTTTCAGACCTAATAAATTAGTTTGTTTTAGTTAATTGTAAATTCAAAGTGAGTAATTATTTTAATTATTGAATATTTCCAAACTCACTAAAATTTTTATAGTGGAACACTTGATCAGAAACTGTGGAAAACTTGATCAGATTATTGTTGTCCGAAAAGTTCAAAATTTCAAAATACTCAGACTTAAATGGTTCATCGTTCTCGTATATATTTTCTTTGGCAGAGGAATAGGAGGGGCCATACGTCAAACAGTCATTTATCCGATTCGGTATTTTTATTTGCTTCTTCGAAGTCTGTGTCATATTTTAAGATTTGCCGCAGTCTTCGCTTACTTAGCTTCTTCCAAAGTTTGATTATACATTTGATTTGATCATAATTTTATAACTTCATCTTCAACATTTTATTATCGTTATGGCGTCTTTCAATCCTGCGCTTCGGGCTTGCAAAGCAGCGTTTGCAGGTTGTAGCGTAGATAAAACATTTCTAGCCATGGCTGTTCGGAATTCTAGATCAAGCATAACTTTTTAATACCGATACCCTTGGCGACGCCATCACCATTGAATCTGCCATTTTTAATTTCTTTCAAAGTCTTCAAAATTGAGGAATACTTATCGTATACAACTTTTGTAACTGCCAAATGTCTAGACCAGCGTTGTTCGAAGAGTTGACCAATACTTTCACCACCATATAAGGCAGATATCTTGCCATGATGAAAGAATTCATGTAACATGAAGCATTGGTCAAAAAAATAAACGGATAAAAGACATTTCTGAAATAGTTCTGATGACTATTAAGTGCAAGCGATGGTTATAGCAGTGGACGTAAGGAATTTTTCGGAACATTATTTTCTATTATTCTAGTCGCAACTCCTGAAACCTTCCCACTTACCACTTTCCACTTCTAACCTTACACTTGCGCCATCATAACATTGGCTATACATACAAGAGGGGTCAATGTTTTTTTCTGTTGGAGTATTTAACGTTAATTCCGTGAAAGTGGCTTCATTAAGGTTTTCAGTAGTCTTAACCATCAGCAACGACTCATTGACGACACCATCCTCGAAATAATGTATTGTTAATGCAATATTTTCTCGGTTATCTCGGTATCTCGGTATATTTCTTCCATTAGAGTAAACCATTTCACGTCAGATTCATTAATATATTTGACAACGCAACTTCGTACTGCTTGAACCATTGCTTGAATTATTTGAGTTTTAGGTGAACGATATGTTGCATTTTATGATATATGAGTGAGCATTTCGTTTTAAGTGTACGAAGTTTGTTTGCTTGATAGCAAAAACCAGCATCTGTCTCGACAGAATGTCCAACCATTTATAACGCTTGAACCAATCGGAAACAAAGGCTCTGTTATATTGTTTTGGATATGTGTCTTAAACAATTCCTTTTATTGGTTCTCCAATTTGTGCAATATGAGAAAGAATACCATAGCTAATATTACCAACTTGTTGCCACGGAATTAGGAGTAGCGATTGAATCTTGTGCTTCCACCTGTTTAGAGCAGTGAGGTTCTTCGTGGTTAATTTGCTCTTCAAATCTTTATTTTTTTCCGAAGAAATTCCTGTATGTCCATCGCAAAATCAATGAATTTTCAATTTATAGCAATAAAAATAACAGTTGTATCGATTTATCACTAAAAACACTCTTTACGGGATTTCTCTCTCTCTCTCTCTGCATTATAGATATAAGACTCATCGTTTCATGTATTGGCGCTTCAAATACCATCTTTACTCAGAGCAAAGAATTACGTTCAGAAGAGTATGTACCTACCGCTACATTTTTTTTATCTTAAACTATGAAAAAGCAATTTAATAAATTATAATATATTTAATAAATTATAATAAATTATAATATAAATAATAATTTTATCTTAGTTTTGGTATTTTTAAGGTATGGCATTGTGATTTTAATGTTGGGCATTGCCTCACAATGCCCCCCTTTAGCTACGGCCCTGATATGCACAGACATACACACAAACACATTAGGCACAGATAAAAAATAAACGCTAAGCATTTTAAATTTAAAAATATTTATTACCTTTTCTTGTTTTAAATTAATCCTAGTTATTGTACAAGATCTTTGCAACTGGTTTGTGTGATATGAAATATTGTTAAAAGAGAAGCTTGTAAAATCTTAAAACTACATCACAAACATCAGCTACTTTAAAATATTATTACATATTATGGATTGAAGAACAAAAAAACATTAATTAGATAATTTTTTTTATAAACAATCGCATATTTATTTAAAACTGTTATACAATTATTATTTTAATGTTTAATTGAGTTTACATTTTCGACATCATTCCCGTATACGGACGGACAGTAAACATGGATTTGTAATATTTTTAGTTTTTTTATCTTTATTGGAATGTCATAATGGAGTATTTTTAAAATATATTTAATGCTTTTTAATAAAGAAAAATAATAAGAATAAACTTAAACAAGATTTTCTTCTTGTCTCTCAATATTATGTGTAATTAATTCAAAAAAATCCTTAAATTATTTACTAATTTATCCTCGCGGGTATCATGATGCAGATGAGCTCGTCGCCATCTTGATTCTTCAGTTCCCACTTCACGTCCACTCTCACTTTGGGATAAGATTTCAATATTGGCATCGTCATTTTGTAAGATTCTTTGCTACCTGCCTGTAAAATTTAAAGCATTATATTATAAATATCATAAATATAAATAAATTAAATCAAATGTTCATTTTGTTTAGTTCTTATAGTAGGTTGTTGCTTAAGCATATTTCGCTTACAGTGGTTCTTTATTTTCGCTTATTTTTAATATATCATATTTATTACGATGCATTAAACATAATGTACGGTAACGTTATTAATTGATGGATATAAACGCCTCGCCTTATATTATTAGGTATATTGGTAAAACTAAAGTGAAATAATCATACATAGAAAGAGAAGAAACAACTTAGCGTTCCATGGATTCACCGTGCGGGTGCCGGGCCCATCGTGTTGTAGGATAAGGAGCTCCGATCAGCGCTTGGAACTTGCGACCCAAGTGTAGGTTTAAAGGGGCCCCTTTAAAATGCATTAACGCTCACCTTCACTGTCCGAGCTCCTCCCACTACCTAACCAAATTTTAAATGATTCTACCAAAGCCGCCTTCGAAGTGCGTTCTAGAAATGAATTTGTGATAGTTCTAGACAGGCCGAGATCTTTTAATAAACTATAGAGAGATTTCGCTGTTATATCTCTCGCTCCTACTTCAACCGCATATAAGCTAGCTCTAAACCTATTCCTGGTCAGTTCGTTTGTAAGATCGAAATACTTGTTGAGTTTAAGGTGGTGACTTTTCGGGATATTTGTTTCCCACGGAACTGTAAGTTCTACCAGTACTACGCGTTTTAGGCTTCGAGAATATAGAAAAATATCCGGTCTGGATGACGAAACACAAATATCCTCAGGGATTTTATACTGTTTCTCATACGTGTCCATCACAAGTGTCCAATCAGGAGCTGGATCTAATATGGAGAAAGGCTTTTGTATAGGTTTTTTATGAGAACCTTCTTTCACAAACTCTATTGAGCGTTTGCTGGTTGTTATGTTTCTCTGCGCTCTTGCAACTGAAAGACTAACGGCTTCACGTATGATTTCTAGTACTTTGTCATGACGCCGCGAGTAATGACCACTATCCAAGAGTACCCTACACCCCACCAGCATATGTTTAGCTGTCCCCACTGCCTCTTTACAGATGTAGCAAGATTTATCGGTAGCTTTACCCCATCTCACTAAATTACTTTGATCTGGAAGAGTCATTTGGAACGCATTTAGGTAGAATTTTAACAGTGCTGGAGACCAGTCGTGAATTAGGGTGCGCCATTTTAAAGCTAAAGGGATACAGAATTCTCCTATAGTTAGCCACTCATTTTGCATTTCTAAGCCCATTGCGTGCACCTTATACTTATCGTTCTCGTCTTGCCGAATAAAAGATTTTATTATGTCTGTGTCTTGGACTTTCCTCTTTGATCCTAACCCTACTTTACTAAATTGTGCTCCTATCATAAATTGCTTATGGAATTTAAGTCTTGACTCGAGCTCTGGGACACTTCTGTCTCTTGGAAGTGAGGTAACAATCTCATCCCGTGATTTTCCCAGAATATGTGTTTTGGCGACTCTTAGATGTTTATAGAGCTCCGATGGTTTCTTTAATCTCAACCCAAAATTATTTTTGTCTCTAAATAAGGTTGAGGTGTCCGCCGAATGCGCTAGCCCAAGCCAAAACTTCAGCATCTTTATGACGCTTGCATCTAACTTTGCCAAGAGAGTTTTATTAAAATCATATACGAGGAAAGGCCAATTCAGACGTGATGTTAGAAAATTGTCGTAAATCCAAGCTTTCTTGACATTACTTATAGGTTGATGGTATATATTTATGTCTTCATGTAAAACATGAACACACATTACAAGGTAGGCAGAGGGGAGCGCAGGGACCATAGAAATCTAGTGTTAAGACACTCCGTTGCATCGTCCCTGCTTTCCGCCTTTTTCGAGCGCAACTACACAAGCGCGGCGTTGAGATCCGCAACTCAACGCAATGCGCATTGAGTTGCAGAACTCAACGCCGCGCTTTGCCTTTCTAGCCTAGTTTTGCCACATATTAAAAGTGTAGTAGACTTACTTTCAGAGGGCACACGAGTCCGCTGTCCTTGCAGGCGTCGGGCTGCGGCAGTGGGAACGGCACGGGCAGGTTCATAATGACGCCGTGCACCACCGTCTCCAGCCCTGTCGCGTCCACCGCTGGGAAAACGTGGGGATCAAGTTAGGTCATTTCTTCGTATGTTGTTATTTATAGATATAGCTATCTATAGCATTTCAAAAAAATAGTCAAAAAGAAAAAGAAAATGCTTTGAGATGTGAACGCAGCAAGGTTTTTTTATTTAAGTATTATTTCTATTCTCAGTGTGGATTAACGCTTTAAAAATCATAAAAATACAGAATTAAAGTTAAAATAAAAAATTATACTAAAATAAATATGTACTTTTGATATTGGATTGTGTCATTTATAACTTTAAGGTATAATTATTCTTTGTTTATTATTTACTTGTACAGCAAAATTGTTATATAGTCACATTTTTTAATTGTAATTAAATAAAAAAATCAATTATTATGTGATACATTTAAACGATAGAAAATTAAAAGTGTAATTTATAAAAGGATTGCTGTTTCAGCAATTATAGTTTTGCTATATTGTTATTTTCTTAAAATTTCGACATTTCCACTTCTCTTTATTCAATTAAATTTAAATATTTTTATTCCACCGTCGTGGCGCAGAGGCGCAACGTCTGCCTGTAACGCGACGGTTACTGGGTTCGATCCCCAGTCGGAGAAGATGGATTTTTCTATTTCCATTTTCTTCGCTCTGGTAAAACTAGGCAAAGCGCGGCGTTGAATTCCGCCACTCAACACGCAATGCCTTGAAAACGGCGGAAAGCGGGGACGGAGAAAGCAGGGACTAAGCAACGGAGTGTCTTAACACTAGGTTCCCACGGTCCCTGCAGTTCCCTCTGCCTACCCTGCCTTGTGCGGGATAAAGCGTGAAGCTAAAAAAAAAAAAAATAACAAGTTACATGGTGCATTTTTTGAACGTCAAATAATTTATTTAATTTACCACCGGTTCGCTAAAGTTAATGGCTCAGACTTGAGAAGAACCGGCGTAAGAAATTTGGCAGGACATTTATTATAATTTTACAATTATTCATTTTTGACAATGATACGCTTAAAACAGACTGGAGCGAGGATTTCATTCACAAGGTGTGTTGTCATTTAAAAAATTATTAATTAGGTAATAATAATAGATTAAGATATAGAGCGTTGTTGGATATTTTCTGGGAAAATACTTACAAGGTGTGAAGTCGACGGAGATGGATACATTGCTGTTCCTCTTCAGCACGCACTCCTTGGCGGTCTCGGCGCACCCGCTCACGGCCACGTTGTCTACTGTAGCTAGTTTAGAGCCTGAAAGTAGCGAAATAATAATATTATTAAATTTGCATATTAAACAACGCCCTCCATTTCTTTAGGATTGGTATATGGTTGAAAATTAAAAAAAAAAGATCTTTTATATGTCGTGCATTTTTACATATTTAGACTAAGTAAATTTTGCCAAACATACAAAAAGCGAATACTAAGGCCTTATTTTAAGGTATGACAGGTACAGTTTTCTACAACTTATAATGATGATGACAACTATTTCACGTAGCATCAGATAGAGTAAATCTACGAAAGCTAGCGGCCAGCCTGAACAAATCAAGAGACACATACGAAAAAGATTTTTAAATTTTAGGATTTCGTACCCAAGGGACTACTCTAATGTGCGTTTCTCTGTTACAAGGCTCATGAACCGTATTAGTTAGTTGAAAATTTCACATATAATATATTTCTATCTCATCAGATCAGATAAACTATATTCGAACTCATGACTCGCATCTATCAAGCTTTCTTATCAATAAGCTATAAGTTCAGATCATCAGATTATAAATAGACGTTGCTCAAACCATCACGCAGCTTCAATTTTTTTATTAGCCCACATATAGCAGGATAGGAAGAGGGGACCGCAGGAACCTTAGGAACCGAGTGTTAAGACACTATGTTCCATGCTTCACGCATTTTTTGAAACATTACTTTTTGAGTGGCGAAATTCAACGTTGCAAAATTCATCTAGGCTAGATGCCAGAGCGAAGGAATTGAAAAAGAAAAATCCACCTTCCCCATATGGGAAGCGAACCAGCAAACCGTCGCGTTTACAGGCAGACGCTGCGTCTCCGCGCCACGGCGGTCCTCATATTTATATAAAATAGTCTATATGTATATATTATAATTAATCTACATAATTAAATACGATACAGTAACTGATCCACAGTGTTAAATATCGTCTGACGTCACACACATCTCACAGCAGTGCATTTACACGAGTTTATCTAAAACGTATATCATTACAAAGTCAAATTGATCGCATTGAAATATTTCTAGAGGTTATGTATTTATAACATAATCGTCTAATAGTTTATTGTGTTAATTCTATCATGAATCAGTTTCTCTATATAATTACGTGCCATGATTATTACACGCAGATTCATGATGATTCATGATTTTTTTTATGACTTCACGCTTTATCCTGCACATGGCAGAGAGGCTGGAGGAAACATAGGAACCTAGAGTTAAGAACTTTTTATTTTTTAAGTTCTTTAAATAGCCTAAATGAATACACAAATTGTTTTGTTAAGCGCGAAATGCGAATTATCTTTGTTTTGTTCATTAAATATTTTTTGTAGTATACATTTAAATAAAAATACGTTACATATTGAACTTTACTTACCTCAAGAATATTAAGGTAGGACTGATAAATTTCAGTAAGGACTAAAGAAATAAAAGAATAAGTTTAGTATTAAAACAACTAAAGAGGAGCTGCGCGGTAGTAGAGTGTTTGTATGTAACTGCGACGATAGTGGGTTCGATATTTACCAGAGGGACTCTGTCCTCTAGAAGAGGAAATCAGATAATATCTTGTATTCAGACGAAAAGGGGAGTGACTTAGCACTGAGTTCTGTCTACCTAGAGTGCTTACTATATAATAAATATTAATTTATATTTTTTATGTCTTCACGCTTTATCCAGTACATGGCAGGTTAGACATAAGGAACTGTGGGAGCCTTGTGTTAAGACACTCCGTTGCTTTGTCCCTGCTTTCTGCCTTTTTCGAGGTATACGTGTTGAGTGGCGGAATTTAACGCCGCGATTTTTGCGTTTCGATAATGAAATAATCTTTGAAAATAAAAGTTCAATGTAACAAGATAAATAAAAGCAATTTCATAATAAATGAAATAAGAATTTTCACTAAATTTGTTAATGTAATATACACACTACCCTCTGTGCCAACTACTTAGCCATAAAGGGGTGATTTAACCCAGTCACTCCACACACAACTACAGCTAACCATACACGTATCTCATTATTTTCTTTTGCATTATGAATATGATTTTCGTGATGCGCAAAGTTTTACAAATTAATTGAGCATTTAGTAGCACTTTGTTCACTAGAGTCCACTAAATATGAGTGAAATTTGTAAAGTTGGCTACAGAAAATTAATAATTACTTATTTAATTTAATATACATATATATATATGTAAATATATATAAACATTTATTACTTTTGTCTTTTTTTCTGTTAAGAAGCCGTCGTGGCGCTGCGGCACAGCGTCTGCCTGTAAACGACTCCGGTTGCAGGTTTGATTCCCACTCGGATGAGTTATTTTCATTTACCTTCCTCTGGTTATTGTAGAAAACGAGGTGTTGAGTCAACTCAATAAACTTTGTTTCGAAATCGAAAAATGGGAAACGGTTCTACTTACTCTACAGTATGAGAAAAACAACGAAAAGCTATTTTTTTACGTACAATAAAAATATGATCATGTAATGTGTGTGGTATTTGTATATCTTTTGAGGCAGTCATTTCGCCTTTGTTTTTAAAATAATTAATTTGTAATGTAATTACGACTCATAAGTGTATGTATATATATATATATATATATATATATATATATATATATATATATATATATATATATATATATATATATATATATATATATATATATATATATATATATATATATTTGTATGATTATATAATATGTCATATTTAATGCATCAACCGTTTTTTACAATTCCAATATGCAAAGGTTGCCTGTAAAAGGTCGCTTTAAGTGATATGTCTTATCACTTAAAGCCTTATTGTACTTCTGTTTCTTTTTTGTAATTCTTATATAGTGTATATTTCTTCTTCGTAATAAAGTATATTTATATTTGCACTATATTATTTAATATTTGCTATATTTCAGTTGGTTCATAAATAAATATATCCGAGTAAAGTATGATGACTGACATTATTAATATAAAATAACTGTTATGCTTAGAAACAATGCGCCATAGGAAAAGACATTTTTCAAATTTACACAAATTACGTTGCGTGTACAGTACCAAGCTAAAACGATAATAAAATAAGAACATGTAGTTTAATAATGAAGCTATAAAAAAACTTTTTTTATAGCTTCACGCTTTATCCCGCATATTGCAGGGTAGGCAGAGGGAACTGCAGGAATCGTATGAACCTAGTGTTAAGACACTCCGTTGCTTAGTTCTTGCTTTCTCCGTCCCAAAAAATAAACTTTTCATACAAAATATAAAGATAAGGTTTCAATTACAATAACTTATTGATAAAATATTTCATAATTTTGTATATCAGAAAAACTTAAAATATTTAACAGATTAATAAGTAAAATTTCTGTTGTAAGAACAACATAACAAGATAGAAACCTATAAAGACATTAAAACTGAAATCCCCCCAAATATCTCTTCAGGTAGATTTGGGTAAGTTGTGAAAATGCAAAGTTATTAACTTTAAAACACAGAAAATGCTTAGTAGCAAAGCAGTTTCTAAGAGCCAAGTTTATTTAAGCTTTTTGTCGAATATTCAAAAGTTCATCGACTTTTTATCTCGTGATGTGTTATTGTTGGTGTTAACTTAAGTGTTATTATATATGATAAGATTGAATTACGAATAAAATAAAATATAAAATATTTAATATTTAATGAAGTTGTTATTTATTTAAGACATTCGTAATTCATAAATAAAAGTTAGGTAGGCAGAAGGTACCGTAGGAACCTAGTGTTAAGACACTCCGTTCCTCACTTTTCGCCTTCAAATCAATGTGTGGTGTGTGCCGAAACTGAACGCCGCGTATTGCTTCGTTTGTGAAGCAAGGAAAACCATATATATTATAATATTTCGTTTCCCCTGAATGAGAATAGAACTCACACACCGGTAGAATACATGTAGACGCAAGACCTCTGCGCCACAACGGTCTTCCAAATATCATTGCCAAACATCTAAATTATTGTTATAACTACAACAACTAATGTCATCTAATGGCTTCCTTCAGTCCTACTATAATGCCATCGTATCTTGGATGAAGAAATAAATGAAAAAATTACCTATTTTTATTTACCACGCACATCGTTATGCTCTGCGACTCAACACGCCATCCAATACGACGAAACGGTATTAAGGAATAAGACAAGGGGCAAAAAAGTCCTTGGAAATTATAATAAAGCTTATTTAAAATATTTTATTGTTTGTAAGGGTTAATTAAATATTATCATTCTAGAGTAAGTTACCTTCCGGCCCTCCCTGGGCGGCGGGGTGCCTGCTGTTGACATTTGCTACTTTAAACGTTAAATACAGTTAAATGTTTTTATTTAATTTTTAATTGTACTTATTATGATTTTGTTAATTCGATTTGGAAAGTCGATTATAACAAATAAGTGAATATTATAACCAATTTGAAAATCGATTACAATTAATAATCGATTTTTCAAATCTTTACCGTTTTAATATTATATTCTTAATTTTACGAAACATAACCGAATCGAGACTTGTTGACTTTACAACTTTATTTTTTACTATATTTTGAGATATCGTTGACATATTAAAACGGAAATAACTATAAGTTACATATGACAATTATATTGAACAGAATTACGAGACGGAATAGCTCTAAAATGAACTACTTGACACAAAAAACCAAAGCAGCTGTTTCGTTCATTCAAATCATTTCATTTCTACAATCCCTATTATATATTATAAATTATATTTTCCTAGAAAACTTTTAACTCTTCCAATAAAGACAACTAAAACAAATGGACCAACTGAAGTAACAGAATTAGCCGTCGCTGCGCAGCAGCTTGTCATGTTTATAATCGCTACAGTCCTGGGTTCGATTTTCATAAGAAGAAGTAATTTAATAAGAATTCATTTGTTGTCTTTAGTCACATACAAAGCGCGGTATTAAGTTGGAAGGCCAATTCGTCCAATTTTGAATCTGTGACCTAAAGACCTACCTTAAATATGGTATAGAGTATGAAGTTTGTGGTTTTTTCTATATTTGGATATATTTATTATTTAATTTTAGATATTTATTGTATTTTTTGTACTTAAAATATTGCCTTTACGCTTTACAAATGGTTAATGATATGATACGGAGGATGCTCTTACAGCGCCTCATATAAGCGATACGTAGAAACGTTTTCTACATCAGTAGCTAGAACACGAGACAGTCCTGCTCATTTTTTAACGCATATTATCTTCAATGACACTGACTCGTACGTACTGTTACTTTATTAATGATTTTTAACCTATTTAGGTTTGGTTAATTTAACAAAAAATATTATAGTAATATAAAAAAATATATGTATATTTAAACTATATTAGAATATAGATACTACTAAATATATATATTTTTGTAATAGCTTGAAGACATTCGAGCTTTACACATTTCAAACAGCGGAACAACTCAACGAACAATCCAGTAATAAAAATATGTTTTTATTTTGAACTAGTAGTCTCTGAGATTAGCGCGTAAAATCAAAAATAAAAACATTCTTTATATTTATAGCATTATATAACTTCACGCTTTATCCGGCACATGGCAGGATAGGCAGAGGGAACCGCAGGGACCGTGGGAACCTTGCTTAGTCTCCGTTGCTTAGTCCTTGCTTTCTCCGTCCCCGCTTTCCGCCTTTTTTGAGGCATTGCGTGTTGAGTGGCGGAACTTAATGCCGCGCTTTGCCTAGTTTACAAGAGCGAAGAAAATGGAATTAGAAAAATCCATCTTCCCTGACTGGGGATCGAACCCAGAAACCGTGGCGTTACAGGCAGACGTTGCGCCTCTGCGCCACGACGGTCCTCTTTTATAGCATTACTTAATATAAATTAAAAATCTTATCTTTTAAGAATTTATTTTTAAGTAAAATAAAGTTATTTATTATTATCATAATGATATTTAATAACATATGAACGTTATTAACATATAAATTATATAAAACAAGCTTGTACATTCATCTTCGCTCACGAATGGACATATATGTATATGACAAGAATTTTATATGACATACAAAAATAATATTCTAAGTGCCAAAATAACGCTGACCGCCATTACAGTGGGCAGCTTCAAAATGAGTGACGTGATGTAAGAGTATAACCTTCCTCGATAAACGAGCTATGCAATAAAAAACGAATTTTTCAATTTGTACCAGTAGTTCCTGAAATTAGTCTCTAAAAGAATAAAAATATTCAGTTTTATATATATTTGTATACAGAGAGGCATATGCGTTTCGCTGTTAGCCCAATAGGAGTATGATTTATTGAGATGATTTTCCGTAGAGTCCCACCTCTTAACACACGATGTCTCTAGATTGGCTGGAGAATGAAGAAGATATTTTTCGGGAATGGAGAAAATGGAGAAGACGTGTTTGGGAAATGAGGAAATGGTGTAATTATATTTGGAGGATGGAAAATGGAGAAGGCGTGTTTGGGTATTTAGAAAATAGAAAAGGCTTTATACAATAATAAATGATAAAATATAACAAGTTTAGATCTAGGATAATACTTGACGTTTTTGTGTAAGTAATATTTGCTTGTTGTCGTTATTCCTCCATGTAGCAATTAGCCAGCAGTGTAGCGGAAAATAGGATATTTGTATTCATCATGTATAAGTAAAATGCAGTACAATGGCGATGGACATAGAAAATTAAAAAGTCGTTAGATATTAAATATTTTTTTAGTTTTACGCTATATATATCTGACATACCAGGGTAGACAAGATGCTCTAGTATTACGATACTCCTTTTCCCACTATTCGCTTTTCGAAACATTGTGTCAACAATCTTGTTAGCAAAACGAGGAATATTAAAATAAATTTATTTTTTTCCGAATAGGAATCGAATCCACAAGCTTATTAAATAATATAATATGTTACTTGATTTTAATTTAAGATTGGTTATCAATATTATTTAATTTTGTTGCCCTAGTGTATGTAAAAGCGTGTTAAGTAAGCCGTTGGTAAGTAAACTATTTTCAAAATGATATCTCATGAATATATATATATATATATATATATATATATATATATATATATATATATATATATATATATATATATATATATATATATATATATATATATATATATATATATATATATATATATATATATATATATATATATATATATATATATATATATATATATATATATATATATATATATATATATATATATATATATATATATATATATATATATATATATATATATATATATATATATATATATATATATATATATATATATATATATATATATATATATATATATATATATATATATATATATATATATATATATATATATATATATATATATATATATATATATATATATATATATATATATATATATATATAATATATTTTACGTAAAAATATGCTTAATATATAAGATATTTTAAAAACATACATAGAAAGTTTATATCTTCAAAAATACCTATTTTTTGTTTTAGTACTTATTTCTATACCAAAAAACCTTCAACATTTTATATTTAATTGATTAGTGTTGTTATTGTTTTTATGTAAATTTGTGTTGTTTTAAGATAACTACTGTTGTTTTGCTTTTTTTAGGTTATCTTACTAATCATTAAGTAAATAATAGTTGTCTTTATACTAAATATACTTATGTACATATTTAACAATTTAGTTATATATGTTAACTGCAATCTGTATTTCTCCAATGCCAAACACGCTCGCCAATGTACTATCGCATACTGTATATATTTATAGTTAATTATACAAATATATTGATTAACAATTATTAGTATTGTACAATTATACTAATGAGGACGGTTTATGGGTTCGATTCCTACTCGAGGAAGATGGATTTTTCCATTTCCGTTTTCTTCGCTCTAGCATCTAAGAAAATCGCGGCGTTGATTTCCAGCCACTTAACAACAGAGTGTCTTAGCACTAGATTACTATGGTATTTATCGTGACTTCCTTCCAAAATTATTATTAATCTAAATTAATTAATAGACTAAATTACACAATGATTTATATTTAATTTAGTTCATTGGGTTTTTTTTACCTTACATTTGGAAAATAACATATGAACATAAAATAAACGTGATCATTTACGGTTACCTAATTAAAGTCAACAGAAAAAAAATATTTTTATAAAATAAAATTAGCTAAACAGAGATTTAGTGGTAAGTTTTCTGCGAAGTTTTTATTAATTTTCCCTTTAAAATTACTTGGCATGCTTCATTTGGTTGACGCTTTTATTTTTGACCAGTCATTTACATATATAGTCGCATGTAAACAATACACAAAATGAAGCGTACACAATCACACAATGAGTAAAACGATAGCCTTTGTCCTTCGTCCGCGGTTTCATCGTCCAATGAAATGTATTTTAATATGATTTCACTCAATTTTCATACAACAATGGCGTGGTTAATTCAAAATAAACATTGACAGCCCGCCATTTTTATCGCTTAATATAAAAATGTAGATTATAAATATTATTTAGAAATTTTTAGTTAATGGTATATTATAGATTAGAAATAAATATCTTTTTTATTATTCAATTGCTCAATATATTTAAATAAATAAAAAAATAAGATGATATAAAATTTTACAATATATTTTTTATAAAGGATTAAAGGCCTAAGTTGATTTTGACTTTGGTAGTTTAGCTAGTGTACCAGTTTTTATATTATTTACAAAATATTAAACGTACGAAAATAATAAATAGCTATATGCAGCCTAATATAGTTTATTTATGTGATCAAGTAAGAATTACGTTTGCCTTGCCTTTAGTAATCAATGAGTAAGATGCTACGCAACATCATAGTAGTAACAACGATACACGTACAAGTACGAGTACATATACATACATATATGTGTACAAATATTTGGATGTAATTCATAACGATAATCTATGCTACTTTAATTAATTATAATAATAAAATAAAAAATAAAAATATACAATGTTATCTAATAATATAGAAATATAAGAAGTAGATAATATTATAAAAAAAAATTTACATTTTAAAAATTACACTTTCTTATAATTTTTTATCTCTAATTTGGATTACAAATGGAGATATATTAATAACAATTTCACATACGATTCTTCACTTTTAATCACAATTTTTTTTTTGTAATAATAAAAACAACATACCACAATCTGTGTAAAACTTGGCCTGCGCACACGCAAACAGCACTGTTAAGAAGATATACACTGAACATTATGTTTAAATATATTTATATATTAATTATTAATCGCACGCTAGCGTGGTATCGACTCGCGCGTCGTTTTTAGACTGATTGACCACTGACCTATTGGGCGTGTGACCGACTGTGTGTCGAGACCTTTATGTTCATACTTCTTTGTCATGCGTTTGCGCAGGTCATAGAACATATAAATATAATAGTTTGATGAAGCTGTTTTTTTATTTTGAACATGTATGTATATTTTTTTTAGCTTGACGCTTTATCCCGCACATGGCAGGGTAGGCAGAGGAAACTGCAGAAACCATAAGAACCTAGTGTTCAGATACTCCGTTGCGTAGTCCCTGCTTTCTCCGCCCCCACTTTTCGCCTTTTTTCGAGGCATTGCTTGTTGAGTGGCGGAACTCAACGCCGTTGTATGTATGTATCTATATACTATATGGATATTAAATTATATTAGTTTAACTGATTTATTTATATTAATAAAATGTTATTTTCAAATATTTATATTCTTTCTTGCGTCCTTTTAAGTAATAGAAAATCTAAAACGTAAAGTATCAGTCAAATCAAACATATATTACTTAATGTACTAATAAAAATAGTATACTATATATATTGTTATTTTTCACCTTTTATGTACAGTTTAAAGCAATATCGTGTCTATTTCAACACATCTTTGACGCAACCGGAAATACATTGTAACCGTGGCGTTTCAGGAAAATAGCGCGCATCATACAAATGTTTACTGAATTGCAAACAAACTTAGTCAAACTAATGAGATTATAATATATCATTATTCATCATATTTTATATATAAATATATAGCTGTTTGTTTTTTTTTTGTATTGTATTTAGAGGCTATTAGAGGTAATTTATGTACATACTATAATATAAATGCCGTTATCGATAAGGTAATGACGCATAGAGTTCGAAGTGTAGTCATGACGTGATTTTTGTTTTGCTTTCCAATTAAATTAAGTTTGATTCATTTTATCATTGTTTTTTTTTTAATATGATATGTCTGCTGTATTATGCGTATACGACATATTAAGTGTCCTAGAAACATTAAATGTACAAAGTGCTAGACGTAACCATGGCAATGTTATATCTATTTATGTATTAACATGATTTCTAAGTATAGAAATCAACAAATTTTCTGAGGCGTAGGAATCCTACGCATGTCAATTTCACAGGACTTTTTAACTAATACTTGAGACTAAACAAATCTAATACTAAAACTAAATTTAGATAAAAGACCAAAAGACAATGTCTTTACATACTTTATTTAAGTTCCTTAGAAAATATAATTAAATGTAGCAGGACGAGGATAACGAAGTATCATGTATGTAAATGCGCGTCCGGCCTTAGCGGCGTTGGTCAAAGCTATTTTTATTAGTGTCAACGTGCTCATTGCATAAATACTGTACCGAGGACTAATTATAGTACATAACTTTAACATGCCGAAGTTATGTAGCGATAAGATTATGATATGCCAGTCACTTCATGAAATCGACTTCAATCAACTTTACAATATGACTACGATGTGGTACGTCTACGGATATAGCACTATATGCGGGAATATAGCACAATAAGAATTGACAACCTTGGGCATTCTTTATTTTTACCTCTAAATTTTCATTTGCCTGATAAATATATTTTTTGATATTATTAGATAGCAAACAATCAAAAGGGCTACCTTTCATTAAGTGAATGCCCTCCCCCATAGATATCTACAATCTGAGAGGATGTGGATGTGTTGCCAACCAAATACCTAGATCCCCCTTATTGGCTATCCAGGTCGAGCCTGGCCCTTTAGAGCTATTGGTGTTGGTATAGCTTGGCTCTTCCACACAAATCTATTTAAAAATGAAGCTTGATAAACAACAAAGCTTCTATAAAGTGTGCTCCTAGAATATATAGAGCTATTTCACTAAAGGTCTTCGTTGACTCAGATCATGCTCAGCAGAAATTTTGCATGTCATAGAAACATGTGTCCATGGAAATTGGCATAAAAATAAAAATATTCTCGAATTAACACAGTTACAGCCAACGTAGCATTTATCGCCGCCTTTAATTCGTTAAATTGAGCTAAGTGGTTAATCATCCCTTTTACCAAATTGCTGATGGTATGTGAGATCGAAGTTTAGATAAGTACTGTGAAATCAAGAGTCAAGAGTAAAAAGATCTGACGATTTGTGCCGTCATGCAATGTTGCATGCTCTGGTTTACAGACGTGAGTCATATACACACTGATTCAAGAATAGAAGAATAGTTCTGATATTCTAGATTGCTTTAAGACTTTTGGCTGTCTTTAGACGTTTTCTGAGTGGTAAGATAGGCAGAGTGAACTTGATGACAAGTTATTTCATATATTCATTTAGTAACATTACACATATGCAGAATTTGTCATCATATTTAGTTTAAGCAAACCGAAGAAACCTACGATTTTAGCCGTCATGTTGTATTTTCGCTATAGAGTTTTCATCCATGGGATACGATTTACCTTTGATATTTCATTTTATAAAAATAAAAGAATATTAATTATTTTTGCATATATAACATGTGAGGTTACATTCGATGATGAAAGCCAGTTCATATTTGTCTATTGTACCAGAGAGAGCAGAGCGACATCTTGGTGTGTTGCTGGTTAAAGTTTGAGGCGAGGCTTATGGGAGAGGAATTTTAATAGGCTATCGAAACGGTTAGTATAAGTAAGAACGACGTTTGTGACGTGATCACAATAGGTTTAGGGAAACCTGGTTGAGTTTGTTGTGGGTTCTTCTCACCAGGCCGCGCTTGGAACCCTCGTAACTTTAGTTTTAGTTCGTGGAGTGTGTAGGTTGCAGAGGGGCTCAATTGGATACTTATTTTCGAATATGTCTCCACTGACACTCCTCCGTTCGCTCTATCTGACGTACACGTGTGATCATCTTATTGATTCTAAGTTGAAAAGTTATAAATAAAAATGACATATAGATATCTATCATTTCAACATCTCAAATTGAATAGTTGGCAGAATGTTGTTGAATTTTTACTGTACATTCTCTTTTGTGTGTTCTCCATTCAACGTGACATTAGTGATTTAGTCATGCAAGCTTGTTTGTCTTTTTTTTAATTTTTTAACTATCTGATCTTCGTTTTCACGCCTTACGATACATTTTAAGAAGATATCTTCAATAAAATAAAATTCATATGTTGACCTTTAATATAAGCACTGAGGAAAGAAACGTTTAACAGACGTCCGTCGCGACAATTGTGTAGAGGTGACGACAAAGTGACGCACCGGACACGATGTACACACACATGCACAAGTATACGTAATTATGAATGCAATTGTTTTTTTATATATAAGTCTCTATTTATTATTTTTAATCTGTATTTATTAATTTGTATGTTTTTCTAATTTCTAAATGACGAATTAATTAATTATTTTGTTAAGTTATTTTGAACGTAACTTTCAGTTCGAAAAGGTTTAATTATTGAGGACCGTCTTGGCGAAGAGGCGCAGCGTTTGATTGCAAACATAATAGTTTGTGGTTTCGATTTCCTCCTGGGGGGGATGGATTATTTCATCTACATTTTTTAAGCAAGATTTGACATATTTATGTATAAATTTTATATTAATTACAATGCATAATAGTTATATTTATTAATCACACTCTCAACCCCTTTATCCTTCCTATTGTGTCCTATGCCTTAAGGTTGCCTGGAAGGTATCGCTTTTATAGCGATAAGGTCGCCTATTGTACATTTTATTTAAATGCTGTTTCTGATTGTCACGTCAAGAAAAGAGTATATCTATCTACCTATCTATCTATAGAGTATGTTTTAACACTAGGTTCCCACGATTCTTGTGGTTTCTTCTAAAAGCGGCGGGATAAAACGTGAAGCTAATATCCTTTAAATTAAAATATATAATAGTGATAGATTCTAAATTGTTATAAAGAGGAAGTGATGGAACCACGGTTATTGGGATTTGGGAACCAATTGATTCAATTGTTGACCGAATATTTTACATTGTACGCGGTAGGCCTATTGCGATATATGACACATTACGTGGTAAAGTAACTGGCGTAGAGTAGTTAATGTTTTAACTACAATGTCTAACCTACAATGTCGTACGTGCATTTTTTTTGAAGGTGAATTAAACTGGATCTGTTTAAAACATGCATTCTTCTACTGTGTAATAACTCTTTTTTACTGTACATTCGCCTTCGTATAATACAACATGACATTAGCGAAGAGAACTGTACTCAACTGCCACGCTCTAACAATGATTTACTCAATCTAATAATTTTTTAACCCTATGTAGCTTTTGTACATTCATTATATATCTTTCAGAAATAATGATGTGTATGCCAACTTTATTGCCAACCTTATTATTGTAGAATATGACTGTGAATGACGCACGACGCTCGAAAACCCCCAAGTTATATTGCTCAGGGAAAACTTCTGGAATAAAAAAAACGCGAAAGCTTTGGATGCCAAAAATGCATCTAAGTGGTGCTACAAGTATTTGCTCCTTAAGCGAAAGGTGCGATGGTAAAAAGAAAATGGTGGCATTAGATGAAATAAATCCTGTGAACATTCCACATTGTACTGTCGATAGAATACAGAAAAAGAACTTTTTGATTTAAACCGACGCCACGTACTTGTATAGATCTGTCAGTACTATTTTGACTAGCTGAGTAATGATCGTACTAAATGTATAATAGTTTATTTGTGTCCGTAACATTAAGCGATATCGAAGACTATCCCTAAGCAGCCCTCTTTATAGCTGAGATGACACTACGTATAAAGTAAAGCTAGTAGTAACCATAATTTTTATTCTTTTAGGATAAAATAAGACGAGGACTGTCGTGGTGCAGAGGCGCAACGTTTGCCTGTAACGCGACGGTTTCTGGGTTCGATGCCCAGTCGGGAAAGATGGATTATTCTATTTCCATTTTCTTCGATCTGGCAAACTAGGCAAAGAAAAGAAAGGAAAACGGAAAGCGAGGACTAAGCAACGGAGTGTCTTAACACTAGGTTCCCACGGTACTTGCAGGTCCCTCTGCCTTTTTTTTTTATTTTTTTTTTGTCGCTGGGAAAATATGCCATTACGCATCCCCTTTCCGTCGGGGGACGGGAGAGTGGTATGTGGGACTCCCCGGTAAAAGCGTTCCCGGAATACCCATTAAAAATACCCAGCGGCGCTCCGATCTCACCTGCGTGGAGAGGGCCTGGGAGTCCATAGCATCCAGGCTCCCCTCTGCCTACCCTGCCATGTGCGGGATAAAGCGTGAAGCTAAAAAAAAATAAGACGATGCATCTATAACACTTGTATAGATTAGTCTAGTAGGTATTTCTCTTCACTGTATATTCTTAAATATTATTAATTAAATCTATTTCTTTATTGTGTTTTATAATAATTGTCCTTCACTACTAACAATCAATTACATTACTTTTAAAGTTATTATAAAGAAGTTATTAGAAAATAAATAATTAACAAATGACTGAAATACGCTAACTAGAGAAATACTTAACAAATATTTGCCACTTTGCTTTTAACTTTTACTATTAAAAAAGTATAGTGCCGCGGTTTCGTATATCAAGAAAAAAAGAAGAAAGAAAAGAAAAGAAGAAAATAATGTTTCTCTTTATAGTAATATTTTTTCTTTCTAAAGATGGGATATTTTTCCTGTCCTGAACCCTTAGGATTTTAAAGGTTCAGGATTTTAGTCCTGAAAAAAAAAGTTTTAGTCCTGAATAAATGATAACTATGGTACTACCAATTATCCCTATGTTTTTATAGACACGTCATATTTATTACCAACATAAAGTTTACCTCGTGAGTTTAGTCTGTTAATAAAGGTGTTCAAATATTTGTGGTTAGTTGGTTGCATTGACCTTCTCTAGGAAGGGCTCCGAGGTACCTTACTTTGAGAGAACTATGTGAAATGATAGTAACTACCATTACGCATAGTTTCTCAATTTCAAACCTGCTTTAGAGAAAATCTTATTTACGTTTTTTTTATAGCTTCACGTTTTATCCCGCTTAAAGCAAGGTAAGCAGAGGGAACCGCAGAAACCGTGGGAACATAGTGTTAAAACACTACGTTCTCCACTTTCCACCTTGTCAAGACATTCCGTATTGAGTGGCGGAACTCAACGCCGAACTTTGCCTTAATCCAGAGCGAGAAAAATGGAAATGAAAAAATCCATCTTCCCCGAGTGGGATCGAACCTATAAATCGTTGCGTTTACAGACAGACGCTACCCCTCTGCGCCAAGACGGTCCTTATCTTACTTACTTACGTAATGATTTAGTGACAAGTCACTCTTTGTTACGTTTGATTTCAATCACGCTGAGTGGCGGACCTTGACGCGCTTTTATCTTGCCAGAATTTATAAGATTAAAAAAACTTTATATTTTAAAAATCTCTGCACTAAACAATAGTGAATTTAGGTGATATAAGCTCAGAATAGTGTACATTTAATATAACATGTGTATTCCGTGGGTACTGTTCAAGAGTACAAAGCTCTGACGGTCGAGCTTTAATCAAACTTTATTTTTAAAATTTCGAACTTTTTTCCATTCAGACTCTATTATTGTATAAATATTGTAAAAATTATATGTTGTACCTGCATTAAGAAAATATTATTTTATATGAAACCGTTTTTAAATAAACTCTAATATTGAGGTTCTAACTTGTAAGTATAATTATAAAGCTACCGTTACTTTATTTTAAACTTGGACGAGATTTCTTCTTTATTTCTATATATTGGAATTAAGAATATAATAAAGATCTAAAAGACTTATGCATAATAGTTAAATGTAAGGTCTTGCTTATGTTTAATGACAGAATTGGCTTCACATCACAAATTGCTTTTACATAAATGAACCAATTAAATGTCATTTTTAATACATTTGTTTGACGTAGGCCGGTTACATGTGAGATGGTTACGAATCCATGCAAAATTACATTGTTAGTATAACGATGTATGTTATCATGATTTAATATAATTGGAGTGGTTTTGGAGCAATTACAAATAGATTAAGTTATTACATTTGACAATTGAATAACACATATATATATATATATATATATATATATATATATGTGTGTGTGTTATACTTCATTTGCCTCATCCACTACCTCTTTCCTCCAGCTTTATATGTTTTATATGTTACCTTCTTTTTACAGTCATATACACTGTACTGTCAGTATGTCAATTTTTTCTACAACCTTTAAAAATACTATTCTTATAGGATTTACTCCCTAACATTTCCGATTTCTGGTGAGTGAAATAAAAAACATTAGCCTTGTAATAATATTATTGACACACAATTAAATTAATAGTATAATTAATAATACATAGTATATTTATTTAATAAATAATACTTACACATATCTATAACTTAAATATTAAATTATTACCAACACACATTATATACAGAAAACTGTCTTGAAAATGTATTTAAATCAAAGTTTATACAGTGCTTGTTAAGTCTCTGTTAATTTAGCAGTTAATTAGTACAATTTTATCTGACAGATTACCTAAAGCCAGTTAAGCGAGGAATTCTACCCGATAACCGTGACTTATTTCTCAGTGGAAATTTGAAACATAAATACATTTAGTTCGTAATACATATATTTTTTTCTTAGTTTTACATACAACTCTTATATCTAAGACTAGAATTTAGGACCAAATATTAAAATATAGCACACATTGTATAGCGACATATAAACATATTATGTTTACAATATATATGAAAACTGACTTAGATTTTAAAAGTAAAAGCTTAAATTATTAATTATTAACCTTATTTTAATCCACAAGTGTAGTTTCCCCACCAACGTTGTTTAATAATATGTTAAATTGACAAAATATTTTACTTAAACGATAATATTAAGGTTCTTAAGACCATTACATAGTAAATATTCAAAATTACTTTTCCAATTTATCAGTTGAAGGGAATTGCCATTTTTATAGCACGATTTTCTGTCAGGAATCAATCAAGTTTAAAAATATTTGGCATTAGAATAAACAATAACTACAGGAGGCCTAAAAGACCTGTATGGATTTGTCATGTGTTGTTTTATATTTTTACAAAACGTTCCTTGTCTCTCGTATATCAGGTCGGGTAAGCAGATTTGAACCTGCTTACCGTCCGAGGCCCGTCCACAGGAGGCCGGGGTCGTGGTGGTTGGCTGCGGGGTACCACGCCTCCACGTCCGATCTACGGTTGTAAGATCTACATACAAATTATACTTGGATTTTGATGTGTGAAGGGTTAAGATTGTGAATGGCGATGAATTACATTACTAAAATTACTAAGTAAAAAATATGTATATATAGTATTCTCTGTACAGATTATAATATAAAGTTAAGATATAAAAGGCCACAGTGATTTAGGGGATGTAGCTTCAATTCCTGTTCTAAAGACGTGGTGCAGACGCGTAGCGTCTGCCTGTTAACATGATAGTTTGTGGGTTCGATTCCCACTCGGGGAAGGTGGATGTTTTATCTCCATTTTCTTTGCTTTGAGAACTAAGCAAAGCGCGACGCTGAGTTCCGCCACTCAACATAAAGTGCTAAAAAAGGCGGAAAGTGGCGTACGAAGTGTCTTAGCAATATGTTCCTACGGTTACTGCGGTTCTCTCTGTCTACCCTGCTATGCAGCACATAAAGGACATAAAAAAATAAAATGTATTATTTTCACTTCATTACTCTGTTGTGACGCCGAAAACGGAGTGTCTTAACACTAGGTTCCCTCCGTCTACCCTGCTAGTAAATTTATTAATTTTAAATGAGATGAGATAAATGGTATGTTGAAAATATCTAGTTATTTAAAGTATTTTTTTTAAATTCTACTAAATTATTATTAGAACTTGTTATCTTCTTTTACTCATAGTAATATAAAAGTGATATATCAGTCAGTTTTAACTTTAAAGCGTTGTCGCACATCTAGGGCTGGGGATGAAGTTTATTGTCAAGACATTGCGTCCTGCGCTTTTGCGACTGCATTTGACAATCATTAAATGTATATATGAATGCTATGATATGCACACCTAATATTCCCGGTAGGTCTCAGAGGACGGAGAGCGTGGAGTCTCCTTATGCCGCTTCCGCCGCCGCCGCTGCCTAAAATACCAAGAAACTTAATCTGACTTCAATTACAAGCTTTATTTAGCTTTTAAATATAAACACATACATATCAACGTATACATGAATGCTTATATATGTAAATTCAGACCAATGATTTACTCAAATGATGTTATAAGTGTCTTTTAAAATTGATATATTAATTAAAGAGCAAAAGAAGAAAATTGATATAGTCTGCGTTAGATGTAGGAACTTTAAGCACATTTTTAGTGATTTGATACATTTTGCTTAACCGCTATGGTTGTGGGTTCAATTTCTACTCGGGGAAAGATATATGTTATATTTCGCTGTTTCTGTTCGCTGTGTTTTCTTTTGTTAATAAGACAAAGCAGGCCAAAATCCGCCACTTCACACGTAATATCTTGAAGATTGGGCAGAAAGTGAGGAACTCTGTGTCCTAGCCTAATTCCTAGATTCTGTTTTAACCAGTGTAATGTTATAAAAAAAGTAAAAGCTATTTCATTTTTTAATGTATATTAATAATTTTATACATAATAATTTTATACGTACAAATATTTCACGAACTTACAAGCGTACAAGCAGACTGTCGACTAATTTAACTTTTGTATCGACAGCGATACTCTGGACGGAACTTTCAGTTGTGACAGTTCGATCGGGAAACTATATAGAGGCTGTGTTGCAGCTCAAGTTATATTTATGTTTTTTTAAGAACAGTCGGTATTAAGATAATAAATGTTAGCACTTTTTATATTACCCATTGCTCCAAAGGCTCGACTACTTAGAATATGTTATAGAGTACATAGAACTTTCATATATAATACATTTAAGCTTTAAATAAAATAAGTACTGTCCAGTTTTATTTCTCCACTTACTAACATAGTCGCTCTTAAAGGTGGCTTTTGAAAGCAGTACAATTTTTTTTAAATTTTGATACGTCAAAAAGATGGAAGACATTTAACGATAGGAACCTACTGAAAGTCTGTAACTGTAATTCTGTAATCATCATCAAAGTTATTTCTGTTATAAAAGCGAAAAATCTTACGGCCTTATTCATAAAAAGTTATAGTACGCTTAAAGTCTCGATATAGTACAGTTGTCAAAAAACGTTATTCATAACAGCATTTTAGTACCAATTAGTTCTATAAACCTATCATAAAGTTATAGAACCGAGAACCCTACTATAAGAGTGTTTTAACGTCCAAAGATGGCCGATTCATATAACAGCTGATTATAGCTCATACTAATATGAGTATTGATATGACGTCGTCGAGTCGCTTGTCATAAAGAGTGTCAATTTCAGTTTCGTAAACAAAACAATATAACAATTGACATTTCGTTCGACATTTATTAACTATATTTAGTTATTAACAAGTTTATTAATAATAAATTCTACATAAGAAAGGTGCACGGAACATAGGTAATACTTGTCCACGTCTAAACAATTTTCAATTCTTTGTCGTTTTACGTCTTTTGACTGAATTTTTTAAAAATTAAGTAAGTTTATAAACTAAAATAAAATAAACATTCGTGTTTTTGTGATAACAACGACGTAAATGAAGCCGGTAAATGTCAAGCCAGATCCAACAATATATTTTTGTACGTAATATTATCTGTGGTCATAGTATGTCAATGCGTTTGTCACTTATTATCTGTGGATTTACTAGTATTTTCGGCAACAAGTCGACCGACTTCAGTATAGTGGCAACATTGTGAACGTATTAATCAAATTAGTGACACTTTAGTTATAGAGGCTTATAGAGCGTTTATGAATACAAACATTTATCGAACGTTCTATAAGCCTAAAGAGCGTGTTAACTAAAGATACTTAAAACATTCTATAAGACTTTTTTATGAATAAGGCCGTTAGAATTTACTTGATTTTAGAATTATTTGACATGTACTATTGGTAGAAGATAAAAATAGATACTCTCCTTTGTGATTATGGTCACTAATTTGAAGTAACAGGTTACTTAAAAACAAAGAATAAAAATATGAGTAAATTTGGTCTAGAAGAACACTCACTTGAAACAACTATCACCCAAAGAAGTACATATAAAAATTAATTCAACATTTTTTTGTACGCACAGTACAGAAGTTGTTTCAAACAAAGTAAGTGTCAGCTATTCAATATTTCGAAGAAAAATTATATTTGTCCTTCCAGAAGTACTACCGAATCTTGTGCGGCTGTTAGGAACTTAGAGATTGAAGCTAAAAATACACAATATAATAATATTTATAAATTGCTCATTATTTACTAGAGTTCAAGAAATATTACGACTGTTAGAGATAAAAAAGTCTTGCAAACATGTAAAAATTCAAATTTGTTTACACTACACTTATTACTTTACTATTATTACTTTACAAATTGTAGCTGATTTAATGATAGCAATTTAAATAGAGTTCCGCCACTCACGACGCAATGCCTCGGGGACGGAGAAAGCAGGGACTAAGCAACGGAGTGTCTTAACACTAGGTTCCCACGGTCCCTGCAATTCCCTTTGCCTACCCTACCATATGCGGGATAAAGCGTGAAGCTAAAAAAAAAAAATATTTTAATATTTCGAAAAGTTTTTGTACTGTATGAAAATAAATTTTTATGCAGCAAAAAGTTAAAAACATAAGGGAAATTGATTCTACAACTTGTAAAAACTGCCCAAAAGCACTAAGCTTGTGTATATTTTCATTATTTTAATTTTGTTTTCAGCAAAACAAGATAATAGACGCGACAGGCTATTAAAAGTAAATTAGAGCTTCCGTTGGCGGCTTTATCATTTCAAATACACTAAAACGATATGAATTACATGTTATACATATGTATATATATATATATATATATATATATATATATATATATATATATATATATATATATATATATATATATATATATATATATATATATATATATATATATATATATATATATATATATATATATATATATATATATATATATATATATATATATATATATATATATATATATATATATATATATATATATATATATATATATATATATATATATATAGAGAGAGAGAGAGAGAGAGAGAGAGAGAGAGAGAGAGAGAGAGAGGGAGAGAGACCGTGATCTGTCCGTATTCGAGGTCTCACGTAATGAACTCACCTTACACACGTAGGTAGTAATATGAATTTTATATTTTTCTAATTTCATTTATTACAAGAAATACGGCTAAATAAATCGTAATTGTTATAAAGGAAAGAAAATGTTCAATTTATTCAGAAATTTAAAAATATCAATTTTATAATCAATACGTGTTTTCTATTATAAAAAAAATATAATCGAACCTGCGACCTATGTGATTTTAACTAACAACACAACACATGTATTTCTATGAATCTATTGTATCACTCCTACTTAAGTTTACTCTAAATTAATTCACTAGAAACGCAGTTCGGTGACCTTAGGCATATGACACGTGATGATGCGGAAAAATATATCATCATTATATATTGTTTGTAAAAGCGTTTTAATTGCGCACACTTAGAGAGGCTACTTTTTGACCTAAAATTTTAATTTTTGGTACTGTTTTAAACATGTGGAGAAGGCAGATTAGTGATTAATATAGACGATGTTCGAACTTGAACAGTTCAATAAATAAATTATTAAATACATTCTATACGCTAGCCAATCGGATTTGCTTAAAAATTTGCGCACGCAACAAAAATGTCAGTGTCAATAATTCTGTTCTGTTCTGTTCTACGGTAATGACGTTCCGAGCGAGCCAGTTGAGCACAATTCACTTCGCCAATGTCAGGTCGTATGGAGAATATACGAAGGGGACTGTACGGTGAAAATTGAAAATAAACAAAAAAATCTGTCTTTTAACAAAAAAAATGATTTATAGCTTTACCATTCCTAAAAAGTGTTAGCTAATAAAACAAAGCGCATGTATCAGGGAAGTGCCTAGGCTTTTTTGAATTATATGAAACATCGTATATTGTTTTATAATTATAATTACTATATTTATTACATAAAAACATACATAGATAGGCATTTTTTACTTTATGCTGCTGTATATCTGTCAAAAGATCATGCAATGTTCGAAAAAAATTGTATAACAAAATATTATTTGAACTTTTGAACTTTGTGTTCAATTTGTATCAATAGCATTACATTTTACTTTAATGTCAATTTATAGTACTTCAATGTGGATATGTTTGAACTTATACGTGACTATAAAAGTCGGTAATGTGAGTTATGAATCGTAAAGTCTTCGAGTCACTCGTACGTCTTTCAATTTTTCATAGTTTATGTTTCGTACAATTCGTATTTAATAATATACATATAGATATACATATAGCAGTAAAGAACATATGTTATTGTACTTACTTATGTGATTTTTAAGTGTCGACACTACGGAAAGAAAAAATACCTAAAGAAAATTTATTAAAACTCCATTATAACTCGCGCCTCATTTTCTTATTACGGACTCTGCGCAAAATTCTTATATGCTTTTATACAAATGAATTGGTTGTTGCAAAAAAATACTTAACTTGCGTGTTCTTGAAATATATAGGTTATTGTTTCATTTAGTTGATTATATTGACAGAGAAGTTTACAATGGTGTTTAATGGTGTTCAGATTACAATATATTTTTTATGAAAATATATATGAATTGTCATTTGATTTTGATCTACAAATTATTTGATAATGAGATGTATTACAATAAAACTGACAGTGGATGCTTCTGTTACAGCAATGCCGTCGGCAGAATAATCTCTTCGTTGGTAGACTATACTTTTTATTCTTGGAATAGGAAATGTAGAAACAAATTACATCAAGGATTGATTTGGATTACTTGTACCTTCAAAATATCTAACCTATTAATATAATAAGTTAGATTTTTCCCATTCTCCTTGGAACTTAGGGAAAATCTTAAAAAGTGCTGTATACACAATATGTAATATGAAATAATTTTAATATTAATAACATAATTTGCATTTATCTGAGCACATTCCGTATGCGGCCAGCCTATAAAGGCCATGCTATAGCCATGCTACATGCTTACCAATTGTGCTAGTTAAGGTCTCGCATGGGAAGTGGGAAACTGAATCTTCCTTTGTTATTTGTATTTTTCCTTGTATTTTGTTCCGGACATATTGAGGAAAACTGTTATATATGTTGTCACATAAGTTCTTTCTAGCATGAAAGAACAGCTTCGTTGTGGGATCAAATTTATATATTACTTTTAAAATAACGTATTATATCTAAAATAGATAGAAGTTAAAAAAAACAGGAATTAAAACATTATAAAGCGAATTTCAATGAAAAATTCTTCTATAAATCTTAGGAAGCTTTTATTTAAAGGAACCTGAATGCCGCTGAATATATATTACTAACTTACCAAAAAAAGTAACATAGCCCTTTTACTAACTTACCAGAAACAGTAACATAGCCCCTTTACCAACTTACCAGAAGAAGTAGCATGGACTACAGTAGGTGGTTCCAAAAACAAGTTAGACCGTTGCTGCGGAGACAGAGAGGCGAGCGTCTCCAAGTTATCCCGCAACGAGTCGAAGAAGGAACCCACGTCGTTGAGTACACCTGGTAAATTGGTTATATATATACAAATATTTTTAAATAAAATTTAACTTGTTATAAAATGCATGCAACAGAGCGTCTTATTTGTTTGTCACTAGTACTATTTTTACTTGTTTGTCACTAGGTTAGTTAGGTTAGGGTCCTATGGTTCGTGCAGTTCCCTCTGCCTACCTTTCCATGTACGGGATAAAGCGTGAAGGCATATGGACCGTTTTATTTGGAAAGATGCGTAAATTTGTTTATTTTCCTATTAAAATAAATATTCTTTAAAGAAATTAACTAAGTGACTAATTTATACGTAAAAGAATGTATAGTAAAAATTGTTAATTTAAAAGGAAAATACGCGATATATATAGGTACATAATTTAACGGAGTAATAACTAATTATTTAAAAGTGTAGACTAATTTAATATCTATGAATATGTTGATAACATATTATATGTGTATATTCTATGACTTAAAACAATATATGTGACTAGTATATATATTCACTTTGAAATGTTCTATTATTTTAAGCTAAGTGATTGAGGCAATAGAGTGCAAATTACTTTACAAATGGTACAAAAGTAATAATTTTTGCCCCATTAGTTTCGATGCCTCGTAGCCCCTAATGTTATTATTATAGGGTTTTGGCACAAACAAATAAACTATTGACTGTAATCAAAAAGTAGAAAAACAAAATAATAACTTATAAAGGTCAAGGGAGGTCTAATATAAAGATACTCAGATATACATACCAGTGTAACAGTAGTAGATAGATTAAATCTCAAATGATATGAGTTATTAAAATTAATGTTAATTAAAAAATATATTAATATTATAAATGAATATTATAGATATATATAATTGCATAACATATGTTTTTTCTTTTCTGTGACATATATTATAAAATCTATATATGTACATGATATATAAACGTTAAACAAGGCAAGTGTATACAACGAAAATCCTATACAAAAATAAATAACAAGTAAAAGATAACATTAACAATTAAATAAGAATAGACCTCGATTGACTTTTCAAAACACAATATCGAAGATACTTGAAGAAAGTTATGTAAAATGCATAAGAAACCTCTGTTGAGCATATATGAAGAGGCTAATGATAGTGGATAATGCGAAGGAGGTAAGCAGGGTCCGCATCGATTGGCACTCCGTTTTCTCTAACTAATTTAGGTATAAAGCATGAAGTTATAAGTGTATGTGTGTATAACACAAATAACAAGTGACAAGTAAGAAATAAAATAAATTAAAGTATAATCTACTTGGCAAAGCGCGGCGTTGAGTTCCGCCACTCAACATGCAATGCCTCGAAAAAAGGCGGAAAGCAGGGACGGAGGAAGCTGGGACTAAGCAACGGAGTGTCTTAACACTAGGTTCCTATAGTTCTTGCAGTTCCTTCTGCATACCCTGTCATGTGTGGGGTAAAGCATGAAGACATAAAAAAGAAATATGTTTAAATAATGATTGCCGCAATCGACGCTGCTTACCGACGCCGACATACGGCGTGACTGCCTTACCGAGCGCGGGTGCGGGCTGGCGGCGCCGGCGCCCGTTCAGAGCTGTGGCCACTGCTGACCGCTTCACTGAACCCCTGTGTTATAAATAGGGTATATGTGTATTATATATGTAGATATATAATATATTATCTATTATATCTACATATAAGAAGATCGTCTAGGACGTTGCGCTGTAGACGTGATAGTTTACGGGTTCGAGTACCATGAGAGGTGAATTGAATATAATATTTTAAAATTGAAATTGTAAAATTGCTCTAACAACAAAAAACGCGGCGTTGACTTCTACCACGAAATTCAAGTATTTCAATTCGAAGTATTTTTCTTTTATTTGATGCTCGAATCGTATGTTTCTCCCGGCTTGTAGTATTCTAAAACTCTAACATGTGAGATAGGATAGAAAGATGAAGATGGTTGAATTCCCCGAGTTGGAAACGAATCCATAACCATCGCATATTCAGTATGGTACAGTTCCACTGTACAACGATGGCACCAAATCTAAATTATGCCATCATTATATAGTTCAACCATTTATTTGCTCGAAAGCTTTAATATTAGAAATTACTCACTCACATCGTAACATTATTTGTGCATTTACCAGGCTAAATACATGCTTTGGAGGCCTGGTCGTATATTATATTGTATATTTATGTTTATCTATATTTTTATTTGTCACAGGGACCGAAGCAAGTATAGCTAGTACAAAACAATAACTTAATTCTTTATTTATTTAGCGATTTAAATTAAAATATAATTTTTACTGAAATTTCTACCCCAGCATATTAAAAGGTAAATTTAGGTTTCATATCCAAAAAAGCAAATTAACTTCGTAATCTGAACTCGCCTTTAATACAACATCTTCATATTACAAGTGGATGATTGTAAGGGAAAACTTTATTATAGAAAGCGAGAGCTTTTTTTTTTAATATAGGGATGTGACATGACACTATGGTAATTTAAGTGATAAAAGCTTTATTTATAACTTAGCAATGTTTAGTACTTTTTAGGTTTTGCTAATATTAAAAATGTTAACTTACTACACTAATGTTTTAAAATAAAAAGAAATAAATAGCTTAACTACTTATATTATATATATATATATATATATATATATATATATATATATATATATATATATATATATATATATATATATATATATATATATATATATATATATATATATATATATATATATATATATATATATATTACATAAGTTAAGTGACAAACCTTAATACATCATCATCGTAGTTCCTCGGTCCATCGTCTTGCCTCGGAGGGTTAATCCTTTGATAAATGGGAAGTGAACCCACGTCCTCCTCGATTCTAGGGCCTCGATCCCATCGATAATGTGGTCCGAAACCGATCCATGGTTTCTCAGCGAGGAGGCGCAAGAGGTCCAGGCTACCAAGACTGTACTCTCTCTCTCTGCTTTGGGCCGCGGTGAAAGTGGCACCTGTGTAAATATATTTCTTTATATAAAAACCAATTTTAACTCTATGTAAATCTGGAACATTTGAGAAGTAAACATAATGTTGGTAGGTTTCATAATTAGTATGAAATTGAGGAAATGCTTACGTTTGAAATACTTTTGTGAAAATCTACATATTATTAGAGAAAAGGTGCAAGACGCGTGTTCAAGCACGTCGTACGGTTTGCATACGGAGTGTCGGCTGTCATATTTTTAAGGAGACATTTATTTTAAAGTTATTTTTGAACAGTTTCCACCAAAATAGCATGAAATATAAATAAAATATTTATAACTGAAGGACAGCAAAGCCAATTAATATGTTTTTTGGTATTTACTCAACAATCGTTTTTTGGTTTCACTCTGTGTGCAGTATACACATGACAAAAAGCTAATGATAAAGTACTCCATCCCCCACTTTCCACCTTTCGGGACAGTGTGATCTGGGTGGTGGAAACTCAACCTTGAGTTGAAGAAAATGAAAATAACTCATTCCCCCGAGTGGTAATCGAACCCACAAACTTCGCGTTTACAGACAGACACTTTCTTAAATAGAACTAGAAACTAATTACTACAGTGACACATAACACAACTGCGTCAGATATCGTTTAACAGGATATATCCAATTATAAACAGTCACGTCATATCCTTAATCCATATTATGACGATGAGATATCGCGACATTCCTTTGAATCTCGTTCGCTGTCATTCCTTAACTGTTTTAAGCTTTTCTTCATTATAATTAATGTACGTAGGTTGCTTCGTTGGTAATAAATGTTACTGATAAGTATAGTATGTAGGTTCAAATATCAATAAAAAATATCTTTATGTGTGCTTTTATGAAGCAAAAGTAGAAATATGTTATTTTCTTATAAAATAAATAAATTAGGGCAGTATATGAAGATGTCGTAGTAAGAAAAATTATCAAGAAGATACGCCCCAAAGTTTTGAAAAAATAAGAGATGAAAAAAGAAACCGTTTGACGAGGAGAGAAGATGAAGTAGTAGTGTAAATATCTGCAATCAGCATCGGCACAGCAATTTCTCCGGCAAGCATGTACTATTTCTTAATAGTTCGAAGGAAAGGAACGGTTCAGCTTTTTAATGATTAGTGGAAATCGAATCAGTTGCAATATCAAAAATAGCATTTTATTTTTACATTTTGATTTAAAATAAGGCTTAAGTGTAGTTTTAATTCTTGATTTATTTTATCTTCAGATATTTAAAATATGTAGTTATCTAAATTAAAAGTAAAGAATGGCACTAGTAACACTAAACTTAATTACTTATGAAAAAATAAAAAAACCATCAAAAGTATTTCGATTCTATGAAGTCTGTAAGTATAGTTTTTGAAGAGACATGCACTATTTTTTTTAAAAAAAGATGGAGTAATATGAAGAAAATAGCCTCTGTTATTAATTGAACTTCTCACCATATGCATATAGTATGGTAGGCAGAAAACTTTAGGGTCATAACACTCCGTTCATAGCGTGTATTGCGTGTAAAGTGGCGGAACTCAACACCGCGCTTTAATATGTGACCGGAACGAAGAAAATAAAGATAATTCATTATCTCCGAGTGGGAATCGAACCCAGGATCTTTAGCCTTTAGCATTAGCACTACAACTGTTGTCTTTGTTATATACGAAAAATATGAGTAGCAATAATAATTTATAAATTATTTAACTGCAATATACAACAACGCATCATAAAATTTATTTTCATGATTTTAGATATAAAAAGGAACTATCTACTACTTTTTGAAATTTTTAAATTAAACCCGCGCCCTCTCGTGGACCATGCAGTGTCTGACCACTGAGCTATGCGTTCTTCATCACGTTACGTCGAAATTCTTACATGGCCTATAAAACTTATTTAGTTGTTGACATATCTGTAGGGAGATGTTTATCATTACAATAAACGATCGTTTGGCGAGAGAGAATGCAATTTTTTATCAAATACTTTTCTTTAAGTTTTTTTCTATACTCAGTGTGGATTAACACTTTAAAAATCATAAAAAATAATATATTGATATTGTTGCACAACTGCACACGTGCAACTAACGATATATGTTACATGTTATTAATAGTGCCTGTCTGTACTAAGACTATTAGGTACCAGAAGCTCATAGCGAGATTCCTAGGAGCATCATTGTTCCCGCGTCGCAGGAGATGGATGATCTATTGTAATTCAATATATCTTTTATTCTTTAACATGGTTTCTTTTAGTAGAGTCGCTGTAGCTTGAAACGAATTGTCATTGCTTTTTTCTTTTGTTGAATTTTACTTTAATACACCAGTACATATGTGTTAGTATACATTGAAGGTTATTTAGGTTTACGACTGATAATTTATATACATATTATTTCGGGATATACAACATTTTATTTTAGATGAGTGTCATTGTAATTTGTTCTAAATGTCTAGTTAATGATATCTCTACGATAACGGATACAGCAATCAAAATGCCTTCCTCCAAGAATTAACAAAATTTTATACCTAAAAAGGTATTGTACTTACAATATTCTTTTTTTATGTTTTTAAAGTGTTAATTCCCCACTGCAGACAGTACAAATATTTAAAGAAATGTATATAAAATTAAAAATCTCGCTGCGTTCAAATTTTTATATGTTTTCTTTAAGTGTTTATAAAATTCTGTTTTAGAAATGCATTTGTTTACTTATTAAAGACATATTGAAGATCGTAGTGGCGCAGAGGCGTAACGTGTGCCTGTAACGGACGGGTTCGATCCCCAGTCCGAGAAGATGAATTTTTCTATTTCCATTTTCTTCGCTCTGGAAAAATAGACAGAGCGCGGCGTTGAGTTCCGTCACTCAACACGGAATGCCTCGAAAAAGGCGGAAAGTGGGGACGAAGAAAGCAGGAACTTAGCAATGGAGTGTCTTAACACTACGTTCCCACGGTCCCTGCAGTTCCTTCTGCCTACCCTACCATGTGCGGGATTAAGCGTGAAGCAAAAAAAAATTAAAGACATAAATGCTGTTATCAGCCTTTTATTATATATTTTATAATCTTATAAAGATGAAAGTAGCCTCATTAAGTGTCATTTGTTCTGTTCTGTTCTGTTCTGTTCTACGGTAATGGCGCTCCGAACGTGCCAGTTGAGCACAATTCACTTCGCCATGTCACGTTATATGGAGAATACACGAAGGAAGTGTCATTTGTACTGTATTCAATTTCTTTTGTCAATATATGTGACATTTGTATTATTTTTGTTTCCTTTTAGCTTCACACTTTATCTCGCTTGGAGCAGGGTAGGCAGATGGAATCGAAGGAACCGTAGAAACTTATTATTATTAAGACACTCCGTTCCCCGCTTTCCGCCTTTTTCGAGGCATTACGTGTTGAGTGGCGGAACTCAACGCCGCGCTTTCCTAATTGCCAGAGCGAAAATGGAAATGAAACATCATACATATGTATTGTAATTTTTAATATTATATAAATAAAGAATTTATAAAAAGAAAATAACTAAACTAAACCAGTAGTTCATTGGCACGAACGATACTACTAACTTTGAAACACAATATCGCCACATAATAAGCGAAAGTGGCAACCAAAGCCAATAAATGACAGATTACTTTTCATTTTTCGCAACAATTCGTCACATTCATATTACATACTTACTCGTACAAGGGCAAAGACCCTCATTTGCGTCGAAACCAATGAACGGCGTACTCCTTAGAGTAACACGACACTAGCTTATTTACATCAACTGTTTTTATCATTATATACTAGCTTTAAACCGCGGCTGAGGTCGAGTTTGGGACTTTAAAAGTTGTACATGAGACATTACAAATTTATCAATAAAGACTATAGCGATAGAAATGAATTCTATACGAATTTAATTTAATTTTGGCTGACTGTACATGAAGGTACAAATACTTAAAATATGCTTAACTTGTTCTGAAAATTTCACTTCATGGCGTTGAGTTCCGTCACTCAACACGCAATGCCTCGAAAACGGCAGAAAGCGGGGACGGAGAAAGCAGGGACTAAGCAACGGAGTGTCTTAACACTAGGTTTTAATAGTTCTTGCAATTCCTTCTGCCTACCCTGCCATGTGCGGGATAAAGTGTGAAGCTAAAAAAAAATTACTGCACTACGAGAAAAATGTGGAATACAGATATAGAGAAATATAGTTAGCAAGGGTGGACTTATTTCTCTAAGAAATTTCTCTACCCAACCGGTGAAAGAGGCTGAAATCAGGAAGCAGCGATAAAATGGGTAAAATGCAATATGAAGGTTAAATAAAATAAAAATAACTTAAATTAAAGAGTTGTATCATACAAGAGGAAGTAGAAAATACACATAGCTTATATACATGTATAGAGATCTAGTTATAGACATGCCTATAAATATTTACATATACTATAAAATATACAAAATATAAAAAATTGAGGACCGTCGTGGCGCAGAGGCGTAAGTGTCTGCCTGTAAACGCGACAGTTTGAGGGTTCGATTCCCACTCGAAGAAGTTTAATTTTTCTATTTCCATTTTCTTCGCTCTGGAAACTAGGCAAAGCGCGGCGTTGAGTTCCGCCATTCAACACGCAATGCCTCGAATAAGGCGGAAAGCGAAGACGGAGAAAGCAGGGACTAAGCAACGGAGTGTCTGTTAACACTAGGTTCATACCTGCCTACCCTGCAATATGCGGGATAAGAGCGTGAAGCTATATGTATATATATACATATATATATATATATATATATATATATATATATATATATATATATATATATATATATATATATATATATATATATATATATATATATATATATATATATATATATATATATATATATATATATATATATATATATATATATATATATATATATATATATATATATATATATATATATATATATATATATATATATATATATATATATATATATATATATATATATATATATATATATATATATATATATATATATATATATATATATATATATATATATATATATATATATATATATATATCAGTCACATTCATATTACATACTTACTCGTACAAGGGCAAAGACCCTCATTTGCGTCGAAACCAATGAACGGCGTACTCCTTAGAGTAACACGACACTAGCTTATTTACATCAACTGTTTTTATCATTATATACTAGCTTTAAACCGCGACTGAGCTCGAATTTGGGACATTGAAAGTTGTACATGAGACATTACAAGTTTATCAATAAAGACTATAGCGATAGAAATAAATTCTATACGAATTTAATTTTATTGTTTGGCTGACTGTACATGAAGGTACAAATGCTTAAAATATGCTTAACTTGTTCTGAAAATTTTACTTCACGGCGTTGAGTTCCGCCACTCAACACGCAATGCCTCGAAAACGGCAGAAAGCGGGGACGGAGAAAGCAGGGACTAAGCAACGGAGTGTCTTAACACTAGGTTTTAATAGTTCTTGCAATTCCTTCTGCCTACCCTGCCATGTGCGGGATAAAGTGTGAAGCTAAAAAAAAATTACTGCACTACGAGAAAAATGTGGAATACAGATATAGAGAAATATAGTTAGCAAGGGTGGACTTATTTCTATAAGAAATTTCTCTACCCAACCGGTGAAAGAGGCTGAAATCAGGAAGCAGCGATAAAATGGGTAAAATGCAATATGAAGGTTAAATAAAATAAAAATAACTTAAATTAAAGAGTTGTATCATACAAAGAGGAAGTAGAAAATACACATAGCTTATATACATGTATATAGATATAGTTATAGACATGCATATAAATATTTACATATACTATAAAATATACAAAATATAAAAAATTGAGGACCGTCGTGGCGCAGAGGCGTAAGTGTCTGCCTGTAAACGCGACAGTTTGAGGGTTCGATTCCCACTCGAAGAAGTTTAATTTTTCTATTTCCATTTTCTTCGCTCTGGAAACTAGGCAAAGCGCGGCGTTGAGTTCCGCCATTCAACACGCAATGCCTCGAATAAGGCGGAAAGCGAAGACGGAGAAAGCAGGGACTAAGCAACGGAGTGTCTGTTAACACTAGGTTCATACCTGCCTACCCTGCAATATGCGGGATAAGAGCGTGAAGCTATATATATATACATATATATATATATATATATATATATATATATATATATATATATATATATATATATATATATATATATATATATATATATATATATATATATATATATATATATATATATATATATATATATATATATATATATATATATATATATATATATATATATATATATATATATATATATATATATATATACTCGTACAAGGGCAAAGACCCTCATTTGCGTCGAAACCAATGAACGGCGTACTCCTTAGAGTAACACGACACTAGCTTATTTACATCAACTGTTTTTATCATTATATACTAGCTTTAAACCGCGACTGAGCTCGAATTTGGGACATTGAAAGTTGTACATGAGACATTACAAGTTTATCAATAAAGACTATAGCGATAGAAATAAATTCTATACGAATTTAATTTTATTGTTTGGCTGACTGTACATGAAGGTACAAATGCTTAAAATATGCTTAACTTGTTCTGAAAATTTTACTTCACGGCGTTGAGTTCCGCCACTCAACACGCAATGCCTCGAAAACGGCAGAAAGCGGGGACGGAGAAAGCAGGGACTAAGCAACGGAGTGTCTTAACACTAGGTTTTAATAGTTCTTGCAATTCCTTCTGCCTACCCTGCCATGTGCGGGATAAAGTGTGAAGCTAAAAAAAAATTACTGCACTACGAGAAAAATGTGGAATACAGATATAGAGAAATATAGTTAGCAAGGGTGGACTTATTTCTATAAGAAATTTCTCTACCCAACCGGTGAAAGAGGCTGAAATCAGGAAGCAGCGATAAAATGGGTAAAATGCAATATGAAGGTTAAATAAAATAAAAATAACTTAAATTAAAGAGTTGTATCATACAAAGAGGAAGTAGAAAATACACATAGCTTATATACATGTATATAGATATAGTTATAGACATGCATATAAATATTTACATATACTATAAAATATACAAAATATAAAAAATTGAGGACCGTCGTGGCGCAGAGGCGTAAGTGTCTGCCTGTAAACGCGACAGTTTGAGGGTTCGATTCCCACTCGAAGAAGTTTAATTTTTCTATTTCCATTTTCTTCGCTCTGGAAACTAGGCAAAGCGCGGCGTTGAGTTCCGCCATTCAACACGCAATGCCTCGAATAAGGCGGAAAGCGAAGACGGAGAAAGCAGGGACTAAGCAACGGAGTGTCTGTTAACACTAGGTTCATACCTGCCTACCCTGCAATATGCGGGATAAGAGCGTGAAGCTATATATATATATACATATATATATATATATATATATATATATATATATATATATATATATATATATATATATATATATATATATATATATATATATATATATATATATATATATATATATATATATATATATATATATATATATATATATATATATATATATATATATATACATATACATATACAAATACATATACATATATATATATATATATATATATATATATATATATATATATATATATATATATATATATATATATATATATATATATATATATGTATATATATATATATATATATATATATATATATATATATATATATATATATATATATATATATATATATATATATATATATATATATATATATATATATATATATATATATATATATATATATATATATATATATATATATATATATATATATATAAGAAGTTGATATTTTTCACTGTTCCATACATGGTCTTGAGATGTAACATAATGAAGTCTCGTCAAAGAAATTAATAATTGAGCTAAGTAATATAACTTCATAGCAGAATACCTCGAAGAAAGCGCCTTTGATGCTCACATCCTAATACTAATATCTATCAGGTTTCTCAGAAACATTTATTAATATCACGTTCTTAGAAATAATACTTGATTTAATGCAGTTTTTTATTTCATTTAAAAATCATTTAACAGAATGTGCACTTAATATAATAACATTTAAATGGAATTTCTGCAAAATCTAATCTATAATTTAATTTTTTTTAGGCATTATATAGCATTTTATAAATGATAAGTAACTAAAGATTTGTAACTAATAAACAATTTAAACCTAAAAAGCATCAAAAATCAATTTCAGTATCTACTGACAGTAATTTTTGTATATATTATATGATGGCCACCGATGGCGAGCAGAAAGGGCCACCTTATGTTAAGTGGACACCTTCTCTTATATACATGTACAACCTAAGAGGATCTGAATGCGTTGCCAACCTTATTGTTGTAGAAGACCACTGTCTCACAACTGTCTAATGACTCACGACGCTTGAAAATCCCTAAATTATATTGCTCAGGGAAATGTTGAGGATTTATTGTCGTTTATATACAAGTCTTTTTGAGGATTACGTTCTTATTTCTTGGACAGCTTTAATAGCTGTATTTTTCTGTTATTTTTTCCCATATATAGACAAGAAAAATTCAAGACTCAGTTGAAAATATTTTGCTGTATTTTCAAAACTTTTTATCTACCAAAAGAGGGAAATGAAATGAATTCATTAAAAGAGGAGATGAAACCACCACCAACCGTATTTACTATCTACTGTCTTATGACAGTTTACTATAGCATAATATATGTTACATATCTAAAACACACACACACATATATATATATATATATATATATATATATATATATATATATATATATATATATATATATATATATATATATATATATATATATATATATATATATATATATATATATATATATATATATATATATATATATATATATATACATATGTGTTATATTTATATTTCAGAAAGGTGAATAACAATAAAAGAACAACAACGACATATATCGGTATTATCGATAACGATATGTCCTCACAAATTAAATTTTTGGGATGCCATATCGTCGTGTAACGTTACATGGTATTGGCTCTTTTGTATTACTTAAAATGAGACGCCACAAACAATGGGAATCCCCTGGTTTGTATGTGGGCGAGGAAAGAAAATATATTTTTAGGTGTAAAGAGCGTTCACACTTTATAAAAAGGTCACATATTTAACAATCGAGTTTTCAATTTTATTTGTAAAAAATTTTAATATGTGTGTGTATTATCCACCTGTGCAATTCATATATAGCCGCGTAAACACAGAGGGCTTAGTAACTAGACACTTGTTTTTAAATGTTTTTGTTTTATGTCTTCACGCCTTATCCCGCACATGACAGGGTAGGCACAGGAACTTAATGTTAAGACACTTCGTCGCTTAGACCCTGCTTTCGCCGTCCCCGCTTTCTGCCTTTTTCGAGGCATTGCGTGTTATGTGGCGGAACTCAACGCCGCATTTTGCCTAGTTTTCAGAGCATAGAAAATGGAAATTGTAAAACTCATTTTCCCCGAGTGGGAATAGAACCCAAAAACTGTCGCGTTTACAGGTACGCCTCTGCGCCGCAACAGTGCTCAAACTATAACATCCGTTTTTAACTTTCAGCTCGAATTCGAGACACTGAGTGTTGAAGAGCGCAACTCAACGCCAAGAGTGCCGTTTCAGACTACGTAGTTAAATTAAATAATTTTTCCGAGTGAAGATCGACATTGGACGCTGTCCCCAATTCCACTACGCGATATCTCTTTTGAAATATGAGGTTTAAGCAATGAATAAGTTAACTAAGTAAAATATCTTTTATTGATATTTAGTATGTGAGTAAAAGAGTAGCCAATTATTCGAAATAACGTTTACTTAAAGAATAGCACCTCTTTTTGCACCAATATATACAACTTTAAATAACCATGAGGACCGTTGAAGGGTAGTCTCTGCCTGTAAGCGCGATGTTTTGTGGGTTCGATTACCACTCGAGGGAGATCGATTATTCATTTCAATTTTCTTCAATCGCTCTAGCCACACATTCCACTACCTAGTGGAGGCAGGAGACAGAGTGTCTTAACACTAGATTTCCTAGGTTTCTGCAGGTCCCTCTGCCTACTCTGCTACAAGCGGGATAAAACTTCAAGCTATATAAACAGCCACTTCGTTTTACGTTCGTGCTGAACCCAGCGTACCGAAAATACGTTAAATTGTAAGAGAACGCCTCTTCCTTAAATTTCTTTGAAGTTTTATGACCTTTATATTTAAAATGTTTATAAACAGAATTTTACTAAGCAGATAGTCTTCGTGTAAATGATTTCATTAAGAGAGGGATCGTAAACTTTACCTTGTTTAAAACACAAAGCGGGTGGATCTTTTTAATATGCAAGTCATACATAGCTAATGAAGTAAATCGTCCCTTCGTGGTTTAGATAACATAAAAGTGGGAGAAAATATGAAATATATAACATCTTATTTAAGTACGCACTGAAAAAGTATAAAATTATGTTTAATACAATTGTTAATGACAGATCTCTTTGAGTAATCCTTTGAGATTTTAAATTGTGTTTTTTTAGTGTTATTTATTGAATTGTTCTCAATTGACACGCTTCAGAAGCTATAAATAAAGGAAAGAAGAAGAAGATGGAGAAGCATATAGAGGTAATGATAATATATTTTGTACTTGCAACTTGAACTGTTGTATGCGCTTTGTGTGTGTAGGTTAGAAAGTTTTGTAATGCCGTTGCAACGTTACAATATTATAAAAATAGTTTTTTTTATAATTTATGATTTTTAAAGTGTTCATCCACACTAAGGACAAGTTGTTAAATTATTTTTGTTTTGGTCTTCAAAATTTCACACTCTACCATAGACTAGATCTATTATATGTTTAAAAATAATATATATGTAATTATTATTTTGAAATATGTAATAAAAAAAACATTCTTCCAATTAGTGGGCTATGTAACTGAATAATATGAAAAGGTAAAATAAAACCTTGCAGTTGTTTAATTGAACTGAAATGTAGGGACTACATCGTTCATATATGTAAAGGCTAAAAACGACAATTATGTTTAAATATTTAAAATTGTACATCCTATATATTTTTCTGAGGACCGTCATAGCGCAGAGGCATAACATCTGCCAGTAAACACGACAGTCTGGGGATTCGATTCCCACTTGGAAAAAATGGATTTTCATTTCCATTTTCTTTGCTCTGGCAACTAGGCAAAGTGCGACCTTGAGTTCCACTACTGAACACGCAATACCTTGAAAAAATCGGAAAGCAGGGAACGGAATGTCTTAACACTAGGCTCCCAGGGTTCCTGCGGTTCCCTCTGCCTGCCCTAAAAAATGTCTATATAACTTTAAATATAATCCCGACTGGACATCGAACCTACAACCTTGGACTTAGAAAATAATAATTTCGTTAAAAATAATTCTATTTAGAAATATAAAGCTTGTACATTAAGATGTTAACTAGAGAAAGCTCATAATCCCGCTTGGTAGCGGTTTGTGTCGTGATCTTAAATGTAATCCCTTTTGAGACCGTAATTATACGCAATGTTTGAAATTATGTTTCAAAATGATATGTTAATTGTATTTAATTCAGGATTATCTCAATGTAGAAATACAAGTTGTGACTACGTCGAGGATATTCTGCAGATTATCTAGGAATATTTTGCACTAATATCTCGTTAAGTTTTTGGACAGATGCTTAAGAAACATGATTACATAGATAGATATTATTATTATGACCATGAATGGTTAATTTCAAAAACGCTGTTTGAATTTCTTCCTCTATTAAATCTATATAAAAATGATGAGATTTTGCTTAGTAAGAAACTAAGAATTCTCTCCAACTCTTCGTTGGAGAAATATGGAGTGCATTCTTTATTTGTAAACGCATTTATCAGATTTCTCCATCTGTCAATATTTTCAGCAATACATATAAGGTCGTGCACGGAAGAACAAGTGCAGGACTTCATTATTTCCGTCCATCATATAAGTAATGTGATGGTAAAGCGCTGATTTTTAAACTTTCCTTTTTGAACTTTCGAATTAGATAGCCATATTTAGAGCAAAGCAAAATTTCTATCACAGTACAGTAATACCTGCCCTATACTATAGCTGGTGTAAGTATCATGTATCATACACAGCTTTTAGTTATAATGGTTTAAGTAAGTGAATTATTTCCAGCTAGGTTTGGCTAAGATTACACAAAAGCGTTTTATTTAATGTGGGCGCTTAGGCCTTTGACAGGCTATTTATTGGGAAGTGAAGCAGCCAGTCATTAGCTTTATAAACATCGTTGCCATATACAAAGATGAATAGTAAATTTTCAACTTTGCATATTTTAAGTGATGGTTCTGACTTTAGTTATAGCAAAATAATAAAAGGACGGAGCGGGGACGGAGAAAGCAAGAACTAAGCAACGGAGTGTCTAACACTAGGTTGATATGGTCCCTGCAGTTCCCTCTGCCTACACTGCAATGTGCGGGATAAAAAATAAAAAATAAAAAAAATACTGTTTATGTTTGGCTAGTAAAAAAGCCAAGACTTTATGAACATAAACTTTTTATTTAATATTAATAATTAATATAAAATACAATTGATTGATACATGACAGTAAAAAAGGTTAATCAGCCGTACGGGGTTAGGCTTCAGAGTATCTGGTATACTCTACGACATATACACTTTTCCTTGGCCTTTCAACGTAATATTGAAGTACAAATTCTCATAGTACCATCCTAAGGCACTAGATTTATTTCAATTGCTGGAAAGCAAATAACGCAGTGTATGGTTCCTACGATCTACCTCAGCTTACAAGAGTTATATATATATATATATATATATATATATATATATATATATATATATATATATATATATATATATATATATATATATATATATATATATATATATATATATATATATATATATATATATATATATATATATATATATATATATATATATATATATATATATATATATATATATATATAACTCTTGTAAGCTGAGGTAGATCGTAGGAACCATACACTGCGTTATTTGCTTTCCAGCAATTGAAATAAATCTAGTGCCTTAGGATGGTACTATGAGAATTTGTACTTCAATATTACGTTGAAAGGCCAAGGAAAAGTGTATATGTCGTAGAGTATACCAGATACTCTGAAGCCTAACCCCGTACGGCTGATTAACCTTTTTTACTGTCATGTATCAATCAATTGTATTTTATATTAATTATTAATATTAAATAAAAAGTTTATGTTCATAAAGTCTTGGCTTTTTTACTAGCCAAACATAAACAGTATTTTTTTTATTTTTTATTTTTTATCCCGCACATTGCAGTGTAGGCAGAGGGAACTGCAGGGACCATATCAACCTAGTGTTAGACACTCCGTTGCTTAGTTCTTGCTTTCTCCGTCCCCGCTCCGTCCTTTTATTATTTTGCTATAACTAAAGTCAGAACCATCACTTAAAATATGCAAAGTTGAAAATTTACTATTCATCTTTGTATATGGCAACGATGTTTATAAAGCTAATGACTGGCTGCTTCACTTCCCAATAAATAGCCTGTCAAAGGCCTAAGCGCCCACATTAAATAAAACGCTTTTGTGTAATCTTAGCCAAACCTAGCTGGAAATAATTCACTTACTTAAACCATTATAACTAAGAGCTGTGTATGATACATGATACTTACACCAGCTATAGTATAGGGCAGGTATTACTGTACTGTGATAGAAATTTTGCTTTGCTCTAAATATGGTAATCTAATTCGAAAGTTCAAAAAGGAAAGTTTAAAAATCAGCGCTTTACCATCACATTACTTATATGATGGACGGAAATAATGAAGTCCTGCACTTGTTTATCCGTCCACGACCTTATATGTATTGCTGAAAATATTGACAGATGGAGAAATCTGATAAATGCGTTTACAAATAAAGAATGCACTCCATATTTCTCCAACGAAGAGTTGGAGAGAATTCTTAGTTTCTTACTAAGCAAAATCTCATCATTTTTATATAGATTTAAAAGAGGAAGAAATTCAAACAGCGTTTTTGAAATTAACCATTCATGGTCCTAATAATAATATCTATATTGGCATTTCTTTGTAATCATGTTTCTTAAGCATCTGTCCAAAAACTTAACGAGATATTAGTGCAAAATATTCCTAGATAATCTGCAGAATATCCTCGACGTAGTCACAACTTGTATTTCTACATTGAGATAATCCTAGTTAAATACAATTAACATATCATTTTGAAACATAATTTCAAACATTGCGTATAATTACGGTCTCAAAAGGGATTACATTTAAGATCACGACACAAACCGCTACCAAGCGGGATTATGAGCTTTCTCTAGTTAACATCTTAATGTACAAGCTTTATATTTCTAAATAGAATTATTTTTTAACGAAATTATTATTTTCTAAGTCCAAGGTTGTAGGTTCGATGTCCAGTCGGGATTATATTTAAAGTTTTATAGACATTTTTTAGGGCAGGCAGAGGGAACCGCAGGAACCCTGGGAGCCTAGTGTTAAGACATTCCGTTCCCTGCTTTCCGATTTTTTCAAGGTATTGCGTGTTCAGTAGTGGAACTCAAGGTCGCACTTTGCCTAGTTGCCAGAGCAAAGAAAATGGAAATGAAAATCCATTTTTTCCAAGTGGGAATCGAACCCCCAGACTGTCGTGTTTACTGGCAGATGTTATGCCTCTGCGCTATGACGGTCCTCAGAAAAATATATAGGATGTACAATTTTAAATATTTAAACATATTTGTCGTTTTTAGCCTTTACATATATGAACGATGTAGTCACTATGTATCAGTTCAATTAAACAACTGCAAGGTTTTATTTTACCTTTTCATATTATTCAGTTACATAGGCCACTAATTGGAAGAATGTTTTGTTTATTACATATTTCAAAATTATATATATATATATATATATATATATATATATATATATATATATATATATATATATATATATATATATATATATATATATATATATATATATATATATATATATATATATATATATATATATATATATATATATATATATATATATATATATATATATATATATATATATATATATATATATATATATATATATATATATATATATATATATATATATATATATATATATATATATATATATATATATATATATATATATATATATATATATATATATATATATATATATATATATATATACTTATAATAGATCTAGTCAAAGATGTGAGAGTGTGAAATTTTGAAGAAAAAAACAAAATTATTTTAACAACTTGTCCTTAGTGTGGATGAACACTTTAAAAATCATAAATTATATAAAAAAACTATTTTTATAATATTCTAACGTTGCAACGGCATTACAAAACTTTCTAACCCAGAGTGCACACACAAAAGCGCATACAACAGTACAAATCATCATAACCTCTGAATAAAACTTCTGCATCTTCTTCTTCATTTTATTTATGGCGTTTTCTTCTTATGGAAAATAATACTGAAACCAACATAAATCCACATCTCAAAGGATTCTCCAAAGAGATCTGTCATTAACAATTGTATAACATATTACAATTTTATACTTTTTATGCGTACTTAAATAAGGTTTTATATATTTCATATTTTCTCCCACTTTTATGTTATCTAAACCACGAAGGGACAATTTACTTCATTAGCTATGTATGACTTGCATATTAAAAAGATCCACCCGCTTTGTGTTTTAAACAAGGTAAAGTTTACGATCCCTCTCTTAATGAAATCATTTACACGAAGACTATCTGCTTAGTAAAATTCTGTTTATAAACATTTTAAATATAAAGGCCATAAAACTTCAAAGAAATTTAAGGAAGAGGCGTTCTCTTACAATTTAACGTATTTTCGGTACGCTGGGTTCAGCACGAACGTAAAACGAAATGGCTGTTTATATAGCTTGTTTTATCCCGCTTGTAGCAGAGTAGGCAGAGGGACCTGCAGGAACCTTGGGAATCTAGTGTTAAGACACTCTGTCTCCTGCCTCCACTAGGTAGTGGAATGTGTGGCTAGAGCGATTGAAGAAAATTGAAATGAATAATCGATCTTCCTCGAGTGGTAATCGAACCCATAAAACATCGCGCTTACAGGCAGAGACTACCCTTCAACGGTCCTCATGGTTATTTAAAGTTGTATATATTGGTGCAAAAAGAGGTGCTATTCTTTAAGTAAACGTTATTTCGAATAATTGGCTACTCTTTTACTCACATACTAAATATCAATAAAAGATATTTTACTTAGTTAACTTATTCATTGCTTAAACCTCATATTTCAAAAGAGATATCGCGTAGTGGAATTGGGGACAGCGTCCAATGTCGATCTTCACTCGGAAAAATTATTTAATTTAACTACGTAGCCTGAAACGGCACTCTTGGCGTTGAGTTGCGCTCTTCAACACTCAGTGTCTCGAATTCGAGCTGAAAGTTAAAAACGGATGTTATAGTTTGAGCACTGTTGTGGCGCAGAGGCGTACCTGACGCGACGGTTTGTGGGTTCGATTCCCACTTGAGGAAAATGTGTTTTTTTATTTCCATTTTCTATGCTCTGGAAACTAGGCAAAATGCGGCGTTGAGTTCCGCCACATAACACGCAATGCCTCGAAAAAGGCAGAAAGCGGGGACGGAGAAAGCAGGGTCTAAGCAACCGAGTGTCTTAACATTAGGTTCCTATGGTTCCTGCAGTTCTCTCTGCCTACCCTCACATGTGCGGGATAAAGGCTGAAGACATAAAAAAACGTTTAAAAACAAGTGTCTAGTTACTAAACCCTCTTTGTTTACGCGGCTATATGTGAAATGCACAGCTGGATAACACACACACATTTAACTTTTTTACAAATAAAATTGAAAACTCGATTGTTAAATATGTGACCTTTTTATAAAGTGTGAACGCTCTTTACACCTAAAAATATATTTTCTTTCCTCGCCCACATACAAACCAGGGGATTCCCATTGTTTGTGGCGTCTCATTTTAAGTAATACACAAGAGCCAATACCATGTAACGTTACACGACGATATGGCATCCCAAAAATTTAATTTGTGAGGACATATTGTTATCGATAATACCGATATATGTCGTTGTTGTTCTTTTATTGTTATTCACCTTTCTGAAATATAAATATAACACATATGTATATGTATATATATATATATATATATATATATATATATATATATATATATATATATATATATATATATATATATATATATATATATATGTCTGTGTTTTAGATATGTAACATATATTATGCTATAGGCATAGTAAACTGTCATAGATACACACACAGTAGATAGTAAATACGGTTGGTGGTGGTTTCATCTCCTCTTTTAATGAATTCATTTCATTTCCCACTTTTGGTAGATAAAAAGTTTTGAAAATACAGCAAAATATTGGCAACTGAGTCTTGACAGTTTTTTTGTCTATATATGGGAAAAAATAATAGAAAAATACAGCTATTAAAGCTGTCCAAGAAATAAGAACGTAATCCTCAAAAAGACTTGTATATAAACGACAATAAATCCTGAACATTTCCCTGAGCAATATAATTTAGGGATTTTCAAGCGTCGTGAGTCATTAGACAGTCGTGAGAACTGTCTCACTAGACCATTGGGTCTTCTACAACATTAAGGTTGGCAACGCATTTACATCCTCTCAGGTTGTAGATATATATGTATAAGAGAAGGTGTCCACTTAACATAAGGTGGCCTTTCTGCTCGCCATCGGTGGCCATCCTATAATACATACAAAAATTACTCTCAGTAGATACTGAAATTGATTTTTGATGCTTTTTAGATTTAAATTGTTTATTAGTTACGAATCTTTAGTTACTTATCATATAATGACTAGATTTATTTCAATTGCTGGAAAGCAAATAACGCAGTGTATGGTTCCTACGATCTACCTCAGCTTACAAGAGTTATATATATATATATATATATATATATATATATATATATATATATATATATATATATATATATATATATATATATATATATATATATATATATATATATATATATATATATATATATATATATATATATATATATATATATATGGAAGTTCTAAGCACTATAGTTATTAAATTTAGTTCGACACGATCGTTAGTACCATTGAAGTTTAATATATTCTATTTTATTTTACTACCAGCAACAGAAAAACATGCACGATGAAAGGTCAACGCAATTGAATCAAATTTGATGAAAAAATATTGTTTTATTTATTACAGAATATATAATAAATATTTCTCTTTTTCTAATTCATTTTTCCTCGGGTTAGGTTCGTTGATGTAGCCACTTATTCACGTAAATAGTTGCTATATACAATAGTTAAATATTTATATTTAATATTTTAGGGCTGGCAACACATTCACATCTTCTCAGGTTGTGGATACCTACGGGCGAAGGCTCATTTGCTTTATTTAAAAAACTCTACTTTATTACTTTAATTTAACGCACAAAAGTTATAAAGTAAACACCAAAATAAAGAAAAATAAGAGTAAATCATTATAATGGAGAGAAAAGTCACTATACATTTTTCATACAACGACTTCAGCCACAATTTTTTTTAAAAAAAACAGAAGTTGTTACTTGTTTTATCTTTCTTTTAAACAAAATTGAAGTAATTAACTGGTTTTATATTAGTGTCTTTAATATGAACTAGTTGGCTTTCAACCCATATCTACCTCTAAAAAGACTGTCAAAATTAGATTTCAGATTTGACCTCAATGTAACAGAAGCAACTTTGTCAACACGCCTCCGCAAAACTGAGTGTTAAATTTAGCCAACTTCTTGCTTTTTTTATCCAAAATGAAGGTTGTAGTTCAATGAAACCTTGTAAAATATTATAAATGGCAAGGAAAATTTACTTAATACTTTTATATGCTATGTTTGATCTTATACTTGTTTGTTTATTATAGATATATAAATATATATATTTTGATGTTTTCGAGGCTTTTATTATCTGTTACATTTCAAGTCACAGAAAATTAAAATATATACAGAAATAATCACACATTCTAAGTGCCCCAAATACCTTTAATCTTAAAGACGAGTAGCCTATTATAGACGAAAAGCATATTTATCTCCAGTTATATACATAAATAGGTTATTTAACTTAAAAACTTTTTATTTTGATGTGATTGGCGTAGTTAGCCCAATTAACTAGTTTAAATTAATTAATTAGTTTATAGTTCACTAAGTGTGTATCGACAGATAAAATATTTTTTTTATCTTCCATTTGTATATCGTACAAAGCAAGGTAGGTGTAATATAGTGTTAAAACACTCCGTTCTTCACTTTCCGAGGCATTTAGTGTTGACTGGCGGAACTCTACGCCGCGTTTAGCCTTCATTATAGACTAAAAAAATTAAAATAATTCATCTTCATTCGCAGGAATCGTACTCACAGGAATCGTTTCATACAGAGCAAGCATCGGTCAGAGAAGATAAATTACTGGACATTTGCTATGAACGATACCGATTTCGTACTCAGAACCAAGTTTAACAAGTCGTCACACAGATTAAAATTATATACAACTTAATTAATTTCCATCAACTAGTTAAATGTTGAACTTTTAATTACTTGTACCTACATTACTCGAGTAAACAATTCTTAGATTAATTTATGTTTGTTTTTATAATAAATCCTCCTTTCTTACGATTACTTTGAAAGTTTTGAGATATAAGAGAAAATATTTGACTTTATTATAAGCTAAAAGCTTTGTTTAAATCTGTTACACGATGCTTTGATATGTCACGTTACTCTCAAGGGAAGATATTTGGTACAAAAAGGTGCAAGATTATGCCCAATTAACCGTTTTGAGGTGTAATTAAGTGCTTGAAAGTATATATTAACCAAGCCAATTGTGTCATACTTAAAATGTATAGCTAAATATTAATATGTTTTTAGCTTCACGCTCTGTCCTGCTCATAGGAGGGGAGGCAGAGAGAACCGCAGACCGCACAGAGAAACCTAATGTAAAAATACTTAGTCCTTTCCGCATTTTAAGTCTTTGAGTGGCGGAACTCAACGCCGCTTTTACCTAGTTGCCTAAGCAAAGGAAATAGAAATTAAATAATCCATCTTCTTCGCGTGGGAATAGAACCTACAAACCATCACGTTTACAGGCAGACGCTGCACCTCTACGCCATAATGGTCGTCATTTGTATTTATATTTATAAAAAAAAACTTTTCGTGTACATAAATGAATTCACCCTATCATCGTATCTCGCAAACAGCAGGCAGACAGTGGGAGTCAAGTGCTAAAACTCTTCACATCCCTCCTTCGGGTGCATTTTTGTTGCAATATGACAACTGACCTATCCCCGAGTATAGTTTTGAACCCAGTTCTACCTATTATTATAAGGTGGCCAACGAATGATGTGATGTGAGAGTGGGTGATGTTAAGTGGACACCTTCGCCCATAGACATCCATAACCTGGCCAAGTCAACTAAATACCCAGACCAACCTCCTTTACAGATTTCTGGAACTCTCACTTACCACACGAAACACAGTAGCATTAATGTGCTGCTGTTTCACGACGGTGTTTTACCCGGTTCGAGCCTGGCTCTTTAGAGCTACTAATGTTCGTGTAGCTTATATAACAAAAATAAAGTAATATCTCTTGCCTCTTGGCCTTTTGTAGGAGTAATTTGTATTGAATAATATATATGTGGTTAGATGAGTTACATTTGAAGTTAATTATAATCAATAGACAATTAGGTTGCAGGGCCAGCTTACAAAGGCTGTAATGTGATAAATATAATATTTTCAGTAATCATTTCACCCATTCTATGTGCGGCACAATTTATGAAATCTATGGCAATAAATGTTATTTTAAGTACATTATTAGTTTTTTTACCTTCACGCTTAATCTCGGTCATTGCAAAGTAGGCGGAGGGAACAACAGAAACCGTGGGAATCTAGTGTTAAGACACTTCGTTCCACACTTTTCGCTATTCAAGGCATCGCGTGTTTAGTGTCGGAACTCATCCACGATCATTACGTAGTTGTCAGCGAGAAATGAAATAATTATCCTCCCCGAGTAAGAATTGAACCCACTAATCGTAGCGTTTACGGCCTCAGCGCTACGACAGTGCTTAGTTAGCTACTTACTTGAAGTGGTAAAACTAGGTACAAGTAAATATACATATAATTAAACGTCAAAACCACGTCATATTCAAATTAAGTACTACTTATTAAATTATCTTTAAAAAAAGTTATTTAAAAAATAAAGATTTGGCTATGGAATATTTTCCTAATATATTATAAGATCCATAAATTAGATGTCATTCTAGGTATCTGTTCTATAATTGAAGGTTATTATTATTTCATTCCGATATCATAACATCAGTAGTCCTTGGAAACTCGGAAACTTAACTTCCGTTAGACCTTTTATTTTATTCCTTAAATAACTGTAGTAGCGTAGCGTATAGCGTAGCTTCTGCCTGTAAACGCGACGGTTTGTGGGTTCGATACCCACTCGGGGAAGATGGATTTTTCTATTTACATTTTCTTCGCTCTGAAAACTAGGCAAAGCACGGCGTTGAGTTCCGCCACTCAACACTAAATGCCTTGAAAAAGGCGGGGACAGAGCAAGCAAGAACTAAGAAACGGAGTTTCTAACACTAGGTTGCTATTGTTCCTGCATTTCCCTTTGCTTACCCTGCCATGTTTGCGGGATAAAGCGTGAAGCTATATAAAAAAATTAACGCAAAACAAGTTTGATTTATTTGTTCTGCTTATAAACCAAAGCGTGGCGTTGAATTCCGCCATTCAACACGCAATGTTCTAAAACTACATAAAACTTGGGAAACAGACTCTACCCTTCTACTTGTGGAATATAATGTGAAGCTATTATTTTTTTATTCTTATTGTCTTGTCTCCCATCTATCCATACCAAATCTGTCCATATATTATCGATACTCAATATTAACGTACTTAATAAGTCTATAGGGTAGGATGGAATGGGTAACGAAGAAAATGGAAGTAAAATAATCCATCATCCCCTAGTAGGAATCGAACCCACAAACTTATATAATTTTTTATATATAAAAAGAGATTGCCAAAGGTTTTATTTTTAATAGAAATCTTTAAAGGCTTAGGACATAAGACCTTGTAATATTGCAAATTTGCACACGATTTAAAGTTCAGTAAGTATTTAAGATAAAACAATAAGTTGTTAAACTGTAAATTTCAGCTTTAACCAACGAAAAGGCAATTCTGAACGACGCTTTCATGCCACGCTCAGAGCACTATTGAGTGTTTCGGAATAACATGTCTTTCAGGCCTCCTACGAAATTTTACATTGCATTATTTTTTTTAAAATAAATGGCTTCTATAAAGTAAAGTAATAACTTGTTAAAATCAAGGATAAAATAGTATAATTAATTAAAAAAGGTTTTATTATTTTTCGGGATGTGTCAGTGAAGATAGTGTTAAGACACTGTGTTTTCCAATTTTTATCTCATTTATAGTGGCAAATCTATACTTTTTAGCTTGTACGGGAACAAACGTCTCAATGTATTGAATTCAGTTTAATTAAAAACAGTTTTACCCCTTTATCTTTTAATTATAATTCAAGCTAGTACAAGTTATGAATTTTAATGTCGCTAATTTAATAATGATATTTGAAATTACAAAAATTTCCACTTTTATATAGAAAATTTTAGTACTACAATTACGATACAACCCTAATTTATTAATTTGTTATAATTAATTAATTTCAAATTATTTTTAAAAGCTTAGAAAGTGTAGACTTTAACTTCCATTATATACTTTAATTAAATTTAAGATTAATTTTAAATAAGAATTACATATTTAAAATTCAACGCAAATATTACCAAACAAACCTGTTAAGAATACAATAATTATTAATTAAATGAAATAGTCTTGAATTGAAAATGTTGGTAACATTTGTCGCCGACAACAGGTGGGTGGGTGTTTTAGTATAGACTGTAACGGATTTTGTCCAGAGAAGAAAGTAAGATATATATATATATATATATATATATATATATATATATATATATATATATATATATATATATATATATATATATATATATATATATATATATATATATATATATATATATATATATATATATATATATATATATATATATATATATATATATATATATATATATATATATATATATATATATATATATATATATATGTATATTTCTTCAATTATAATATATATATATAATTCTTCAATGTATTTAAATTATCTTTTGATTTAAATTGAGCATATTTATAAAATGTAAGTGAATCATATTTTCGTGAAATGTTCTTTTAATTTTAAATTTTTGTAATTATTGGTACAAATAAAACAAAAATTTTATTCACAATTAAAATATCACCTAAATTAAATTAAAGATGGAATATTAAAAAAACTTCACTGCTATTTAATTCGTTCGTCTCTTTTATTGCTTGTAAATAGTAGTTCTAATCCAAATTTTGATACTTGATACTTGCTTACGTTTGTTTTTAAAAGGTGTAAAGAAATACTACGGCACTTACATATATATACAATTCGTTTATAAACATTTCAAGAACGCTTTTCTGAACAATGTTTAAAGGTCTTAGAATATTTAGACCACTATAAAATAAATAATAAGAATTATTATTTTTAGTTAATTAATGAAAAAATGTTATTATATATTACATCAAAGATATTGTTAAAAAATTTACATTGAAACGTCAAATTACACGAACATATAGTCAAAATATATATTTATATTTTATATAATATATATGTATTTATTTAAAGAAAATGAACTCTGTAGAGGTTTTATAATTGTAAATCATTTAACGTTAATTACAGTCGGTTCTTGCAATTTTTTAAAATTAAATTTTTATTATTATTTAGTAATAAAAATTAATATATAGTTGTATATTTAACAAATATGTAGTTATATATTTGTATATTTTTATTCTAAAATGTTTTATGATGTTTTTTTATATTTCCAAGGAAAAACTAAGTAAATAATCTGTAATTTATTTATCTGAAATATCGCGAAATTTAAATTGTGTAGCAAAATTCTAACCGCACTACCACATTTTAATTTTTAGAACATATTACTTCAAAGCATTTTTTCGCAACAAAAATAATATCCATATTAATTTTAACTGACATATGTATATATACATGAATATATCTATATATATATATATATATATATATATATATATATATATATATATATATATATATATATGTATATATACATGAATATATCTATATGTTCTATGATATTTATTAAAAATATATAAAAAAGCACAAGTTCTTAAAGTTAGAAACTTACCGGCGAGTATCGCGAGCAGGGCGGCTGTGGGGCTCATCGTGGCGTCGTCGGGACTGAAGTGCCGCGTTGAGGCCGCGCGCCCGCCTTATAGCCGCCCTACGCCCTACGCCTCCGGTTTGCTGTTAAGCTCATTTATCCTTTATCATTTGTGTTATGATTATTTGTTTATATAGATAATAAATATAATGTAAATATTTAAAAAATATTCTTATTATTTATTTTTTCTTTTATAATGACGTATGTGTTTTTTTTAAATAAACATATATTTAAAAAAAACACGTACGTCATTGTAAAAGAAAAAATAAATGCATGTAGTTTTAGATGTAATTTTTTTTTTAAATATATGTTTATGTATATGTAATTTTAAGGCTACGTTTTTTTCAATTGATTTTCTTATTTATGTTATTGAAGTAAGTGTGATTTATAAGAAGTTGTTATTTTATGTTAGTTTTTAAGTATGCATACATATATAGAACCAGTACGTCAGTATTTCTGTGAGAAATTCGCCTCGCACTCAATTGATTTGGTGGAAAAAATCCTACAGTATAACTAAATAACTTATACATTATAGTTTACAATATTTTTAGTTTCTGAGTTTACTGAGCCAAATACAAGGTACTCTTCGTACATACTCTACGGGGATCTTCATGAATTTTTGTGACCTTCCTCAAGTATCTTCAACCCTGAGTTGTGGAAAGTCCACCAAGGTAAGTATGTTAACTTATGCATGTGGTTTTATTATGTAATTAAAACAAAAAATATATACGAGTATTAAGACATTTCCTTTTGTTTCACGTTAATTACAAAAAAATATCGATTTATTAATAATAAACAATAGAAATTAGATATTATAAGTAAAATATTAGTGTGATACAAATACATTATTTTGTAAGCTTGTAAATTTGCTTAAAATAAAAAAATGTCATTCCAATGACAGTTATTGTCGTACACGCCTTCGTACAATCAAAACTTTTGTTGTTGCAGGTATTTTTAAAAGCTTTTTTTTAGATTATTACATTACATGGATTTATAAGCATAGTGATGTGTAAACTGTTTTTTTTTTGATAATTGAGTTCATTAGTAATATTTAAATACATTTTTGTTATTTTCTTTCTCTTTGAGATCAAACCTATTCCTTAATTTACTTTTCTTTTTTTTTTGAACCTAGTGTTAAGAAACTCCGTTGCTTAGTCCTTGTTTTCTCCGTCCCCACTTTGCGTGTTGAGTGGTGGAACTCAACGCCGCTTAATTTACTTCGCATAACAAATTTTGAAATAATAATAAAAATTGTGAAGGACAAGTTTAGGAAGGAATATACAGTAACACCGCATAAAAAGAATTGAAATATGAAGTATCAATATTAATATATTAACGTTAAGAATAATTATATATTTAAATTAAAAAAAAAGTACAAATCAGAGTGTCTGAACACTTGGTTTTCTGTGCCTACTCCTCTTTAAGGGATACAGCGTGAACTGGAAAAAAAATCAATATTGAAATACAAATACATACAAATCTTGATTGTTTTCCAATACCATAACTTCTAATTGTTAAACTAAATTTTATGAAGTTTATGTGATACTAATTGGTGAGTAAGTTATTTAACTGTATTCAGTATACTAGGTTCTTTTTAAAAATGATAATCTTTTTGTTATTTAAAAAGAAATATATATATATATATATATATATATATATATATATATATATATATATATATATATATATATATATATATATATATATATATATATATATATATATATATATATATATATATATATATATATATATATATATATATATATATATATATATATATATATATATATATATATATATATATATATATATATATAAATGTAATGTCAGGTAAGCATTTTGATAGTTTACCAAAAAGTAATAACTTCTACTTAAAGAAAAGGCACACGCACTATTTTATTACGTGAATTTTGTACAAAATTTAAATTGTATTCAATATTTTTCGAAGATTTTAGAATCTCAGTACCAAAAATAAATACGAAAAAAATATAGTAATGTAATAATAATAAAGATAAATATATATGTATAGATAAGTAATCGTATATTATTTGGCAAACCAACGTTTCGTCATTCATTCATTACAGTGGTTTGTGTTGTGACCACAGACTACTAAAATACACTCGATTATTCGGTTAAAAAAGTATCAATAACAAGCGTGTAAAAATCGAAAATAATTTATTAAACTATATATAATTTAAGGTACAAAATGCATTAAAAACTAAATCTCTTACAATAAATGTTTATTTCGCTTAAATGCGCAGAAAAGCTAATAACATTTCTAATTAAAAATCCGCTTTCGCAGTTAAGTTTCATTTTAAAAAGAAAAATGTTTTTTAATAACGTAGAACTTGAATGTGGGGAAATTTAGATATCGCTATATAATGTTGGAAAGTAGTTCTGTTTAAAATAAAGAAGTCTACAACTATAGTTTTATACAGAAACTATATTTTCAAGGTATATTATTATATATTTATATGAAGCTGCCTTAATAGTCTAATTGATCTCCTTAATTACTCTAACAATATAACAATTTATTAAAAAAAAATAATAAGAAAAAGAATATTCAAATTTGCCGTCATACGATCATGCTGGTAATTCAACTTTTTTACTAACTATATATAATGCAGTTAAACAATTTAAATAATTTTTAACACATTGTTTGATCTACACATTAAAGAAAAGAATACATTTAGTCTAGTCATTAAGGGCTCGCAATACAAAGATATAGGCTTAATATAACAAAAGCTTTCTTTTTTTTGAGGTTTACGCATCAATTACAAGTCATTTTGTTTAGTCAAAACGAAGTTAGTTTCTAAGTTAGAGATATACTGTGTTGCAAATGATACGATACAGCCAAATATAATTTATTGTCTTTATTATATACAGATTACTGGCGAAGCGAATATTGGTCGAAGTATTGTGGAAATATTTTGAAAAGCTTTGAAATAATGAGTAACATACAGTTCCTAAGCAAAACGTCCCTAATACTACCACAGTAAATCTTTCCATACCATACAATTATTAGTGGTAATTTCTAACACATATATGTTGGATATATAAAAAAATAAAACAACATATATATAAAATATACTTAATAAGTAAACTAGACGCACCCATCATAAAACATTATTAAATTTATTATTCAAGAATACATATATGTGTTGATTTACGTGTCCAATATCGCCCACAGCATCTGTTAAACAGGACACGCTTTATTTATGACTAATAATAGTAATTTATCCATAAATGAAATATGACGGAGTGGGAATGTAATTAAAGCAAAATTCCTTAAAAACTCAGCGTTTTCCAGTTTTTAATGGCGGATAATTTTATGTGAATTGAATTTTACTTCTAATTGTACGTCTATGTATTTAATATTGATGTAGTTTAGTACTTCACTAAGGTAGTTACAAGTTTACATACGTGTACATGTTTCTTAGTCACGGGAAATTATATAAAGTTTTTTTCATCGGTCCTCTCAGACGAAGCGTGAAGTGCGAGCTTTTAAAATATATATAAACAAAATTTTCGTTCAGTTCAGTCGTTTTACTCAAAAATGTGCCAAAAATGTTAAGATTAAATAATTTTTTTAACTATGGTAAATAAAAAAAATATGATTAATTTTTATTTTAAAAATATTATTTTTAAGGCATTCCATAAAAGCTTCAATAAAAATTGTTTAAAAAGTGTTTTAAATTTTCCCGCCATACTGTAAATGTAGATATTGTAACTGTATTAATATATCCTGATGTAATTATGCTTATCATTTAAATTAATAGTCTTTATTTTAATTATTATTGAAATTATCAAATATGTTATTTTATAAATAATAATTTAAAACATAATTAAACTAATATAACTATAAACACTCAAGCCTATTAACCTATACAATGACACACCGCTGTAGTGGAATTTTCTTACAATTAGTTTCAAATTAGGATTTCTGTCTTGAGACGCTTTCGCAAAGCCTCTATTTATGAATATTATCAACAATATTATTTGTGAATCGAGGCTTTGCGAAAACAGTACAGCGACTGCCTGTAAACGCGACAGTTATGGGTTCAACTCCCACTCGAGGAATCAATTATTTCTCGCGTTTACTCGCTTTATTTATTTATTTATTTGTTTGTTTGTTTGTTTGTTTGTTTGTTTGTTTGTTTGTTTGTTTGTTTGTTTGTTTGTTTGTTTGTTTGTTTGTTTGTTTGTTTGTTTGTTTGTTTGTTTGTTTGTTTGTTTTCATTCATTCATTCATTCATTCATTCATTCATTCATTCATTCATTCATTCATTCATTCATTCATTCATTCATTCATTCATTCATTCATTCATTCATTCATTCATTCATTCATTCATTCATTCATTCATTCATTCATTCATTCATTCATTCATTCATTCATTCATTCATTCATTCATTCATTCATTCATTCATTCATTCATTCATTCATTCATTCATTCATTCATTCATTCATTCATTCATTCATTCATTCATTCATTCATTCATTCATTCATTCATTCATTCATTCATTCATTCATTCATTCATTCATTCATTCATTCATTCATTCATTCATTCATTCATTCATTTATTCATTTATTCATTTATTCATTTATTCATTTATTTATTTATTTAAGTTTTAAAACAGGGTGTCAACACTAGGTTCCCTTTTTGTTCACGCTAGGTTCCCTTTTTGTGTTTTTTTGTAGACAACTTAAAAATATATACTTATTATATTTAACTTAATAATATCTCTAAATTAGACGAAAATATGTAAAAAAATTTAATATAATACGTTTTTTAAATTGAACCGCAGTAACCATGGGTGTTGTTAAGACTCTCCGTTCCTCGCTTTTCATCTTTTTCGAGGCATTGCGTGTTAAGTGGCGAAACTCAACGCCGCGCTTTGCCTAGTTGCCAGAGCAAAGAAAATGGAAACGGAAAATTTCATCTTCTCTAAGTGAGAATCGAACCCACAAACTGCTGCGTTTCAACACGGTCTTCATATAATATTTTATACTATTGCACTAAATTATTTATTACCTTCTTATTGATACACAGTGTCGTACTCGGTTTCCGGTAGACACGATGGTTGTAGGACTGAACGATTTTACTTAAACTATGAACTGGATGAAGGGACAATAGTATATATGGGGGCAAGTCAATATACAATTATGATTTTATTGTTACGAAAGAATTTAATATTGAAATTAATGTTTAGTTATTGAAATCAGTAAAAACTATTTGTAATTTAAAGTTCATTATGATATTATTTTCGAATAGTGAACATAGTTGTCAGCTGTTAATTAAATAAAAAGAGCCTAATTATGTACAGTTGATCTATTCTGTACTATCACACGAGAATAAACCAATAGATATTACTCTGTTATTTTTCTTTATTTTTCCTAATCAGTTCTCCGTTATATTATACTTATTCTTATAGCTAAGTTCTCTGCTTTAATGATAATGAAAAAAATTGTATACACACAAGTAAAGCTAAGGCGGGCGGACGGGTGCTGGGGCGGTCTTCTATTATGGATGTAAACGACATTTTAACGACAGAAAGGTGTTACTGCAGGTGGATGCACAATGCAGCCGACTGTCAATGAAAAGGATATTGCATGAGATTACATCATTCTTTACGTCCATGTATGCGTATGTGCAAGTATCTTAATATAAATACAAATGTTATAAAGAAAATTTTAATAAAATATATATAATATATGTAAATCTTAGGGTAATTTTGAGAAATATTGTCATAGTATTTTATGGTTAACTATATATCATGTTTGTACGATTGTAGATTGTAAGGATTCTTGCAGTAATAACCAATTGTGAAAGATCTAAGAGAAATAATATTTATGTAAGCATCTAAATTGTTTAACATGGAAAGTAATCAGTAATTTATTACGTCACACACGTGTGCACACACACGCATATACACATATACACAAACACACGCGCGTGCACACACATATACGTGCTTGTTTACACACACATACACACGAGCGCGCGAAAACACAGTTGTCGTCATTGAAAACTACCTATTAAAGTAAACTGTCAGTGACTTGAATATTTTTTGAAAGCCCAAATTTTCATAAAAACATTATCTTGTAAAATAATATTTAAATTACTTCAATGTACATAACTAATTATAGCAACGTTCATACATATGTACTATGCCATATACATAGAACATTTTTACAAGCCTAATACAAGTATAAAGGTGGAAAATGTTTACAAATTTATCATTTTTCCATAATCAACTAAAAAGATATAGTAAAAGCCTACACAGTGTTGAAGTGAAGGCAACCTCCCACTCGCCACGTCACGTCACGTCGTCAGAGTGATTGGCGAAATCCTATAAGATTATTAACGCGACGGTCGCCCTTTGGTAAGCGATATCATAATTACTATTAATATATTTAAGACGATATTTAGCGCTAAGTCTTCAGGCTGACTAACATTTGAATAGGTTTAATGTCAAAATGTCGGATATTGTGTTTATATATTGTATGCCAGTATTAATTAATTAATTTATATATATATATATATATATATATATATATATATATATATATATATATATATATATATATATATATATATATATATATATATATATATATATATATATATATATATATATATATATATATATATATATATATATATATATATATATATATATATATATATATATATATATATATATATATATATATATATATATATATATATATATATATATATATACAATTCCATTTTCTTCGCTCTGGCAAACTAGGCAAAGCGCGGCGTTGAGTTCCGCCACTCAGCACGCAATGCCTCGAAAAAGGCGGAAAGCGGGGACGGAGAAAGCAGGGACTAAGCAACGGAGTGTATTAACACTAGGTTCCTACGGTCCCTGTGGTTCCCTCTGCCTACCCTGCCATATGCGGGATAAAGCGTGAAGCTATAGAAAAAAAAAATATATATATATATATATATATATATATATATATATATATATATATATATATATATATATATATATATATATATATATATATATATTACATTATTATATACATATATATAATGTTACTATTATTAAAGAGTAATGATTGAGCTTTGCTTTTTTCCTAACCCAAAACAGAGAAAAATCACTTATATAGTGTCTTGTCATGTCACTTAGGATTCAACACGTAAATTCATTCCTCGAAATATATATATTTTTTTAATAAAAACAACACACTATATCCCAAAATATAAATAATTCTACATAATATAGTAATTCAACTTAAAAGCTATACGAGCCATTATGTACATTTCTCAATTTGATGTAATTTTATATACATTAATTGATTTACAGTTAATTAGCTCGCTCAAATAGTGAAGCTGATGTTAATTTCTAGAATACATTTAACAGTGTATTGACTTCGTAGCGTTGTGTTACACGTGACATTTTACGTTACAATTTACGTACGTGATTTCATATTTTGATCATAATATTGACTTGTGCAATAACAATCGCTCTACGAATAAATAGGGATACTGTTACTTAAAGAAAACATATAATTTTATTACCGCAGCGGGATTTGAATTTGCGCCTCTTGCAGACCGTGTAAGAGTTCTGACCACTGAGCCATGCGATCTTTATCACGCTACGTCGAAATTTTTATATGCTTTACACAACTTATTTCGTTGTTAGCATCACTGTAGGGAGATTTTTACAAACCTTCATGGGAGTTTCAAAGAAGCGTCTCTTAAAATACATATTTATAAAATAAAACAGTATTATTAGTATATTATTAAAATGTAAACGAACAAACAAATGGGACCGGATGTCAAAACATTTTGTAGATAGGAAGTTTTTTAATAAAATATAGTGGCGCTGCGTCGTAGGAAAAGCCTTAAGGCCATTAATAAGTCAAATAACCCTGATATTTGACTTAACTGCAGTTATATATTTAATTTAATTTTTTTATAAAGTGTGTTATTTTTTACGGAGAACTTCGTGGCGCAAATTCGTAGCGTTTCTCTGCGAATGTGACGGTTTGTGGGTTCGATTCCAACTCAGGGAAGACGAATTAGTTCACTACCAGTTTCTTCGCTCTGGCAACGAGGTAAGTGCGACGTTGACGACGCCCTTAACAAGCATTGTCTCGATAGGTTCGCTGGAAAAGGGGTGTATTAATAATATGTTATCAAGGTTATTGAGGTTCCCTCTGCCTACAAGCGAAGTAAAGCGTGAAACAAAAAGAATATAGTAACAAAGAACTGAATGATATTTAATCTCCATTAGTTACTTAATCGAGCTTTGTGTGTCGTATGACGGATCTCAACGCTGTGCAACGTCTCATCAATTAAAAATATTTTCAATATTAAGATATTGAATATTTTGTTACTTTGAAATATTATATATATATATATATATATATATATATATATATATATATATATATATATATATATATATATATATATATATATATATATATATATATATATATATATATATATATATATATATATATATATATATATATATATATATATATATATATATATTATATATATATATATATATATATATATATATATATATATATATATATATATATATATATATATATATATATATATATATTTGCTTCCTTGTTTGTCTTATGTAAACATTTTTATACACTTGCAACACGCGTCTATACCAACTACACATAAACTTGTTCCGTGAGATGTAGTTATAACGTTTATTCCTATACTTCTCGCACGTCCCAAATATAAAAGGACATTTTGTTTTATTATACAACGGTCAGTCAGGTGTATGTGGCTGTAAGCTAACAATATTACTGCAGGCTTTATGACAGCACTAGCTCAGTTGCTTCGTTTAGTTTGTCTTTTACGCTGTTAGGGATACGCTGTATAATATTTTATTATGATAATTTTTTATTATCTTTTTTTAGATTTATTATTTTTATTCTTTGTTGGTACTCACTTGGGTATAAACCTCTTTTTATTATTTAAAATTATTAGAGGAATGTAATTATTGCAACAGCACTAAGGTTAATTCGTTGTGATTGGCGAAGACACTCAGCATGTAAACTTTTGCCTAAAACGGAATGTCTCTTAATGAATACGTTTTGAATCTCTACAATGGAGAATATAATATATTGACTCTATATTTTCTGTACATACTAATATACTGGTTTTAGTGAAATGAAGGGCGTGGGATGAAGAATAATTTTCTAAGGAACCTATGGGCCTTGTTCAATTGGTATTACGATTATAATAGCATTACGCCTATTATACATTTTTCTATAAAAATCAAAAGCTTTGAATTATACTGTAATACATACAATACTGGCGTTATTTTATGTTATTGAAGCGAAAACATTAATTAATTCACTTCCGAAGATCGCACCTGCAACTCAAATTATCAAGGTAAATCATCGACAATATTACGAAACGGTGGGATAAAAAATGTGGTCAAATATATTTTTTTCGATATTTAAAGTTTTAATTCCCACTAAGGATAGAAAAAATATATATCCTGAATGTAAGGTGGACACATGGAGGACATAGTAACATAGCAAAAAATGGACACATAATACAATGGCTAATATATAAATTAAAAAAAAAAAACAAATATTTCCTTCGAAGCCTGCATAATTACATTTAGACGGAGGAAGTAACGTGATAAGTTTCAACAAGTTACGAGCTCCGAGAAAATCCAAGCTTTTTACGCGGAAAGCTTACTTAAAGAAAGTGGACTCTCGAGAAATGCGTTTTTCACAAGAAATGAATATTTGGATTTTACCCTCGAGAAAACATATAAACATATATTTTACTTTACATTTTATTACATACATGAGGCATATATATCTACAAACTACAAGTATCGACTGAATTCATTTCAAAGAAGATGTTAGTATCTTCATTCAAAGTGTGGTTAGAGAAGGAAGCGAACTGTTCTAGAAGGGATCTTTTAAACTAATTCTTAGCTGAAAATATATAAAAATTTTGAACGCAGCGGGACTCGAATCCGCGCCCTCCTGCGAATCGTGCAGGCGCTCTCACCATTGAGGCATGCGTTCTACATCACGCCGTGTTGAAATTCTTATATGCTTTTATACAACTTATTTCGTTGTTAGCTATCCTCAGTGTGGATTAACACTTTAAAAATCATAAAAATATTTAATTCTTAGCTCTCAGGCTCTACGATTTTTTTTCTACGTCACCTTTCCTTTGGCACTAACGTGGTGGATCCATAGAATTATAAATGTCTTATTAAAATAGTCATCGAACTCGTAACTATTTTAAATGCCCTCCTGAGCCTCAAGTGCTCTAGTTACTAACATATTAAATGTTGAATTAAATTTCTACGAATTATAATTTCTAAACAAAATTTCATTAAAATCACAATATAGGCTTCGTTCATGTGATAGAATTGTTTTAATCAAAAGTTTTGACATCATTATTTTTCATAGAATTAAATTACATATAATAAAGTTATATTTTACAAAACTCTCAAATTCAATAAAGATTAAGTTGATAAATAAGTTATGATTACACAAATAAGTTTAAGGTGAATACGATTAAATGATTTCAGTTGTTTTTATATTTTAAGAAATATTTTTATCTGTTTTACTCTGTATACATGTGGCAGGGTAGGCAGAGGAAACATACACCAAGCCATATTAAAAAATATCGCATCGCATCAACGATATGAATATATGAATTCACAAGTCGCTTCTCCTGGCACTTTTATTTTTTTTTGTAATTGTTTTTGTAAGTATTTATTAAATAGCGTCATACATTTACTAACACTCTTGAAAGTCACTGACATTTATATTCGTTTTATTTTGATTCTTCCACATGATTTGGAGAAAGTGGTCTTGACAGACGGACAAACTTTCGTTTGAAGTACAAAAAAAGGACATTCACACGTTGTTACACAAGTGTAAATTGGATTTCTTTTATATAAATCGTTCTAGGGCTTGCACCAGAGTATTCAGGGCTGACCCTGTCGATGTTTGTCATGTCAATGACATGCAAAATAATAATAAAAAACTAGTATACATAGTATAAAAACTAATATAGTATAAAAACTAGTATTGTATAGTATATTTATCTCGGTGAGATCATAATGTAGAGGCATCGTAGCACTTAACTTCTCTCGCAACTTATGACTGGTGCCAAAGTATCCCGAATTCTGGACAATAGTTGAAAAATAGTGTCTTGTCCCGACTAGTATTAGGTAGGTTATATCGTAATATATTCTATACCTTGATTTATCACTATATATTGTCTGTGGAAGAGTCTTAACACACTTAGAGCCATTTTAAACATCTAGAAAAAGTGGATTGGTGAAAATTATAACCGATATATGGACTAGAACGGTTCATTTGATAATTGTTTAAACAAATTCTACTCGTTAGGCAATTGCATTTGAATTTTGCTTGACAAACCTCCGAGCGTGCTTTTCTTCACTCTCAAAAGAAAATTTTTGAATTTTTTTATTAAAAAAGAATTTTCTTATTTTACTATTCTTAAAGGGTTAAACTAATAAGAGGGAGCGTATGTGCGAGGGTATTGGGTGCACCAATAGTATTTATAATTAATAATATAAATTACTACAGATTCATTACTAAATTTTACACGCAAACAATTTCTCGGGCCGAAACATAGTATAAAATATATTACATTAATGTCATAAACAGGTCACGTGAATCATTTTGTTGTTTTACTTTTCGCTGTGAATGTCAAGGTTAATGCGTAAAGCTCATATAAACTTCTCATAATTCTCAATTTCACTGAATTTTCCTTAAAATCTCTTTAAGTTGTATCGACTTATGCTCTTTCTTCAACACGATTTACTGCAAAATATTAAATATTTAAGTAAAGACAAAAGTTAAAAGGTAACGTTGACTATATAAATATGACGTGTCTTTACGTATCAAATGTTTAGGCATAAGAAGTATGTACGTACTACGTATTAGTCAAAAAATACTAAATTATACTAATATTTTTTATTATTATATCACTGATTTCCAAAAAGGTTTTATATTCTTATTTCATAATTTATACTTTTTATATACATATATTATGTCCAGCAATAATTACTAAGACCAATTTTAAAAAAGTAAGAAAAAAACATACTTATTTGATAATATAGCTAACAATAAGATTCTCTTAAATAATTAAGTTACAACGAAGTCCTTGAAATATTTTAGATATGAACTTGTAAAAGGCAAGTTATAAACTGCTAGCGGATTATTAGAAGTGATAATTGATAGTACAATTTATTACCTGCCTACTCAAATTCCATTCCTTTTAAAGTTGATAATAAATAATCAAAATATAGAAAATCATTGCTTGAAGCGTTGACTAATGTTGAAAGTAAGATAATAGCCTAATCGAATCCGATATGAAAATAAGATGATATGTAAATTAGCATCAACTAGAAAATTAGTAAATTTGTGCAAAACATAAGAAAAATTATAATTTAAATATAAGGATTTCGTGGTTTTCGTGAAGCTTTGGTTTTAAAAATAATAACAATAATTGTATTAATAAAATGTACTTTTTAAGGAGCCACCGTTTCTAAGATAAGAGATTCAAAAAAAAATGTAATCGTAATAATTTACACACGTTTCTGTATAGAACATATAAATATTTGTTAGTAAGTTATTAAAGAAGTCAAAAATTACTTATATTAAGGATGGTCGTGCCGCAGAGGCACACCGCACAGTGTCTGCCTGCAGTACACGGCCGTAAGTTCGATTCCTATTCGGGGAATTCATTTATTTTTCATTTGTATTTTCTTCACTCCAGTAACAATAGTAACTAGTCGCGTGATAAAACGCGTCGTTGAAATCCGATATACAGAGTAATTATATCTAAGAAAAAATGTAGAAAATCCAATTACTATAATTACAATAGAAAATAAAAAAACCAACAGATGTAAAAAAAAATATTATTTAATACAAAATATACATTAAGTATTAACTCCGTCTTATAGCAACAAGCCCATGACATCGTGGAGATAGGACCGGATCAAAAAGCTTCACTAAGTAAGCCAGTTCAAATCCATTCTCATACATAAACAACAATCTGTCCAACAAAATAACACTTTCCACAACTTGAGCCAAACACAATCTTAATAAATAAAATAAAACAATATTTTTCCAATTTAAATTCATATTTTTTTCTATATCTAACAGGTAAGTTTTGGGTAAGTTATCATATAAATCGAGTTTCAGAACGACATCCGCCATTTTGAAATAGTCGTCAAAATTTTGACATTTCGACGATATGCCTTTCAACTTGCCCTCAACTACCGGTAAATGGGGTAAGTGAGTTTTGATTATTACCTGTGAAAGTAAATACATATTATAAAATGTAACATTGTTATTTAACAATTTATATAAAATTAATGTCAAGAGAATTTGCTATGATTCATATTAATTCTGTACAGTATGTATTAACAGTAATATAATTAATATTTATGATAAGAACATATAGTAGTTAAGTAAGTTAGCTTTACGCTTTATTCCGCAGATGGCAGGGTAGGCAGTGGGAACGGTAGGAACTATATGTTTTTCTTTAAAGTGAACTCTAACCACTTCTGGTTTCTAAAATTAAAATATGACTTGAGGACCGTTGTGGCGCAGAGGCGTAGCGTCTGCCTATAAACGCTACAGTTTGTGGGTTCGACCCCTACTAGGAGAAGAAACTAGGCGCTCCAGAAACTAGGCACTCAACACGCAATGCCTCGAAAGATGGAAACCAGGGAATGGAGTTTCTTAATACTAGGTTCTTGCGGTTTCCTCTGCCTACCCTGCTATAAGCGGGGTCAAAAACGTGAATATACAATAAAAAAAAACTAAATTATAAAATAATCCATCTAAATTAAATTTACCTGTAACAAAGCTCTATATAACAAGCTCTTGTCGGGCATTTGTCTGCGAGCGACCACTCTGTGCACGCACTGCGCGGCGAGCATGCGAGCGTTGCGACCCAAGTTATAGCCTGAAAGTAAATAAGCATAACATAATAATTATAAGGAATTTAATAAAAAAAGATCTTTTAAATATAATACTTATTTTAATACTAGTAAAAACATCCACTCAAATGGACATTTTTCCTAATATAGTAAATACTTAAACATTGCGTGTTTATATAAATTGTTGAAAATTCGGCACTATAAATCTTATGACTTATATAAATCAGTCAGTTTATTATTGTTGATCAACGGAGTGATTCCAAAAATACTCTTTTCTCCAGATTTTGTTGGATACATCAGTTTTAAGTCAGGATATTTATTATATTGAGTGTTGGAATGCGTCTTATCAAAATTAACGCCTAAGTACCACAGTTGTAGCGATTAGAAAAAAATATTATTTACTTAGTAAATGCTCCGCTATAAGACACATGTTATATGAAAGAAAAGAATTTAAACTATCTCTTAAACTTTTAATACATTTCCTATTGGAAACCACATAACTTACCCCGTAAATGTTCCGTCATAGGAAACCCGAACCCCTGGTTTCCACCTCCATAGTCCCTCTGGAATGTATCAAAAAGCTGACCATCTATCTCTTCAGTCAGGAGGTGGTAGCAGCAGGGGACCGTGAAGATACCAGCTGCCGAGGGTTTGGTGATGAATGTGTAGAGAGAATCTGGGCCTAAGTTGCCACAAGTATGGAGGCCTGGAAAAAAAATAAAACTAAGAAACTTATATGTTTTCAAGTTTCTGAGGTGGAATAAGTAAATATTGATAAGTGACTCCACTGTTTAATTTTATACTGTAATATTTTAACATAAAATCGATATATTAAGTCTTTATTATTTTTTATTGATAAAACATATTTCATTAAAGTTAGTATATATAAACATGAATCTATACCATTCTAAATGTATCAGATTTTGTCAGTAACACTATTCACTCACTTTCTATGCATATATTCCTATATAGTTGTATATCTTAATTTTAAAATAACTCACCTGTCAGCAAAAATTTAATATCACTGTCACAATCTTCAGGAAACTTTTCTTTTATAATTTTAGAAAAATCTGTATCTTTAGTAATAAATGCAGACGCAAATCTGTGTAAATTGTTTTTTGTATTTTGTAAAATATTTTCACCATTAGTACTTTGGCTTCTCTTTGCAATTGCATGCCATTGTTTCTAAAAAAAACCATATAAGAATATATAAGAAATCAAACTTTATCATCGTATATATATGAAATAATATAGATAAAGATATGTCACTGAATTTAAATTTTGAGAAAATTAAGACAATTCATGTTTTGTCTCTCTTTTTATCTCTCTTCTCTATCTACAGAGTTTCTAAAGATTACTTAATCTGCTCAAGCTTTGCTTATATAAAGCTGAGATAATCATTACTTGGTTTTGTATTACAAATATAATATTGCATTTCTTTTTCATTCCCTTTCCATTTTTGTACTATAACTAAAGCTTAAATATAATTAATTTTGTGAAGGGAAATCCCTAGCAGTACTCTCTCCTGGTTAATGTGTCACATACAGCATTCTCATGATACACATAGTTAGCTAATTAAAGCTTTGTCTAACTCCGAAAAATCATTACTGGCAACACATTTGTTAAAGACTAAAGGAAATATTATGTTAATATTACCACTATCCCTCAATTGGAAGTCAGAGTACAAAATCAACCTCTGTAAAAAAACAGCTAACGATTTATGTAACCCATTTTTAATAGGTTTATTTGTTTATAAAAGTGACATAATTTGAGTTTTATTTGTTATTACTCTTAAGTTGTTACCCGACGCTATTTTATAAATATTTTGTAACATATCTCATAATATAATTGTAATATCTCAGTAAGTAAATCACATTGTATTCTTTTGAGAAATAAATGATCCTAAACTCAAAATGTTACTCAAAGTCAAAGTCAAACAATTTAATTCGAAATAAGAAGTACAAGCTTCATTTTTTGAACATCAAATAATTTATTTAATTCACCACCGGTTCGTTAAAGTTAATGCCTCAGACCTGAGAAGAACCAGCGCAAGAAACTCAGCGGAACTTAATCTGTTTATTTTTTATTTTATTTTACTCCACTGTATAACAACAGCTTTGCTCTAAGTTTAAACTATTATAATCTACAATTATAATTTAATTTACCTGTATCAATTTAACTCTTTTCTCTGCATTTTCAATAGTTTTGTGATCACAGTCCACTGTTAAACTCTTTATATTATAGTTTAGGGATAACACTATGGGCAGGTTGCCTTTCCCTCCGCCAGCCTCAACACAGTGTGTTGTGTGGAGTGCTGTACATAGAGAGGCTATTAGGTTAGATATTGTTTGTACCTGTAAATAATAAGAAACATTTTTATTTTGCAACAGGCAACATTATCAAATTATATTAATATCTTTATTATATATATTTTATATTATACACTATGATTTTTGTAGCTGTATGTTCTAATATAGTATGCATGTATTGTGTATTGTAGATTTATAACTGTTTACCATTTTATACTTTGAAATAAATTTAATTATGAAAATATGCATAACTATGCAATAAAAATTATCATTATTGTATACAATTATTTATATGGACAGAAAATATCTTGTGGTGTTGTTTGTTGGCAAGAGATAATAAAGATATCTACATGTTACATACCAACCTCCTCTATCTTCCACGAAAGTCTCAAAAAAATTGGTTTAAATATTCCAGAGATGAGAGTGCACAAACAGAACGCCAGGCAAGCAAAATTAAAAAAATATATTATTTTTTAATGTACCTCATAACTCTTCTTGCTGGACATGAACTCTGTTATTCTAACTTGAGGCCTAATGTTTCCGCCCCAAGTTTTTATAAGTTCTTCCAAACGCTGTGTTGAAATACAGTATTCATTATTAATATTGACATAATGGGAATGTGCATTGTGTATCCATTTTGATAATGGGTTGTCATCTGTAAGAAACAAAAATACATAAATAACTTACAATATGTGGAAGTTAAAAAACACAAGTAAATTGAAATAGCATTGACAATTATGATTGTATGTATGAGGTTAATGATACCTTTAAAAATTGTTTATACAGGGTGTATCTGACACGGCGGCCATTATAAAAACTACTTATAGAAGAAAATATTACGAGGCTATATACATTGTTTTGTATATAGTGTCGTAATATTTTACTCTATATTTAATAATTATTAATAGTTTGGGTACAGCATCATTTTTTCTATTTCACGATGTTTATACGTGTTGTGTAACGCGTGATGTAGACATCATTAAGTACGAATGGGGTACTACAAAAATACTATTAAACATTGCAATCTGTCATCGTTCATTAAAAAAAATAACCAAAAGAAACAGAGATATATCTCGTTTCCGCTCTGACAGTACAGTGTACGCTTGCGTAATACTTGACAAATGGCGTTTTATTTTGGAACAATAATATAATTATTTATTTTTTTGAATAAATTTTTTTTTATTTTTGAAAATTTTACTTTTTTTATAATTTTACCAAGGTAAAGGCTAGATAATACCATGCTTGAAATTAAGGTTCCTGTTACAGCCACACACTGTACATCAAACTAATCTTAATAAAAGATATAAGATAGACAATTAGATGTAACATAGCATTTAACTTTAAGCGCAATTCAATTTTATTATTTTATTAAATATATTTAATAATAATTTGCTAGCAAACTATATTATAACATACCTACCAAGCCTTCCTCAGCATATTTCCAAAATTTATCTACAGCATCATTTATTTCGAACTTCTCTAAATAATTTCTTAAATCATTTGGTATCAATCTTTCCCAATGATTTTGAGTAAAAAATTCCACCATATGGCAATTTACTAGAGGCAGAAGCGGTGAAAGGAACTTGATTGTAGTATCTATATTGTGGTGAAGTTTTGCTGGCATACCCATTATAGTTCTACCTAAAATTAATATATTGTAAACTATAAAATATTATAGTGAATTAATTAACACTTTTTAGGTAGTGTATATATATATAATATACATACAAGCCACATTTCCATACAATAAAACATATAAAGCAACAATTTTACTGTAAATCTTACCATTAAAATAAAAATGTTTAAAAAGAAACCCCAGTACCATAAGGATTAGCTGAGGATATCTTCAAAAGAGCACAAGCTTTTTTATATTGAGCTCTGATATTTTCAGCCAACCCCAAAATGTCATGCTCTTCAGAATTAGTTCTAGGAAAAGCATCCACAAGTTCTTTTACTTTTTCTAATTGTTTAATAACTTTCTCTGAATTGCTGACATTCTACTTTTTCTTTGTTTTCAAGATAATAGCTCACTGTTCCTAGATAATACCCTAAAAATTAAAAAATAAATTTATAACTTTAAATATAATCTTTAAACTATTAATTAGTATTAATTTTTATCTAGTGAATTGAGTGATAGTCTTAGATAGGAAATATGTTTCTTGTCTGGCAGACAAACAACAAATTTTGGTCTCATATGTATGTGGCAAGTAAAGGCCTGCTTAAACTATCAACATTACGAACATTAACTACCAGCAAACAATTTGAAACTTTAACTTTAACCAGTGAAATTGGTAGTCTTAATTATTCGTTTCGTAAGTTAAAATATTCGTTTTCCTTTTAAAGACTATTTCACATTTTTAATACCTAGTTCTCTGCCTAATTCTGCTCCTCTGTGGTAGCCCAAATGGTAACCTTCAGGATTACCAGCTTCACTACCTATCTTAAAGCCTTCTTCATAACTTTGTTTACATTGTGTGTTTTCACTCAAAAATATACCGTCTAGAACGTCGTTAAAGTCCTTTTCATCTGCCATTTATGAACTTTCCATACAAAATTTATTATAAGACACACTAATAGATAATACAAAAGGTCTAAAACGATGTATTACGTTTATTTGTAAATATCGTGAACAAGTCATACACAATAAATGAAAAAGAAAGGAATAAATGTTTGATAATAATATTTTCTGCTTATTTCCTAACCTATATATTATCACGTCAATGCGATATATGTACTCAGTACTGTATGACCTTTTGACAATTGATACTTCGTCCAGTAAATTAAAAAATAATACATTTTTTAATTTATCATATTACAAGCAAAAGAAAATGTAAACAACAACTAAATATAAACATATTTAATATCAATTAGACATAAGTATGTGATAGAAATGATAATTAATAAGATATTCTTAAAATATTAGGAAGAAAATAGTAGAACATTACGCATTATATTATTTTAAAAAAATCTATGTCAGCTGTTGCATAAAATTTCAGTGTCAATTGTCAAACACAAAATCAAAATTCAAAAGTCATCTGACATTGGCGATGATCAATCGCTATTCCGTATTAAAATTTTAAACTGGATTACCTTTAAAATCAATAATATTTATTTCAAAAATAATATTTAATGGATTTATAAATTGTATTTTTATAGTAATTTGTCACATATCCCATATCTGTCATGGCTCGAATAATTTCCACAGAAGAAGTAAAAAAACATAGGCGCAAAAGTAGTGTTTGGATAATAATTCATGGTGATGTTTACGATGTGACTAGCTTTTTAGAAGAGGTAAGCTTAAATTGAAATACATATAAATTATACTTATTAAAAAATATATTTAATCTATCGTAGTTATAGGGCCATAAATTCTAAAAAAATATTTACTGAAATATTGAAAGTAAATTTCTTTGACCTTATTTTGATCAGCTGATCACAGATTTTAACCTTGATTACAATTTTAAATGTAACATGAAAGTTACGCATAATTGTTTAAATTAATAAAAATGATTTTTATTATGTAAAACAGAATGAACAAATAAATAAAAAATGGATCATGTTTAATTCATAAATACTTTAATAAAAATATTAATATTTTTGTAACTATTCATAGTGATAGTTATTTTGATGTATGTTAAATATATTAGTAACATATAACAACTTTAACTCCTCTAGCATCCTGGAGGTGCAGAGTCACTTCTTGATGTAGCCGGCCAAGATGGATCACAGGCATTTGATGATGTAGGTCACAGTGCTGATGCAAGGTTAGTTTAGTTATTTTGACGAAATTGTAATTTAGTATATCATTTACTATGTGAACATATACTTTTGAACATTTATAAATAAATTATAAAACTTTTATACTATTTCAAAAATTTATTTAAACAATTAAAATTATTGGTGTTTAAAATTTTTTATTTTATTTATTTTTTAGGGAATTATTAAAGAAGTACAAAATTGGCACTTTATCCCCTGAAGAGAAGGCCAAAGCAAAGGAATGTTGGTAAGTAAATTTTCTATTTATAAATATATGTATTTGTACCTACCCTATACTTTATCTTTATATTTGTTTTTAAATAAGATCTGGCCTTTTTTAGAATTTTACTGCACTTAGAATATTGTCGAAAATATATCTTTAGAAATAAAAAAAATACACACCACAATAGACAAAAATATATATTGTATAATCTGATAACAAGTGAAATCCCTCGCTAATCTCTGTAATCCTACTTTCCTAAAGCCTACTTTCATATCATATGTAAACTCCTTATCATTTAACATGTGTAATAATAATCTTATTTATCTGTACTTTGCAGTTCTAAACTAAGGCTCAAAAGAAAATCAAGGTTATCGATTTTCTTATGCTTTATTAATAAAAAAATATATTCAATCATAATGTAGGTGGTAGTTTTTGATCTTACTACATGTTTATAAATAATCTGTTTTGGGTAGTAGAATTAATGGCCACATTTTTTTCCCAATATTCAAACTTGCTGAAATATTTTATTTATCATATAAAATCTATGCTTATAGCCTTTTATTTTCAATTAAATTTAGTTTTATCACATACATAGTAGGATAAGCAAAGAGAATTTGTTGCGGTAGTATATTTAACTTCTTACTATTCTCAAAATTCTTAAAACTGTAAATGAACAGTACCATTTAACACTATGATATGAAGTACTTATCAAACAAAAATTGTTTTTAAGTCTATAATGTCTTAAGTCATTTATATTGTATATACCCAAAATAGAAATATTAAACACATGAAAAGTCACTAGCATAAATTAGTTCATTAAAAATCAGTATATTTTTATATATTAGACTATCACCTTTCCTATGTAAAAAAATAATGAAATAATGTTTTTCAATATTATATTTTCAGTCTGAAATCTCAATGCTCTCTATGTTCAGCGGCAAGGTTAATTTTTGTTATTTTTTTTAAATTATTATTTTTTATTATTTGAGCCTTTTTTTTAATTTATTTTAACGCTTTAGCTGTCCGCATATACCGAGAAGAGAAAGGTCAGACAAATCTTGGAGGACGTACGACGGGTCCCCTAGCAGGTCCATATAGTTTTGTTTAAAGATTTTAAATTACTTAAGTTGAAAGATTTTTAATTACTTAAGTTGTATGTTATACTTGAGATTATAGCAAATCAAATAAATAATTCGCTTGAAAAAGAAATAAGTAATTGTTTTGCATTTTAAAAATAACTGTACCTTGATTAATGACGCTGGTTTGGTTAGCTCTATATACGTAATACAGAAAATCCCGTTAAAAAATCGTAAAATCTTAGTTGTTCTTCGTAATATGGTGTTGGCAGACCATTGTCTGTCAGTCAGTAACTTATTAAAAGATGTCATATAAATTTAGGCAGTTTTAGAATGATTAATAAGTAATAATTTTTCTCCAGTCGACAGCTATTGCCTCGTAAATCGGAATTTAAGCTCCCAACTCCACCGAGACTCGAAAGAAGAGTACAATCTATAATCGTTCCAAAACAAAGGTTATCTTGTTAATGTTAATTGTCACACTATCTATATATTTATCTATAACTTCTATATAGATAGTCGAAGGGAACCGTTGGAACCCAGTGTGAAGACACTCCGTTCTCCGCTCTCCGCCTTTACTTGCATAGCATGTTGAGTGGCGAAACTCAACGCCGCATTTAAATATAGATTATGATAAAATCCGAGATGTTTCGTGTTACAGATGGTATAAAAAATACCTTATACCTCCTAGGATCGAATATCTCTATAAAATAAAATATATCTGTCTAAAATAAATAATAAAACAAGAATTTCCTAACAACTTTATATAATTTAATGAATCATTTAGTCTTTTAAAGGAATGTTTTGTTTCTTTTTTACATAAGAGTGCCACGGGAGCGGCCGCGACCACGTGGTCTGCCGTGTGAAAGGTTACGACCGAATTATGACTGTTGATAATAGTCGTAGTAATAAAGTACTAGTATTGTAATTATTTATTACTGAATATTTGATAATAGATTATATTATAATATGTATTTGATGTAGATTATAAATGTATGTAGGGTTTAACCCTAGTAACGTATGGCAGAGCAGTAGTAATTAGTGTTGTGGACAAAAGTCTTTTTAAAAATGTGTCCGATACAAAATACACATTAATCGTGATGTTGTTTAAGTTAAGGAACTGATTTATGTTTGAATTTACGTTGCAAACAAGTTAGTGTTGTAAATACAGGTGTTTTCGTATCATATTGGTGTCGTCGTATCATAGTCATGATTCCAATATTATAGTTAATATAGTGATTGTGATTTTTTGTTGAATAAATATGTTAAAAAATGTATAGCAGAGAGCACAGGGAAATATAATAGCCAGAAAAAGTTAAAACGTCCACATAATTTTAAATCGGTTTCTGATAATTTTTAATCTCAGTTCATCTGGAACTATCACCTGTTATTTTCTAGAAAATTATTGAGAATGGCGTTGATAATATAAATTTAGTACAACAGTTAGATTTTCTCTAATAATCTAATATAACCTTTATGTGTATATATTATTATGTATGTGTGTATTTAAGGCCTTTTTTTTGTTTTCTTTAGGCCACTTTATCTTTAAAACAAAAGTATATGTATATGTTCATGTTTAGTGGCGGAACTCAACGCCGCCTAGTTACCAGAGCCAAAAAAATGGAAATAGAAAAATCCATTTCCTCGAGTCGGAATCGAACCGTCGTGTTTTCAGGCACACTCTACGCCACTGCGCCACGACGGACCTCAATTATTTCTTTAATTTATATTATTTTGTTTATATGAATATCGATTTAAAGTTAACATTTTAAACAATTTACTTTTCATATACACATAACATTTGGCGTTTCTATTCACTTGTATAATATTAATTAATCTTAATTTACAATCCAATGAAATGCGATCACATTTCATGTGGATAACCTCAATATAGTATAATATTTTCAATTTGCCTTTTAATCTCTTAAACTTTGGAATAGTTGGAATCGTATTTTATAGCGTTATCGTATGATATAGCTTAGCTATAAATTAAAAAATATAATAATAAAACTACCCTGATTTTTTATATGTAATTTGTTTTCTTTTTTCCAGCTCGGGTTGTCTAAAATGGGCGATAGTAGCTCTGGCCGGCGCGATATTGATCGGAATCGCTTTGAAGAAGTATCTTGCTAAATAAATACTCTATAATAATATATTTAATATTGATAATGCTCTACCTGTGTCTCTGTGTCTACCAAAAGTACATAGATTCAATAATTATTATAACACACTTTAATAATAAATAAAAAGTTATTTATTACCCTATAACAACCTGCCTAACTCAAATTTTAAGTATTTTGTTTATTTTGTTATAATAATACTCTGTAAAATGATAATTATTGAGTTGGGCCTCTTTTACCATTACCAGTGTTACCATTTACATACAAATCATGTCCAGTAATCGTACTATAATGTCGTTTTCTATTGCATTTTCTATAGTGTTTGTTTAAACAGGCTCAAAGCATTTTTTAAAATATTTATATTTATATTTAAATGATTGTTATTATATTAACTTATCATTAACGTATTTAATTATGGCAATAAAGTAGTACAAACATTAGTTTCGTTTTTTTTTCTTTTCACAAATCAACTCTAATATTTCTAAATAATGCATAATATGTTTCAATTCAGTTTTAATATGTATATAAAAATATAAACAATAAAAAAATATTTTCAGTGTACTTAAAACGTCTAATAATATATAAAAACCGTTATATTTTTGAAATAGAAGCACAAAATATATAACTTTGGTATTGTGAAGAGAAACAAATGATCTAAAAATGTATATTACAACACTAACAAACTAATGTTACCATTGTTACATACAAGAAGTTTGGTAGGAAAATATTTATACAATATTAAAACGATAAAAAATAATAATATATATAAAAATATATGCCAGATAATAATGATTTCATAAACAAACGTCATAAAAAAACTATAAATCAACATATCTACAAGATATATATAGCAACACTAATGTCATAGAAAGCATGGCAACATATCCGTGCAGGGGAGTCCCCCGCGAGTGCGGGCCTATCTTGGCCGCGTACGTGACCACGTGGTACACGTAGTGCTGCTCGTGCACGTTGTGGAAGAGGTGGGCGAAAGGACCTGGAAATTACATCGATATAATATATCTTTTTCAGCTTCTTTTCGTTTAGAAATAAATATTTAAAACAGATGGAACGTAAGTGACTCAGTTATTAACTTTCTACTCAAATTTACACAGTACAGGGGAAGAGGGAACCCAACTCTTTCACTTGACACTCCGTTCTCCGCTTTCTGCCTTTTGAAAGCGGAACTTAAATCCGCTTTTGTCTAGGTGCCAGAGCGAAGAAAAATAGTGACAAAATCCATCTTCTCCGAGAGGGAATCGAACCCACAAACCGTCGCGTTTACGGACAGACTCTGCGCCATGACAGTCCTTGGTCAAATTTATTCGTTAATTAATGAAAAAAGAAATGCTTCACGCTGATTTCTGTATAAAGCAGGGTAGACGGAGGGGATTCTAGTATGAAGACACTCTGTTCGCCACTTTTTTAATTAAAATACTTATAGAAAACATATAAAAATTTGAACGCAGCAGGATTTGAACCTACGTCTCTTGCAAACCTTTTACCACTAAGCCTTGCGATCTTAATCGTTAATTTCTAAATGTTTTCTTTAAATATTTTTTCTATCCTTAGTGTGGATTGCCAGTTCGAAATCACAAAAAATAATATTAGTTTGAAATAACACTAAACTAAAAGAAATTGCCATTTCCAACAACAACGGAATAGCAAAACTTCTACACTTCTAGTTTCTAGTACATTTGGGAAGAGAATTAAAGCACTAAAAACTATTTATTTCCCCACCAAAGACTTACCTGTGGCATAAACGACCACGTCGCTTCCGCCATGTATATTTTCATCCAACGTAATGGCTGCTGCTTGTTCATACTTCATAGAGTCAGTAACGTCAGTCGTCGGATTCTGTCTTACAATGCGAGTGTTGTTTTTGTCAGCTCCGTCAGTTTGGATGGAATATTTAAAAGAGCCTGGCCCTCCGGTGCCGTAGGCGAGGGTCGTGTAGTTTAGACCGTCGTATGGCGAAGGGCCTGCGACACCTAGAAATGTTATTTTAATGTTAAAAGGAGTTTTATTTACATTTAAATATTGGTAAATTAAATTATTTGACGTTCAATAATAAAGCATGTAACTTTTTATTTTGAATAAAATTGTTTGACTTTGATTTTGTCTTTAATTGCTTTATTGCTTCATTTGTGATTACTTACTATCTATTGTATAATAAAATGGTAAAGTGTAAAAGGTTTTTTTATAGCTTCACGTTTTATCTCGATCATAGGAGGGTAGTCAGACCACAGACGGAACCGAGGGAACCTAATGTCAAGACACTTCGTTCCCTTGCCAGAGGGAAGAAAATGGAAATGACAAAATTTGTCTTCCTTGAATGGGAATCGAACTCGGGTTTACTTCTTGACAGTCCTCATGTGACAGTTTTTCAAACAAACTTATTATAAATTTTTGGACAGAGTTAAGGTACTAGTATGAAATCTTAAGAATATTCGGCAAAAGTCGCAGCTGATAATAAAGTTTTCTAGCCCAATATGATGACAAATTGCCGCGTTAATTACCAGAAACCAACCGTCAAATCTTCAGTATTAAATCCACTGACCAAAAACACTAGAGCCCCGGTCCGGGTACCCGTTGATGGTGAGCGTGTGCCCGTGGTCGCTGGTCACCAGCAGCAGCGTGTCGCGCCCGCAGCGCGCGTGGGCGGCGCGCGCGGCGTCGTCCAGCGCGGCCGCCTCGTGCACGGCGAGGCGCGCGCGCCCGCGGTGGTGCGCCATGTCGATGTTGCCGCCTTCTACCTTTTTTAATACCTTATCTTACTTAATGACTTGGTGACTTTGAATTGAAGTCAAAAGTCAAAAGTGAAGTGAATTCGTTGGTAATAATTGATTAAATCTTATTTTTTTTTCTGGCTTTACGCTTTTTCCCGCACATGGCAGGTTAGGCAGAGAGATCTACAGGAATCATAGGAACCTAGTGTTAAGACACCGTTTCTTAATCCCTGCTTTATCCGTTCCCGCTTTTCGCCTTTTCCAAGGCATTACGTGTTGAGTGGCGGAACTCAACGCGTTACTTTGCCTAGTTGCCAGAGCGAAGAAAACAGAAATAGAAAAATCCATCTTCCCCTAATGGTAATCGAGCCCAGAAATCGCCGTGTTACAGGCAGACGTTGCGCCTTTGCGGCACAACGGTCCTCAACTTACTTGGTGACACAGATTTTTTATTGAAAGTCTTATATGAGATCAATAAAATTATACTTATATACATATCGTCACGATATATCCCTAGCGGGGTAGGGACAGAATACAAAATTTAAAGTTGAAAATAATTAGAAACAAGTAAATGAATCAGTATACCAAAGCACGTTAAGTAGAGATGGTAGATACGAAATGGATGTGGAAAGACGTGTTGCTGCCGGTAACAGAATGAACGGTGCCTTAGCTGCGTTGTTGAGACGGCAGAACGTCAGCGTCGCTGCACGTTTGGCCGCGCAGTGTACACAACGCAGTTCTGGTTCCGACGCTGTTATATGGCAGTGAAACGTATGCTATTACAGAAGAAGAATGAAATAAGGATGAATGCTGTGTAGATGCAATCTCCTCGGAGGATGGATAACATGTATGAAGAGGTTAATGACAATGGACGAAGCGAAAGAGGTATGCAGGGATCGCAGCGTTGGGCGCTCCGTTCCCTCTAACAATCCCGCTAGGGATAGAGCGTGAAAATATGTATGTATATATGTATATTAGGAAGCGGAGTGTCTAAGCTTGTTTAAAATATTAAAAAAAAAACATAAAATAACTATATTACACCCACCATAAGAAAGAATCCATTCTTGTTCTTCTTCAGCACCTTGATGGCGACCTCCACCATCTCGCTGAGCGAGGGCGTCCCGCCGGGACCCTCGTCTCTTTCACTCTCATAACGCATGTGGGCGTTCGCAAATATACCTGTATGCATATTTATACTTCATACAGGTATGTATGTATGTATATTTGTACTTAAATATACCTGTAAATATATTTGTACTTAAGTTAAATATACCTGTATATATATTGGTACTTGTCTTCAATAAACCTGTATTACATTTATACTTAAGTATACCTGTATGTATTTAAATGAAAACATAAATATGAAAATGTGAGCCAAGTTCAATTTTAATAATGTTTAGTTATTGACTTCGCCACAACAAAAGGTTTAAAATGGGGAATAGGTACCAAGCTCTATATTCTTATAAAATTAAAATGTATTTCTTTATATAATATATACAAATATACATACACATATATACTATATACATAACATTACATATTACGTAACGGTAATATAATTCATATATATTTGTGTCTTTATATAAATAAGTGAATAAAATTAAAAAGTAAAAGTTTAATTAGAATTTCAACAACAGCTTCAAAAAGTTACGAAAAAGATCTCACCTAAAAGATAATCAGTATTATCAAAGTCAATCTCGTTCAGTTCTCTGTTATTCGACACCACACTGTATCTAAGTTTTCTTTCTTCTTTATTTCTCTTATACTCCTGTATCAGGTTTCTTCCATCAGATCTTGAACAGGCCCAAGAGCTGATGGGGTCGTCAGGCGTACTTGACACGTTTGCTACTAAACTTTGTCTTCCACCTCCCATTATCACCTATAGTTTGAAAAGTGGCGTTGCTTTTGTAAATAATACATAAAATGTGTTATTTTAACGTGTCCTTTTGTATTGACTCAAGTGTAGTGTATTTTTGAAATAGCAATATTTAATACGTATTTTAAAAATTTTTTTTTTTTTTTTTTTAGCTTCACGCTTTATCCCGCACATGGCAGGGTAGGCTGAGGGAACTGCAGGAACCATATGAACCTAGTGTTAAGACACTCCGTTACTTACTACATTTTAAAAAATGTTATAATAAATTCAATTTATGCGTTGAAGGAGGTTGTATCATCTTTATAGAACCAAATTACTTTTTTTCTTTCACTTATTTAAGATGTTCTTTTTATATATTATGAGATGATTAACGAGTAGGAGGGCCACCTGGTGTTAAGTCAAGATCTACAACCTAAGAGGATGTGGATGCGTTGCCAACCTTAATGTTGCAGAAGATATCTTTACTCAAGATGCTTGAAAACCTTTTGATTATATCTTTCAGGGAAAACCTCACCATCGGTAGGACGTTTCATATCTTTAATGAAAAGCGAAAAGAAAGATAGCAAAATGGACGCACACACGTTGGATTTATATATTAAATTAGTAAAATAAAAAATAACAAGAATAAATATACATATAGTTTATTGTTTTACCAAGTATGGACCGAGTTTTATAATAACAATCGTTTGATTTTATAATAACATGTAACTTCGTTCTATGCAAAGGTCGAATTTGAATACGATACTGTTAATGCCAAAATACGATACTGTAATTTAATTATATAGTAATTATATAAAGCAAACTGAAAATTAATGTACTTAAATTTTTGTTAAGGCCGTTAAGTCATCAAGCTCTTATACATTTGTTAAAAAAAATATAAGGTATACAACTTTTTAATATCTTTCGGCACTAACAATAAATTCTTATATTATGAACAAGAAAATAAAGAACGTAGAAAGCAGGAACTAAGCAACGGAGTGTCTTAACACTAGGTTCCTACGGTTCCTGCAGTTCCCTCTGCCTACCCTGCTATGAGCGAGATAAAGCGTGAAGCTATAGAAAAAAAAGAAAAACAAATAAAGAACGTAAAATGGAGAGAGTTCCAACTCTAAGCTATCTCTGAAATAGAAAAAAAACAATGACTCACATGAAGATCTCTCCCGGGAAAGTCCTCGACGAGTTGCCGGGCGATGTCCTTGCAGCGCGCGGCGTCGGGCGGCACGGCGCTGTCGCACTCCCACTGGCGCGCCGCGCTGTGCGCGTACACCGGGCCCGGCGTGGCGTGCGTCACGCGCATTGTCGTTACGAAGCCTTTGGTATTTAATATTTTTATTTTTAGCTTCACGCTTTATCCCGCACATGACAGAGTAGGCAGAGGGAAGTGCAGGAACCGTAGGAACCTAGCGATCAGATACTTAATTTCGTTGCTCAGTCCCTACTAAATCCTACTGTGATTGTAATGAAAAAAGAATTAATTAATGTATTATAATTAAATAAAAAAAAACGTGTTTCCGTATATTACATATTTTAACTTTTTTTTTAGCTTCACGTTTTATCCCGCATATTGCAGGGTAGGCAGAGGGAACTGCAGGAACTATATGAACCTAGTGTTAGGACATTCCGTTGCTTAGTTCCTGCTTTCTCCGTCCCCACTTTTCGCTTTTATAGAGGCATTGCGTGTTGAGTGGCGGAACTCAACGCCGCGCTTTTCCTAGTTTCCAGAGCGAAGAAAATGGAGAAAGAAAAATCCATCTTCCCCGAGTGGGAATCGAACCCACAAACCGTCTCTCTGTGCCACGACGGCCCTCATATTTATTATATTTTAACTTGTCACTGCATTTTATATTTATTTCTGTATAAACCTAAAAGTATTGAAATAAAATAACAACTGTTAAATAGCAAAATTATGGATTTTATGGATTATATCTAGCTTTTTGATTTACACGGTTTTCAGTTGAAAATATTTAATTTTAGATTTACACGTTTTTCTCAGGAATGTATCTACCGTGTAAATCGGGAGATATAGGTGTATATACTAGGTAATAGGTTACTTGTCTTTCTTACACTGACCTCTGATTTTGAGTTGTTGTGTTTTATATATGCAATGCCTGCAATGTGTTTACAAAACTCTATTTAAATTAATAATATTTTTAATTTACTATTAGATATTTTTTAATTCTTATTTATAAATTGCAAAAAAAAAAAATAAAAAAAAATTGCATATATTAAGTAATCACCACTTGTGTAAGCAATATTAGAAAGCACACATTCTGGGTTCGATTTCTTCTTACCTAATTTCAGATTTTCTACCTCATCCATTGCATATAAACATATGTTACACCCGGCTATAAGTCTTTAAACGGATTTCTAGAAGAATGAGTTCACATTCTACTACAGTGAAATTGTTACATAATTTAAAATACCCTTATATACTAAATGTCTAAATAACTCTTTTATAATTAAAATATATTAGAGAATTAGATAAACCAAAAGCGCGGCGTTGAGTTCCGCCGCTCGACACGCAATGCCTCAAAAAAAGGCGGAATGCGGGGATGGAGAAAACACGGAATAAGCAACGGAGTCACTTAACGATAGGTTCCTATGGGTCCTGCAATTCCCTCTGCCTACCCTGCGATGTGCTGGATAGTGCGTGAAGACGTAAATAAAAATTAGATAAATTTACTTAAACATGATTATATCTATACAAACCTGCACTCTTTCCAGCTTTTAGAGCCAACGCTGCAAGAGACTCTAATTTCGCACTGGGATTTAAAGACGCAGTACAATTTCTATGTTCTACGCTCGCATCAACGCCCACAGTATGTTGGTTCACTTTAACTCCGCAGAGTAAAGCTGTGGCCGTACTGGCTGAATCTGGTACCATTTTGTTAGCGGAATATGTCTGAAAAGAGAATCAATGTATAAAGAATTAAAAGAGAGAGAAAAAAAGAGAATTAAAATAGGAGAAGCATGTTCGTCATCTCCACTGTGTCATAGAGAGAAGTGCTTAGAGGAGTTGTTTGTAGGAGTTTTATGATGCACAGGATTTTTACAATGCATTTTTGGTGTGCAAGGCAGATAAAGACAACCTAGTGTTACATTACATTCTTTCTTTAATATATAAGTATAACAAGTTTGGCAACATATGCGTCTCGTTTTTTATTGATTCACGTTTATTGCGCTCGTAGACACTCTGCTCTCTGCTTTCTGTCTTTCGAGTGCGAAGTGCGTCAAAACGAAGAAAATGGTCAGAGAAAAATCGAGCATCTCCAAGTGAGAATTGAACACACAAACCGTCGCTGCATCTCTGCGCCACGACAGTCATTGAGTTTCATTTAAAATTGCAATATATACAAAATATATAACAAAACAGACTCTAGCATCTGGTTCTGGCTTACATACGATACTACTACATATATACTAGTTAGAGGGAAGAAATAAATTTGTCTTTAAATATTATATATTTTTTACTTTTGTAAGGTATTTTACTCATTTCAAACTATAAATAAGCACCCTAGGAACTTTAATTATTTTTTTATTTATTGATTTACTTAAGGACAACTTACAAAACACACACTTATTCTAATATAACAAATACATCTTATAACTATGAGCTTAGTGCTGCTTCAATTACAAGCCGCCACGACATGATTTGGGACTGTGTAATTTAATAGTTACAAACTTAATAAACTAATGACACATTCATGTAATTAAATACTGTGACAATAATTTTTTATAATTAATATATAAAATAAGAGAAACATAAAAACAACATAAAAACTTAACTATAAGTACGGAACAGAGCGAAGACATTTAATCACATTCCTTTTAAATACTTCCATGCTATTTGAGAGGATATCCACAGTATTCTGAGGAGTTTTAGCCATCCTGTTATACTGATTCGATAATCTACTCATTTACTTATTACTACTATTATTACTAATTATTTACAAATTTACCTTCAACAAGCCTACATGAGGAAATTTTTCATAGAAAAGTCTATGGCTTTCCCCGCCCTTGGAGATCCTGGTGGCTGTCACGGTATTCGGCCCCATACCGTCACCGATGAACAAAATGACATTCTTAGCTACACCTTCGTTCCATCTTACTTTTAACGCCTCTTCAAATTCTTCGGAAGCAAGCTTGGTCCAATATTCAGGGTCTGAAAGTTTTTTCATTCAAAAGTTCATTTTTGGCTTAGTGGCATACCTATTACATTATATTTTCCTCTTTGTACTTAAATAAGCAAAAGAAATATTTGCATAATTTATATAAAAATTTGTAAACATTAAAAATTACTAGTATAACGTTTCTCCCGCATTCTTAAATAATATATAAAAGGTTACATAATCTAAAAAATAAATAATGGGCTGTTTTTTTTTTTAGCTTCACGCTTTATCCTGCATATGGTAGGGTAGGCAGAGGGAACTGCAGGGACCGTGGGAACCTAACACAAGACACTCCGTTGCTTAGTCCCTGCTTTCTCCGTCCCCGCTTTCCGCCTTTTTCGAGGCACTGCGTGTTGAGTGGCGGAACTCAACGCCACGCTTTGCCTAGTTTGCCACAGCGAAGAAAATGGAAATAGAAAAATCCATCTTCTCGGACTGGGGATCGAACCCAGAAACCGTCGCGTTACAGGCACACGTTGCGCCTTAATTTAATTATAACTTTTTAAATAATTTAACAAACGTCACGTGTGACGTACTGTGCTTTCTGGTTTCCTTTGTAACTAAGTTATAACGAAAAAGTCCTTTATTTCCAATTGTTTACAGTTTATTTATGTTAGATTTAATTTTAATATTTGTAGTATTTTATTTTTTGTGTTCTTTTTGTGTTATGTTGTTGTTGTGTTTGTGGTGTGAAGTTAATTAAGTACGGTGGCAATATACTGAACAAGTTATGTAAAGTTTGACTAAGCGATCCCAGGGTAGTGTGGGGACGTAACAAGTTGCTTGTCATGATTTTGTTTTTCTGTTCTTCTCTAATTCTTCATTCCTGCAGTTTTCACAGTCATCAGCAGCTCACCGCCTCAATGATCTCTCCCTTCTCTTTTTTTAGGTCCGTTTCACATTATAACTTATATGGTCGATCGTAAGCTAAGTTATAGTTATTATACACCCATTAGGTATTTATAGATATATTATTATTATCTTAATGAAAATCTTTTCATTTTAAAAGTTATAAAAACAAATATGAGTGTTGCAAAATAGTTACCAAATACAGGTGAAATCGAACACTTGTTTCATATTTGCAATCGTTTACGATGTTGTCTCATAATAATTACAAAGACATTTTAACTTAGCAGGGGTAAATATAAAAATTCTTTCCGCTTAAAAATTACGTACTTACTATAGTAATTTAGTTAATATTAAGACGATATTATATTAAAATTATAGGTACCTTTAATAAATGTTACTCAAATATTGCATATTAAGCGAATTATTATTAAAAAGGTTAAAATTGTAAAAAAATATTTATATATATCGCATATTTTAGGTTTAGTTGATTTGGGTCTTGTGTAGGTATTACATTTATTTAGACCAGGTTTATTTTTCCCTTACTGAGATCTACTGCTCTTTCCAATAACATTTGACTTATTAATTAAGTTATCTATACTAAATTGTATAAATGTCCGTATGTTCATCTCGCCAAAATGGTTTTATTTTTTTGTAGCTTCATACTTTTCTTACGGCAAGTTAAGCATAGAGGTACTACAATTTGATTATAAATATTATTAAGAGTGGCAATGAAATGTAGTTATCGCGTTTACAATTAGCTAATCGCGGCTCCACCACGATGGCCGAATTTTATTTCAATAATGTAACATGTATAATTAACAAAATGGTTAATTCTGAAGAAAATATTTTACACTCTCGCATCGAATTATCGGTACTCGTTTCCAATTTCACACCGCGTAACAGTAGTATATGTTATTTATTTAGTATCTACTTTATCTACTGAATATAATTCCCATACATCAAGTCATTCATTGTATGCCCTAATTTACTTTAATTAATAAGATTTAACTTTCTATTTCCTTTCAATATTATATTATTGTTACAATTGACTAAAATAGATTATATTCCATGTAATTTATTTACATTGATTAAGAGGTTATTTTTTAATCTAATAAAACAACAAACCTTTTCGTAACTGATAGGAGCACTGCACTAATAAAAACACAATTGACACAACCGATCCACTCCCGCGCATTTTGACAACTAACTTAACGTGACACTTGACAGACCGAGATGACAGTAGCATAGCTAGTGACTTTTGTTCGACACCCTCGTTTTTTTTAAGCAATTTGTTATATTTACGCGTAATTAATTAAAGTAATGGTAAAGATCAATTGATAACGATTATCTTAAATAACAATAACTTAAATATTATTAATACAGTATATATTTAGATATGCATTACGTATTTTTGGAAAGGTTTCAAGAATTGAATTCGTATCAAATACTAAACCATTTATTTTGAGATACAATAAATTAATTTTCATGTTATCATTTTCATAATTATGTGAGTAAATACTATATATTTCATAGGTATGAAATGATGAGGATGATGTACCTGTATAATATGTGTATATGTTATATATCGTCCAGTTTTGATCAATTTGCTAAATTTCTAATCTCATAGATTATTTGTGATAGATATGTTCGAAAAAAGGTTGCCTATTATGCTTAACATACCTTTCTTTTATCATATTACCATAATATGGTTAGTGTACAAAAAGACAATATATACGCAAATATACATATTGGGCAATTTGCTATAAGATTATTGACAGGTGCTTAAATTAATGTTTAGTTTATTTTGGTATATGCAATATATCAGAAATTTGAAACAATCAATGAAATGTAGACTATTAGGTTTAAGAGAGTAAAGAGAGAAAATATTTCTTGTCCACTTTCCACCTGATTTTCATGGTGGAAGTCAATTCATGGTGTAGCCGCATTTTATTATTTGTAGATAACTTATATTTATTTAAAAGAACTATTTATACAACTGTATATTATTGACATACACAAAGTAAAGGCATATTTTGTACTTTGTATATAATTATGTGGCGCAAGCCTGCTTGTAGACGCTATGGTTTGTGGGATCGATTCCTACCTGGGGAAAATGATTTTTTTTCGTTTTCTTCGTTCTGGCTAAAAGGTAAAGTACAGCGTTGAGTTCCGCTATACAATGCGCATTGCATCAAATGGTAGAATTTCATCACTTTCCTTCTGTCGTTCCCTCTACCTATCCTGACATGTATGGGTTACAGCGTGAAGCTAATCGATAAATGATAATATAATTTAATTCCCAACGAGTTGGAGTGCTATAAAAGATCTATAAGTGTGGGGTTACAATTAAATGTGTGATAGAAATATATCGGCCGTCGCGATCGATCGACGCGCCGCCCTGCGCAGATGTGCAGCCTCCGTTAAGGGGCAGCATCTCTGAAATACATCCTTTTTAAAAGCTTCAGTAATTTTAAGGCACTTTGTTTTAAGAATTAAATGCTAAGGATATGCCATATATGCCATATACACTTTGGCTAACATGCATTTAGAAACTGTAACATCTAACTTGTTCGTTTTTTTCAAAAGCATTGATTACCTGTTTATTTTTAGCTTCTTGCTGTTGGAGGATAGAGAGAACTTATGAGTGAGGTGAAACTCAACGCCACGTTTCGTTACCATATATTAACATAGCGAGAAAATAATTTATTCTCCGCGTGAGACCTTACCTTCACAATCATATGCTATGTCGAAACGCTTGTATAGCCAAAATCAATATTGGAGAAGTAATAATTTGTTATTCGCAATTTAATGGAGTAATGTTCATGTTAGATATTTAAATGTAGAGAAGACCTTGCCCTTAAGGCTCTTCCTAAGTTGAATCAAAGTTGCCTTAACATTGTACGTTCATCGTTCACAATGTCTAAGTCATTAAGACGCGAGTGGTAGACCACTCTACTACTAGAGATAACAAGTGTTGTGAATATATCAATTAATCTATAGTACATAGAGAAAATGGTAAGTTTCTGAAAGCGCATTTTATTTATGGCTGATTTCAATTGATTAAGTATTTATATTTCTTTTAATATAATTGTGGATTCTTTTTTAGAACCTCCTTAAGCTCTTCGAATGTAATGGAAATTGAACTTCTTTCAAAATTTAAATAAGACGATTCTTAACTGCTTTATATTTCTTGGATATTTTGGACAAGGAAAGAGAACATAGGTAAATTATATATTTGTTTTATTTTATTTATACTCATATAGTATTTGTTATGTATATATATTTATTGTATATGATTATGATATTTCAGCCAACGATGGAGCTTCCAGTTTTAGACAAGTTCTGCTTTATCTTCGATTTGAGGACGGGATGTATCACCATGGGGATTATCAATTCGGTGTGTATGAACTTAATTATTTACATTTTGACTTAAATCGTCGTAAAATGTGAACAATTAAAAGTATTTTACCCTATTTTTTCTTTCATGTATTTTTATTGAATAATTATAGTTAAATTCTATTCCTTCATTTAAAAATTAATTAATAGCTATTTATTTTGTTTTTTTCTTTTACTTCTTGGTTCACAACCCTGTAATTTGTCTAATTTTGTCAAATGAAATATTAAATGTACATATCTCAATACTTAACATTATAAAATGGTGGCAAGACTAGACTAGAAGATCTATTCCCTGCACGCAGATCCTCACATTTGTTTTGGCGGTGATCCTGATTACCTTCGCGGTGGACATCAAAAGCGCAGCGGAGTCGAAGAAAGACGACATGGACGGCATGTCCTCCGTCGTCTACACCATCGTGGTGCTGATCGTTGTTCTACTCTTTGTGAAGTTTCTCCTGGATTTGATCTTTGTTTGGGCAGTTTATAAGGTATTTTATTTTTTCTGTTTCACTCTTTATCCTTTACATAGCAGGGTAGGCAGATTTTTTCATGCTATTTCATGTTAAGTAGAGATAATATTCATATTCCGAGGGATTTTTAATAGGTAAAACCAGTGTCAGTGTACATATTATTATGCTTTTGGAAGTTAAAAGTCCAGCCTTGATTCTCGTTTATAATTGTTCCAAGAGATATTTTTGTAACAATATACTAATTAAATTTTCTAATCTTCATACTGACATAAAATATATACTTATGTATATCATTAACATTACTTACATTTGCAACTTTAGGAAAGAAGTAATATAATGAAGAAATATTGCATCTTCTGGATCGTCTTCCTGGTACTCTTCATCATTGGCTTCCTGAAGACATTGTTCCACATGGGCGCTGGTCATGTCATAGCCCAAATACTGTTCCTAGGTAAGATTAGAACCTCTTTGAACCTTATTTGTTGGGCACACTTTATTTTTATATCTTTTTGCACTAAATAGTGAGAACGTTGTATTATTAAAGGCTATTTGACGTTGTGGATGATAAATTCAAATACTGTAGATAACTATCAGTAGATACACCGTTCCGACACTACTAGATATTTTGGTGCCACATTTTGTTTTTTAAAATTATCTATATTTTTTTTGGTTCTTTAATTTTTAACAATTAAAACGAATTAAATTTTTAATTAATTTACATAAATGTGACTTAATCTTTTAAATTTACTATACAATATTCGGGTATATAATATATACATATCACTTTTTGAAATCACGTGTAGTACTTTTTGATAGACAATAATCATACAAGTGTGACATACAGTAAAGTGTATGATGATAAATTTTAAGTGAAATATCACTATTGTAGCGCAGTAGGACAGTATGTAGCTACAAAGATGGTGCTTCCAATCCATAAATTATCACCAGTCGAAGTAATTTCTTTATATACTGTTGTACTTATGTCACTATAAAATCACACTTATTTCTTTGTTTTATGAGTTGAGATTTATTTATTTATTTTAAAGATGGTCCCAAAAACTTACGTACTTTTATTTTATTCTTACCTTCAACCACCCAAAATTGTTATTTTTTTATTCAAGTCATTCTATACGTCGATCGCTGTGTAGTTTCGAATTATTAATCCCCGCTTAGGTTAAACAAAATTCGGCACTGAGTACTGCAGGAGAAGAGAGAGAGAGAGGGAATTTCTTCAAACTAGTTTCTCTCTCCAGCCCTGTCATTAAAACACTTTTTGTATCTATTTTCAGCTGAAAACTTTTACTATATCGTCGTGATTCGGAGCTATTTGATATCAATCAACGAAGACGGTGTTTTGTAAGAATTTTCTATTTTTTAATATACTTTAAAGTCAAACATTTGAACTTATCAAATTAAAAGTATTACATTATTTTCTAATATTGTTATTTTTATAAAGTAAGAACATTTTATAGTCATAGAACAATGATGTAAGTGATATGTGACTATATTTTATTACCGGATTTATAAAAATGACACCGTAATATATATACAAGTACATAATTATAAACATTTTTTTTATTTCAAATTAATTCATTTATAATTATAAAAATAACACAGAAATGCGAATACCATAAATATTTACCATAAATATTACCAAAATCTAATTGAAGCAAGAATTGTAGTTTTCATACATTGTTGTTCTATGACGATAACAACCTTTTTGAATATAATATTTTTAATAATATTATTTTAATATGATGATTATTAAAATTATAATAATTTATTTTTAATAATATATTACAATGAAATCTTTATATAATATTAATAAACCAATTTGCAATAGATTATTTGTCCAAGAGCATGAACTATCCAAATGAAGGCTGATTTTGACAGTTTTTTCCAGTAAATAGTCAGATAAAATTGCAAAAATATTAAATGTGGTTATGTAAAGGGATTCAATAACTTTTTAAAAATATTATTCATTCGTATAAAACTTTCAAATGATATAATAGACAGATTAAAAAAATATTTTATAAAGAAATAATCAGTCAAAGACTACAAACATTGAAGCCCTTTTTTTAACAAAAACACAGTTTATATTATTATTTATTATTAATATATAGCTGTTATATTTTTTTACAATTATAATAGTGGTTGTGATCTGTGACATTCCTTTGTATTTACAGTTGAATTAGGAATCATCATATCATAGACGTCAGAGGAAGCTGGCTGGTGTCATGTTCATTGTTGTTATTTTAAACAATAAATCTAGGCTTACAAATAAAATTGTAGTAAATGACGTGTTAAAAAAAGAACAATCAAATAATATATTGTTTAATTTCATGAATAAGAAAATAATTGGTAATTTATTTTGGCGCAATTTTTTTAATTTTTGATATACAAAGGTCTTAATTTAAAAAAAATAAGAAATATTTTTTATAAACATGAATTACTTGCTTAAATATCACTTGCTTCATAAAAAAATTAGTAAAAAATAAGTAAAAACTAAATTGAAATTTTAAATTTTAGTATAATATTGAACATGGTATCCAGTCACTATGTTTTAGTCTTCCATTTAATAGTGATAATCTCTGATTGTCTACTACAATTAAATATGTTTATTTTTGGTGTATAGTTCCATGCCATATAATAGTAATTTATTGATGTAATCATTTTAATTTTGAAACATATATTTCGATTTATTAAAATACAGTTAATATTTTGTGAAAATGTCAAAAAGTTTCGATTTTTACTATTAAATAAGCTTCATAATATATTTTACGAAAAAAATAAATTTTCCTTCGATTTTCCATTCATGTTATATTTTGCTAAAAGTCTAGATATATATTCTGTTCCATGAATTAACGCCAAATGGTCTTCGTCTATTACGTTTTATAAGAGATGTTTATTTTAGATATATATAATACTATATTGTTTCATATTCAAAAATAAATATATTTGTTGTATTTATAAAGTTAACTTTATCATAATTTGCTTATTGGCAAAATAATTTTAATTTAGACGTCTGTCACTTGAACAGTTGTTATAAAATATATAATATTTTTTAAGTATTTATTTTTGACATTATGTGAGGGCCCAAAACTTTGTAGATTATACAATTAATATAATTTATTTTTAAATTTAAAATTGTCATTTTTAAATTGTTTTTAAAAGCTCTTTTCTTATATTGGGCCCAATAATCGATATAGTCTGTGGTAGTTGCAGTGTACACAGTGTTTAGCGGTTCGTTACATAGTTCATATATAAATAGATACGGTGTAATAGTCGCCTCTGTACATTACTCTGTAGGCACCAATTAAATGAATGTAATAACGACAATAAAACGTCCTTCGCTTTAATTAGTTCATAGATCGAGTCTGTCGTCTGTCCTAGCAAAATTTCGAGAATTAGTGAAATGGGTTTACATTTTACTTAACATATATAAAAAATAGTAATAATATATATTTATATTTATAAACAATGACCAAATAAGACATAGAACAAATCATATCCAGATAAATAAGTCAAGAATGGAAATTTTAAACATATTTTATTAAATCGTCAGAGCTTTTTAAATTACTTGTACATATCTCATAGAAATCAGTACTGCAAATTATACTTGCCATTTTCGAGATTTTCGAAGTTTTTGAACCCATTTCATTACATCTAATGGAAATATTAAAAAAATAGACTCCCTGTTAACATATCTTCAATCTTTATATATACTCAATACCTTTATGATGAATGTACTCCTATTATACAATGTATGAAAATTGGTACTATTAATATTGTCTTAGAAACGTTTTCTATTTTATATGTAAGGTCTGTCCACGTAATAATGTACAATTTGAACTAATTAATTAAAAAAAATCGTTATAAAGCTGTTTATAGTTTAAAAAAAAACTGAATTTGTAGATAATTTGTTAAAATATACGTTTCATATGTTAGAATAAATATTATAATCACGTAAAAGCATGTTTATACATATATTGTTTTAATTGTATAAACAAAGATGGATCAATTTTAAAATATTTTTTATAATTATAAATGTTAATAATTTATAAGTCTATTAGATAATAACAAGGAACCATTTTACTATAAATAATATTGTTAAATTAGAATAAACATGTTGAGATCTACTCCATAGGATTTCAAATTAATAAACGATATTAAAATTAATAATAAAATAAGTGAATGTTGAAAGTGTGTATAAGCTTTCAACTTTTAAATACTAAAAATTTGAACGCAGCGGGAATGGAACCTGTTCTTAGCAACCGTCCAATAAGTACGGGTTCAAATCCAGCTACGTCAAATGTTTAAATATGTCTTTAAAAATTATAAAAAACTTAGAACCTCAATAAGAGCTTAATCTTACCGGATACAATAACACAGGTTCTAATATAAAATATTAATAATACATTTTTAAATTAAATTATTGTCATTATATTTTTTATTTTGTGCTAGATGTATAACACTACTTCATAATAATCTCTAATAATGGAAGCCAAAGAGTCATATATGCTCTTTTTTTAATATGTTTATGTCTTAAAACCGAAAATCGGACCGTCGTTGCACAGAAACGCAGCGTCTGTAAGCGCGACGGTTTGTGGGTTCAATTCCCGCTTGGGGATGGATTATTTAATTTCCAACTTCTTCGCTCTAGCAACTATGCAAGTGCAGGGTGGGAAGCGGGTAACGGAGTGTCTGTCTTAACACTAGGTTCATACGGTTTCCTTCTACTCATCCTGCTTTATGCGGGTTAAAGCGTGAAGCTAATAAAAAACAAAATAAAATATTTAAAAAGGTTAAATGTAAACAGAACAACTGCATTTCTTTTTATTTTGTAAAAAAAACAAAATAAAGGAAATACGAGTAATATTATGTGGACAGATCTAGAACTATTATTATAAATGCAGTTTGCAGTTTCCGCGACTTACTCTTACTCTAATACTAACGATCAATTGTAAACGCTTTAAATGTTGTCGTAATTATTTACAATGTGAGATTTATATTGATTTTTGTATAGATATTGATGTTTGTAACAGTTGTACATCGCTTTGTTAAACGCAGTGGGTAATGGCAATAAAATATTAAATGTGTTGAAACGTATTATTTATATCTACCTGTTATTTGAAGGAATCTGGTATATTTGTGTTATTTTATATATTTTAGGGGCAGCGGGACAGAATTTGATTGTAAAAGTGAAGGCTGTGATATATAATGTCTTGGAGTGTCTTAAATCTTTCTCTATGTGAGATACTGTTAAGCGTTAAAAAATTATAAAATCATTTTCTGCCTGAATTAAAAAAAATGAATGATAGGCTTATTTGGAGTCTTATATGAGACTGTTATTCTAATTCTGATATATCCTAATACACATAGACATTATAATGTCTAATTAAAGGAAAATTTGAATATGTTTTAACTTTAGCAAGTATAAAAACATATATTTTGTCTTTAAAATTAGAAAAACACAAATAAAACTTCTTTACCTCAGCGCACTTTATTGGACTATACAAAATATACAAATTTCAACAGGCACTAAATAAATAATAAATAGAAAGCGCATTAAATCACAATGTCCCTCAGTCAGTCTTCTCGCTATACTACATGGGCAGGGCGGTCTCACTGTAGTTCATCTTCATTTTTCTATACAAACTATTCACTACGATAAGGTAATACACCGAGTAAACTGAAAACAAGAAAAAATATTATATTAATATTGATTCGTATTTAGCAAGCTCAAGGTGCAAGGTGCCACTAATTAAAAGTGTTTAAAAAGCAGTCATGCGGCTTGTTAAATGAAGTGCAAAACGGCGCTGAGTTCCGCAACTCAATACGCAAGGTCTGAAGTAGTATTTAACTGTATGTAAATATGTACAATGCTTAATACTATATCCCCTTTGTAATGTCTTTTATATGCGACCTGAGGCTTAAAAAAATAGACGTTTGACTAAATGTAATACGTCATAAATAAAGTTAATTACAATTTAGTTAGCATGGCATTCCATTTTTGGGATGCCTCACAGTAGTTCCGAAGATGGATGCGTAAAACTTATAGATTTAACTGTTTTTTTAACCATAAATAAGCTCAACATAAATTTTATAATTTTAATTTTTTGTTTTTACGTTTTTACACGTTCGCAAAAAATTCTGCGAATGTTTTGCGAATGTCAGAAAAAAAATTGACGACGATAAGACGTTATAAAAATCTAATTCAGTTTACTTTTTGTGTTTTTTCAATTCAAAAAACAGTAAGTTAACCTCGTAAACACATTATCAGTCTTCATTAAATCTCATGAAACTTTTTTTTTAATGCAATCTGAACAAACAGAAGTCAATTCTCTCTCCCTTCTAAAAAAGTTTATCAGCTAATGCTTAAGTTTTTAATGTTATAATACAAAGTGCTATCTTGCTTACCGTAAACAATTGGCGCCAAATTTACAAGAATTACTGAATATTCGTATTCGCATTCGCGAATGTCGGTAGCAAATATTCGCATTCGCATTCGCATTCGCGAATGTTAAAAAAATGATATTCGTTACACTACTAGTTCATAAGTCTTTATATACCTAAACAATTTGATTATCGTTAAATCATAGAATTTGCCAAATACTTACTAGCTCCACTTAATATAAATAACACTATTAAGGCAATATTCCCAGGCCCCACGAGATAAGGCTTCAGTTCCGGACTAAAGAGGCAGGTCACCACCGCCACCAGGAACAGGCACAAGATAAAAACTGAATTGAATAACAGCGAGAGTTGGAGACACCCTGGCCTCCTCTGAAAAAAAAAATGATATAAAATAGCTTTTTTATGTCTTCACGCTTTATCCCGCACGTGGCAGGGTAGGCAGAGGGAACTGCAGCGACCGTAGGAACCTAGTGTTAAGACACTTTGTTAATAACTTATAGCTGTTAAGTATTAATGATTTTAGAAAAATCCATCAATTATTAGACAATGTTATGTAATGAATTTGGGCAGAATTGTAGAGAACGGAGAGTCTTAACTATTGATTACTTCTGAAAATCAGAAAAGAAAAAGTATAGAGAATGGTAAAAAAATACACTCGCATGGCGCAGAAGCGTCTCATTATAAATAATGATTCGATATTGAGTTCAATATCCGTTAATAACGATTTTTTTAAATTACGCAATGGAAAAACACAGTAAGTTATTTAACAGGAATATAAAAAAAACTTTATGAGTTAAGCGCTTTTATTATGATGAATAAATATATTAAGATATACGTCTTCAATCTAAATTGAGGAAGTAAGAACAAAAAGTAACAATTGTCTAGTAACAGACGATAACAATTATTTAACTGAAGACGTACAATACACGAACAATGTCGGCTTTATTGCTGCTTGATGTAAAAACAGTCAATTAAGTGATGCTTACTCACTGCTGTATATATGCGTGGGTATATATATATTGTCACCTTGACCTTGTAGTAAGTTAAATAAACTACTTGACGTTCAAAAAATTAAGCATGTAACTTCTTATTTTGAATACAATTATTTGACTTTTACTGCATATATATTAAAAATATGAACTCCTTACCCTCCCAATACCGACAAGAGCGACGATGTTACCAATAGCCGAGAGAGTGGAGAACATGACTAATGTCATCGAAATTAGATTGTCCTCTTGTTCCCTCTCTCTGTGCCTCGGGAGGCTCCAGGACCCTCCTATTATAGCGGCTATACATGCCATCTGAAATATTAAAATAGCAATTGTAAAATTGATTTTTAAAGACGCTTTGATTAGCGTTAACTTTGATTACTTTTCCTTAACGCATTGTTTGATCAAATATAAAACTACTGTTTTATATTTTAAAAAAAGTTTCTATGGTTCGTACGGTTCCCTTTGCCTACCCTGTCATGTGAAATAACAAAATATTTCATTTACTCAGGGGATGGCCAAATCCAATTCTGTCAGTAGACCCAGAATAAAAGCTTACAAGAAACTTTAAAAAAATATACTAATAATCCTTTTGAACTGGTCCATCTTTAAATATGACGTTTAATAATGACGTCTTTAAATAATCATAATGCTATATATCAGTTTATGCATATAGCAACACACAGCACGTATGTACACATATAAAAATAGTACAAACTTTTCCTCTGGAATTTCTAAAAAATAACTCAATAATATCCTTCGTTTCTCAAAAAAATTTTTAGTTAATAATATTTGTAAAGTAATATACTCACAGTGGATAAGACACAAAGCAAAAGACAGCCTTTCTCTAAAGACAGGCAGCCGCAACAGCGCCTTAGCATCGGTAACGCCATTGTTGTTCTAGAAACAGTGAACCAAATTTAGATATGATTTTTACAATAAAATGAAATATTGGAAATGGAAGGGACAAAATGAATATGAAAAAGCATATCTGCCGGTAATAGAACAGTGCCAGGCGAATGTTTGGCCTGTTATTTCAAGATGATGCTGCCGGAAGCTAAACGTAGGTATTTCAGAAGAAGAATGAAAGTAAAATTAATTTTGTAGATACGATTTCTTGGGAGGATATGCGGAGTCAGTATCCTGGTGCTATCGTGGTATATCTGAGCTCATATCCAGCCGTGTGGTCTAAGAAACCACCTTCCAATATGGATCGTTACCCCGATTGATACGAAGTATTGGCACAACTAACAGTTCCGTGGCAAACAAATATCTCGAAAAGTCACCATCTCAAACTCAATAAGTATTTCGATCTTACAAAAGAACTGACCAAGAATACGTTTAGAGCTAGCTTATATGCGGTTAAAGTCGGAGCAAGAGGTATAACAGCGAAATCTCTCTATAGTTTACTAAAAGATCTCGGCCTGTCTAGAACTATCACAAATTCATTTCTAGAACGCACTTCGAAGGCGACTTAGGTAGAATCATTTAAAATTTGGTTAGGTAGTGGGAGGAGCTCGGACAGTGAAGGTGAGCGTTAATGCATTTTAAAGGGGCCCCTTTAAACCTACACTTGGGTCGCAAGTGCCAAACGCTGATCGGAGCTCCTCTTCCTACAACACGATGGGCCCGGCACCCGAACGGTGAATCCATGAAACGCTAAGCAGTTCGTCGTTGATTTCTTCTCTCTCAGACCCCCGTGGGGGGAAGAGGGGAAACGGCATCAGGGCATTGCCCTCTGGCCGTGGTTTCTCTCGGCGCCCATGACTATGGCCGCGTCATTTAAACTAACAAATAGCTTCAGTAGATAACATCAAATACTTGGGTATAATACTGGATAAGCATTTAAATTTCAAATCCCATGTGGATTCTCTGACGGGTAGAATGAGAAAGTTGATTTTTATTTTCAAAACTCTTCGACATGTTGCTAGTCAATATATCCTATACAATGTCTATTGTGCACTGGGCCAGTCTATAATCTCGTATTGTATATCCTGTTGGGGAGGTGCATCAAAGACAGTAATGCTCCCTCTGGAAATTGCACAGAGAGCTGTCCTGAAAGTTGCCACTTTTCGACCAATCTTGTTTTCTACTTCGCAGCTATATAAAGATTGCAAAGTTCTTACCGTCAGACAATTATTTATATTGCATGCAATCTTATTGAAACATCGAAACACGCCTTACGTTAAAATTACTAAACGACGGAAAGATAAAGTATGTACCCTTCCTGTTACAAATTACTCTTTCGTTAAAAAGTTTTTCATTTATTTAGGTCCTTTCTTGTACAATAAAATTAACGCAAAAAATCCAATTTACAATTTGTCTAGTAACAAATGTAAATCAAGTGTTCGTTTGTTCTTACAACAAAAAACGTATGATGAAACGGAATCACTTTTGGAAACATCACTATAAAATCTTACACTTATTTACATCCATAACACATACAAACACACACATACAAACACTCAGTACACACACAAACATGAGTATAAACACATACACTATACACTCACACAAAATAATAATACACATTCTAAATACGAATACTCACATCACATCATTCAATAAAAAATTGTAATTTTAATTAAGTACAGTATTATTACGACTTGTTAACCGTTTAATAAAAGAATAGTTTTGAACAATCTCGTGGGATACGGCACTGTTTCTCTTTATTACAGGTTACTCAGTAACCTATCTAAGAGGACAGTACCCCAACCAACTGTTGTAGTATTTTACTGTTGTAGTTTTGTCTAAATGTAATTTGATGTAACATATATATTGTGCTACAGCTCTTTTTATGAAATAAATATTATTATTATTATTATTTTTCTTTTTTCATTTTTGAATCTCGGCCCTAAATTGCCGGTTTAAAGAATAACACGGGCCAAAGCCAAGTGCTAATCTAAGGTGAATGAAGGTGACATAAGATGAGATGTAAGATAGAATGTGTGTATGTGTGCTTAGGAATTGACTGATGTTATTGAATTTATTGTTGTTCGAGTGTCACTATCATTTTGTAAGAATTTTCTAACAATTCTGCATGTATTCAGAATGGCAGCTTTTTGTAGACTTAAATATGTGTAGGGAGGCAGGTCTAGAGTTTTTAAAGACTGATGAATTTGTTTAGGGATTACACCAGTGGTAGACAGAACTATGGGAATGATATTTACGTTATTTAACTTCCACATTCGGCTGATTTCAACTTTTAGGTCAATGTATTTAGAAAGCTTTTCTGCAATTGTACTTTGTAGGTTATGAGTGTTAGGTATGGCTATGTCTATGATTTGAGCAGATTTGTTAAATTTGTCTAATAGTGTAATATCCGGCCTATTGTAATGTGTTGTCCTGTCAGTAAGAATTGCGCGATCAAAATAAAGTTTATGCGTACTATTTTCAAGTACAGTTTGGGGAATATATTTGTAGTAAGGTGTTGGTGATGTTGAAATTAAATTATATTTTAATGCTAGTTTTTGGTGGATAATGTTCGCTATTTGATCGTGTCTGTGCTTGTAGTCAGTTTGAACTATTGCCTTACATGCTCCAGTGATATGTTGAATTGTCTCTGATAAACTATTACATCGTCTGCATTTGTCTGTAGGTATGGGTGCATGCATAATGTATTTTTGGTAGTTACGGGTCTCTATTACTTGATCTTGGATTGCCAACATGAACCCTTCTGTCTCAGGGAAGAGTTCACCGCGATTCAACCATTCGTTCGACGCTATCTTGTCGACGTTAGGTAGGTTAAGATCTTTGCGATGTCTTCCATGTAGTGACTTCCTGGTCCATTCTGCTAATTTAGTCTGTATGTCGGTTTGCTTTTCGTTATTTTGTGGTGTTTTATCAATCATATTTAAAGGAGTGTATTTTCGATCATTATGTACTATTGCTTTATGAAGAATTGAGTTTGTACTTCTATTATAGAAATAACTTCTTAAAATGCTAATTTGTTTGTTATGAAGATTAGTGATATCAATTATACCTCTCCCTCCATCTTTCCTAGGTAGTGTTATGCGTTGTATACAGGACCTCGGATGGTGTTTCCTATATTTAGTCATGTTGATGTTAATGAGACGTTGTAATTTCGTTAGTTCGGTTTTAGACCAGTTTATTATGCCAAATGAATATGTTAAGACGGGTATAGCGTAAGTATTAATAGCTTTCACTAGATTCCGGGCTTGTAATTGAGAGTTTAGTATAGACTGGAGTCTGTGTTTAAATTGTTGAGTTAATTTAACTTTTATTTCTCTATGTCGTATTTGCTTTGATTGAATGTATCCTAAATATTTGTACGTTTCATTACCATCTAAAGAATTAATTGTTTCTCCTGCTTGTGTAGAATAAGAGTGAATAAAAGATTTTCCTGCTTTAACCGAGTTAATTTTGCACTTATCGATACCGAATTCCATTCCTATGTCTGTTGAGAATTGATCTGCAAAATCAGCAAGGTGAGACAAGTCGTTCAGTGTGGACGCATACAACTTTATATCATCCATATAAAGTAAATGATTAATTTTGTATTCTTGCACCTCAGGTGACGTATCATTGCATTGCATTATATAGCCGGGTTTTAGGGCATTTAATATATTTGATAGAGAATTAAGTGCAAGGCAGAACCATAATGGGCTGAGAGAGTCACCTTGAAAAATTCCTCGTTGGATCTTAATGGGCCCCGTCGCGATAATTCCTGTTGGTGTTCTTAAATGTAGCCTTGTTATCCATTGGTTAGTTATACTATTTAAAAATATTTTTATCTGTGGGTCTATTTTATAAATATTGAGAACTTCTAATAACCATGAATGAGGCACAGAATCATATGCTTTTTTATAATCGATATACATGGTATATAAATCCTTTTTCTTACTTTGTACCTGTTTGAGAATTATTGAATCTATTGTTAGTTGTTCCTTGCATCCCTGGCTAAATTTTTTGCATCCTTTCTGTTCTTCTGATAATATGTGGTTTGTATCAAGGTGTTTGTAAATTATGTTAGATAGACATGTTGTTATTATTTTATATATAGTTTGTAGACAGGTTATTGGTCTGTACTTTGCTGGGTTTGTAGTGTCATTGGTATTCTTTGGTATCATGTACGTAATCCCTTCTGTTATGTATGTAGGTAGTGTTGTTGGGTTTTTAATGAATTTATTGATGTGGTTATAAATATATGGATGAATGTGTGTAAATTTTTTATACCAGAAGTTGTGTATGTAGTCTGAACCCGGCGCTTTCCAATTGTGTAATTTCTTTAAGACATTATAAAAAGTGTCTATAGGTATTTGTTCAAATTCCATTTGTTTCGTGTTTGTGTAATTTGATTTCTCTGTATTAATCCAGTCTGCATCTGCGTTATGCTCGATAGGGTTTTCCCAAATTTGAGTCCAAAAATTTTTTAATTCGTCTATTAATTCCATATTATTTCTGTTGTTTTCATTACTATCGCTCGTTGATGTTTGGTTTGTAGAAGAGTTTTTCAATGTCCGGTAGAATTGTTTTTCGTTATTTTTGAATTGATTGTTTTGTGTTTTGCGGAGTGTACATTTTTTGTAACGATTTAGTCTACTAGTAGCTACTGATAGTTTCTGTTTAAGTGTGTCTACAAAGTGTGTTAGTTCTGTGTTAGGTTGTTCATGTGTTGTGTGGATTCTGTGCTGGTCTAATATTTTATTTACCTCTCTATCTAGCCTTCTACTTCTGTTTCCCTGCATATAATGAGTAAGTCTTCCTAATTTAGCTCGTATATCTTTGATTTTACGTTCTAACCTATTTTGCCATTTGGGCTTGTATTGTTCTTGTCGAACATTAGTTGTGTTTTTAGCAGCAATGAGAGTTATCTTAGAGCCGTTAATTTTTGCAGCTGTCCATGCAGCACTATATATTATTGTTTGTAAAGTTTTAAAATCTGTATCTGCGTTAACATAATGTGGTAAAATCCTATTATTAATATAGTTAACGATGGTCGCAAATTTTTTAGATGCCTTTTGTTTTGGTATGTAATTTCTTTTTGTAGGGTGACTATTCATGTAAAAATTTAATGTATTAGAGAATGTTTCTTCTATTTCGAGATTTCTAGCTTGGTTTGGTTCTTGTTCTTGTCGTGTAACAGTATGTGAAAGAGTGTCTTGTTCTACTCCTGTATGTTGTGTGATATATTCTAACTCTGTCTCAGTATTTGTGTCTGTTTGTTCAATAAGTTGTCTATTTGAATTCAAGTCTTGACTATGTAATGGTCTATGATATTCGGTTTCGATAAATATATTTTCTACGTTATTTTTTAATTCTTGGAGACGTGTATCTGTAATTCTTTTATTGTTTATAATAATTCTCTTTTGATCTGATATTCGTTGTTCAGATAAGTGTGATAGTTGAGGATAATGCTGTATGAATTTGTCTTTTAAGTTTTTTCTCCAGGCGGTCATATTAGTTTCCATTTGTGTGACTAAGAAATAACACTTTATTAAAGTCTCGTTAAGTTCTTTCGACCATTTCATCCTACGTTTGGGTTGTTGCAATATATTCATGTCTGATTCTGGAGAAGATTGACAAATTTCTGTCTGCAATTCTACATTTGCTGTCTGTAAATAATTACTTACTTCTGATTTGATTCTATCAAGTGTAGTGGTTGGTAATAGGTTTCTACGAACTATTGCTCGTCGTTGATCTCCAATCCTTTGTTTGGAGACTTGCATTTCCGGAAATCTCTTAATGAATTTTTGGTGTAATGAAGTTAAATATGTATTAGTTTCGTATTCTAAGCGTGTGATGATGAGATAAGTACGCCAAATGAATTCGTTCATTTCATTGCTCCATTTTTTACGCGTAGTTTTTAAGCCAGTAGCGGGTGAACGATATTCGGCCATGGTGGCCTCCGTCACAACGTCTACTAACGATGATGATGCTGATGATGATCTTGATGAGTGTTGTATGTACGATGATGGTGATGATGATGTGAATGAAAAAAGTGACCTCGAAGAAGATGGTGAGGTAATCTGTGTAGATTTATTATCAACAGGTGATATTTTTGCCTGAGTGGCTATTTTTGCTTTGGACCTAGTTATCATACTGTTCCCACGATTAGCTAGGGACTTAAAGATCAACCACGGCAGAGCCCTGCATTCACCGTGGCAAGGGTAATTAAAACTGGATGTCCCCTGGTATCCAAAGTCCACATACTTAAGACTAAGCACCCCCTTAGCCTTGAAGCCCTCGGCGTATGCTGTTTCACCTTGGCTTGGGTTTTGTTTCCTCATTTTAGACCTGTCCAGCGTGAGTATATCTACCGGCATAGCTCTAAAAATCATTGGTGTTTGTTTAGGTTCCTCAACTTAGACCTATCCGGCATGAGTGTTCTACCGGCAGAGCTCTAAGGATCACTGGATTGTGTCCATCATTTTAGACCTGCCTGGCTTGAGTGTATCTGCCAGTAAAGCTCTAAAAATCATGGGGTTGTATCTCTTTTTGTCTCACTCCTCAAATTAGACCTGTCTGGCATGAGTGTATCTACCAGTATAGCTCTAAGAATCATTGGAGCACACTAGCCCCTCCACGACGGCAACGTAGAGATACAGGAAGGGGTTATTATTATTATTATTATTTTGTTGGGCCTGGGCCCTTGGTTGAGTCCCTTTGCAATAAGGGAAGGAAATGAGGCATCGATTGGGGGGGATGAGCTATGGGCTGCCAGGGCGGTCAGTCCAGCCGGGTGGAGCCTCTTGTTCAGAGGAAGCCCAGCTTAGACGACCAACGACCTTAGCAGCCGCTCAGGAATCAGAGGCTAAGCAGTTCATTCTCATTGCATTGATTTTATAGTCTTTATTATTTAAGACTAACCTCTTTTACGAGGCATTTTTAACTATTTTAAAAGCGGTGAATTAACTACAGTTTGGACAATATGTTGTTCTGATATTAATCAACAAAGTAATAAAGTTACGTTACTACACATACACAAAGTATGAACGTTTAAGCGGTTATTCAAGGTTGTGTTGATACATAAGAGTAATTTTCCATCATTCGATCAATTTTCTTAAAGGATGAGAGATTTTAAATACACAATTACCTATAGTAATATATTATATAGATAAAAAATTATAGATAAATATAATGTGGGTATTTGTTTTAGATTCGTGCTTTATCCCGTTCATCTTATTCCATTAGATCATCAGTAGATTAGGCAAAAGCAACTGCAGGAACTCAGTTCCCTGCTTTCCACTTAACGCGGAACTCAACGCCGCGTTTGCCTAGTTGCCAGAGTGAAGAAAATGGAAATAATCGATCTTCTCCGAATGGGAATCGAATTCATAAACTTTCACGTTTACAGGCACTGCGACTTTAATGCTTCTGCACCAAAACGGATGAATATTTTTTTATTCTATTTGAATGGATATATATCATAATATATATACATATAGAAACATACATAATACATAGAACATTATAAAGTAGGCAGTAGGTACAAATAATTTATAGTAAAGTCATTATGTTTTCCACTTTCCACAAATTAGAATCATTACAGTTTGGCGGAATTGAACTCCGCACTCTAGCTCGTACGACATTTATTAAACTACTGAATCCTTACATAAGAACAATATTTGAACAAAAGTCAGTTTCAATTACGTATTATCAACATTCCTATGCCTTGATATCCTCATTATATAAAACAGGGCAAATATAAAACAACTCTGAGCGACGGTATTCGGAGCAGACAGTGGTTATTTCAGTCGCCATAAAGGCGTCTCCATATGAATTTAAATAGCATGCGTTTGTGTATTATAAGAATATTAATTTTAATTTATTCTCGATTCCTTATTTTAATCCTTATTTTTTTCTTTTAAGTGTTGAAAAATTATAAGTATTGCAGATTTTATAATTTTTCCCAATTGAATGAGGGAATATATATTGTACATAATATATAGTACAGTTATAAATTCAAATATTTAACTCAACTCAACTTTTTTTTGTCATAATTGATAAGCCATTATAGTTTATTTGGTTAAGTACTTTAATATATTATACCGTAGATTGCTGCTAGAAATTCTAAGCAAATGAGTTTCATAGGTTCAAATTGTCAAACTTTAGGTTTTAATTGCTCTATGATATCATGAAAATTCACACACACACACACACACACACAGCACAGCACAGCACAGCACACAACACAGCCTGGCTGTTAAAGCGACAGTGGGCGTTCTATTTATTGAAACAGTTCAAAACTCATATATCTTTATAAAACTATATAGTGAACTCTTTTGAGAGTATCTCTAATGGTGTAAAATGGCAAAAGGAGTGACTTAACACTAGGTTCTCTCTGGCTGCGTTGGTATATAAAGATATACATATATAGTTTTCCGAATGTAAGATTCGTCCTTGTGCCATATTATGGCCTACTTCTTTATTACTAGTTTCGGTGCCACGTCGGACCCATTTACGATATTGTTCGAAGATTAATTGCGCTCTTGCGTCCTTGGTTGTGTGTAATAATGGAACTGGATTATTATTACATATTTTTGTTGTGTTTTTGAGTAATATGAAGACATTATTCTATTTAATCCTCTATCTTGGAATAAATCCACATTTTCTTTATTATGATTCTTCTTAAATTTTACTACTTCTATTTGTTTTTATGGTTATTTCGGGATTATAGTGAAGATTGTACACTTGAATTTGAAACCATTTTGCAATTTGGAAATTAATAAGTAACAAATTTTTACACGTTAAATTCTTTAGGGGTACTCGATTAAACGCGCAAGGCTCAAAAAATGCTAAAATTGAAAGTTGCTCTGGCTCTAAATGATATTAGGAATTTAATGTAAAATAAATATGTGATATGACAACGTATTATTGATTTATTTATATTACACATATGATTGTATAATTATATAAATTTTCTTCTTTCATAGTTATCTATCAAAAACAAAACAGAATAGAGTTAGAGCAGAAAGAGAGAGAGAGAGAGATAGGGAGAGAGAGAGAGTGACAAAGCTGAAGACAAGCTATTGATATTTTTTAAATTTTTAAAGATTACTATTATAATTTATTTATTAAATTATGCATATCTCTGTCGTTATTTCAATTTTAAGCCAACACTACTTTAAGAAAACAAAACAATTTCTAACATAATTATCATCGAAAGAGGTATCTGCCATAAATACCTAACATCCGTAATAAAATACAAAGTCACGGAATATAAAACACTTCCATTATACATTTACCTTTTTATATGCTATGGTAGAGATCGGACGGAGGCACTAAATGTGGAATATTGAGTCACAGATGATAATCATAATTTTGTTTTTAATTACAATTTTGTTTTAGGCACTTAATTATAATGTGAATAACATTATCTTTTTAAATCACTTCTTCTTTTTTTAAACAGAATAGAAAACAAATGATTAACAGGTGGACGTCATTACTTATATATTCGTTCACTATTTATTAATAACAAAATGATTTAATTGTTTTCATTTTAATATTACAATAAGATTATTATTTTGTTTATTTTGCAAATTTAAAAACGTCCAAATTTTGTGGTTTCAAATAAAAAAATCATTGAAATCTATTTCAGTCTTGCACTATAAATACTCAGCTCCCACACGGGATAAAGTATCATTAAACACGTCACTGTAGTTCATTCGATTATTAAAAAGAAAACCAAAATACTTGCAAAGACTTAGCCAAATTTTGCTATAAATATTTATTTCACAGTTTCACTATTTTAATTATATTTTTTATTAATTATCAAATATATTTTGTTTATTTACAAAATTTGTTGTTTTGTTTTGTTTATATTTACACGTAGAGGAATCAAGGCGCACTACTAAGTGTAGGTCGACTGTGGTACACAGTCGGCGGCGCACTGGTGCTTCCCGTTTACACTGCCGCGTCGCCTGTCCTCGCGACGTAACGTTATTAAATCAAACGTTTTGATTATTATATATTTTTGCAGCTAACAAAAACTTAGAAAACACTTTCAAATCAATAATTATCCAAAGCTTTAAGCGATAGCCATCTTAGTTCCTAATTGTCTAGGCCACTACAGTCAGCTCTCGAGTTAATTCAGGAATTATCATTACAGATAATGGAATATCGCAATAATTAAGATATACCACATAGGCTGCTGTTTATAAACATCCTTTTGAAATAATCAAAAAGAGTTTTGAGGTAGAAGCAACGATGTTTAGACCAATGAGGAAACTTGTAGACGTGGAACACATATGGTGTGGCCAACATGGAAAGACATTAGTCTTTCTAAACTAAATTTATACGGCAATATTTGATCAAGAAACAATTACGTCCTTCGGAGAAGCCATTTTTATCCTCATTTCCAAAAGAGTCAGATAATATAAAGGATATTAAAATTATTGCTCTTATAAAAACCTTATCTAAAATATTTTTCTCCTTTAAACGAAAATGACCCATTTTATTATATGCAATAGGTATTTCAAGCCGAATTATCAGAAAGGGGTTTGTTACAGCGGCTGGATTGCTAAACTAGTTTCTTCTTCTTAAAAGTATCGCCTACCAAAAAATAATAGCAAATACACTTATATGAATAATTGACGTAAAAAGAAATTTATTCATATTGAAATAGATTAGATAATCTTTTTAATATGTTTCTAATATATTGCTTATGCGATTGTACTTACATACTCCGACAGTACTATTTGAATGTAAGTCGAGAACACAACATATATATGATAAATTCATGCTGCTTACTCTTCTGCAAGAGGAAAAAGTTGACGTTAAAAAGAAAAACATATGGATGGCATTCGTGCCTAGTACAATAAAGTCTATAGACATCTGAGGGGTTAGTACCGTATTGTTCATATTACCATATATAGCATTTGGGCTTGCTGATAGATTGTGTAGTAGAACCTTGTACCAAAACTGGATAACAGCATAGGGATAGCCTTTGTACTCAGTAGTAGATTTAGGAGAGTAAGTTGTTATTTTATTTATTGTTTTGATAATATAGAAATATTAGGGACCGTCGTGGCGCAGAGGCGTAGCGTCTGCCTGTGAACGCGACGATTTTTGAGTTTGATTCCCACTAGGAGAACATGATGTTTTATATTTTCCATTTTCTTCGCTCTGAAAACAAGACAAAGCGTGGCGTTGATTTTCACCACTCAACACGCCATGCCTCGAAAACGGCGGAAAGTGGGGACGGAGAAAGCAGGGACTTAGCAAAGGAGCTTTTTAACACTAGTTTCATATGGTTCCTACAGTTCCCACTGCCTACCCTGCCATGTGCAGGTTAAAGTGTGAAGCTAAAAAAATATATATTAAGACTTAATTCCCGAAATGAAGCTATTTGTTATTATTTCTATATATGTTAAGACTTACACGCTTTCATTAAGTTTCGCAAGTATTCATACGATGCCTTGACTTCGTTCAGTTAGTAGAGAATGGGGTTTTGAACTTGATTTATTTCCAATTTCCAATTAATATAACTAATTTTATTTTATTTAAAAACTACACTCTATAATATATATAGAAGACTACAACTAAATTTGTAGTTCTAATCTAAATGTAATAAAATTTTATTTAATTAACATATAAGCTTATCAGAAATAACGTGAAAGTTGTGATTCATATATAACTTCTATGTAACCTTATCTTTTGCTAATAACATTTCAAGAGAAAGCAATCAATTTATGAACCTGCAATGGAAAGCCGGGAGATCACCGTGATATAGCCCTTAACGTAAAGTAATATTTATACATATATATATATATATATATATATATATATATATATATATATATATATATATATATATATATATATATATATATATATATATATATATATATATATATATATATATATATATATATATATATATATATATATATATATATATATATATATATATATATATATATATATATATATATATATATATATATATATATATACATATATATATATATATATATATATATATATATATATATATATATATATATATATATATATATATATATATATATATATATATATATATATATATATATATATATATATATACACATATAAATCTTCTCTTCATTGTATTAGCTTAACACTATTTAGGGATGGATAATTTAGAAATCTTTTTTTGACAGAAAATTGTCACTGACACAGAAAAAGCAAAGCAAACGTTTTTCAAGCAAATCCGTTTCCAACAATTGTCAGTAGAACTGATCAAATTCCAATATTGACCATATTTTTCATCAATCCGCCTTTTCGAGAACTATACACTGTGTGAAAAGTAAAATTTTTTTTTTTTTTTTTTTTTTTTTTTTTAGCTTCACGCATTATCCCGCGCATGGCAGGGTAGGCAGAGGGAACTGCAGGGACTGTGGGAACCTAGTGTTAAGACACTCCGTTGCTTAGTTCCTGCTTTCTCCGTCCCCGCTTTCCGCCGTTTTCGAGGCATTGCGTGTTGAGTGGCGGAACTCAACGCCGCGCTTTACCTTAGATGCCAGAGCGAAGAAAATGGAAATAGAAAAATCCATCTTCTCCGACTGGGGATCGAACCCAGTAACCGTCGCGTTACAGGCAGACGTTGCGCCTCTGCGCCACGACGGTCCTCATAAGTAAAATTTTAGGTCATATATTCGTCGTTCTAAGTGTGCTTAATTAAGTCGTGTCCATAAATAATATAATATGATAATAATGATACTCTTCATCATATATAAGTACAGAAATATCTTCATTTTAAAATATAGGACCATTGTGGCGCAGAGGTGGCGCAGAGGCGGCCTGTAAACGCGACAGTTTCTGGGTTCGATTCCCACTCGAGGAAGATGGATTTTTCTATTTCCATTTTCTTCGCTCTGGCAACTAGACAAAGCGCGGCGTTGAGTTCCACCACTGAACACGCAATGCCTCGAAAAAGGTGGAAAGTGGGGACGGAGAAAGCAGGGACTAAGCAACGGAGTGTTCATTAGGTTCACTAGGTCCCCACGGACCCTGCAGTTCCCTCTGCCTACCGAGATAAATCGTGAAGCTAAAAAAAAATAAATTCTAATTTTATTTTAGTTTGACATCGTCCTCAATTCTTTGCTAAATGATCACTAATGGGTGAATCCATCACGTGTGAAGTACCTAAGGGCCTATCAGAGAGAGACGGGCGTATGCACGTCGTTAAGCTCCACTTGTATCTATATATACAGTCATAATGATATTAATGACGCATTTTAAGTAAGCATAGTCGTAGGTTTGTAACAGAAGTGGATAGAAGTGAAGTGACTTGAGGAGATATTTTTGAAGAAATTTAAGGTATACTTTTTTATATCTTCACGCTTTATCCCGCACTTAGCAAGGTCGGCAAAAACAAACCGCAGGAACCGTGGGGATCTAGTGTTAAGACTCTCCGTTCTTCCATTACTCCGCCTAGTTGCCAGCGAGAATAAAATGAAAATGAAAAAATCCATAATCCAAATTTCCAGTGGGAATCGAACCCATAATCCGTCACGTTTACAGGCAGACGCTACGCCTTTACGCCACGACGAGCCTTATTAATTTTGTAGAAGAATTTATATATATTTTTATTTGGAATTAAGATTTTTTGTTCTATTTTAGTACATATATAAAAGCCTAATGCCTTTGATTTTTTAATTTCTTTGGTACGTATATTGTATACTTATTTAATTAAATACAGAGATTAAGAATCAAATTAAAATTAAATATGTGTATTTTAAATGTTATATATGTTTATTTAGTTCTACAAAAAAAAATATAGGAAGACTTAATATTACAATCCTCGTAAGACGTTTCACATAGTGCTGTCGATTATTATTACTATTTTTTACTTCAATAGATTGTTATCCAATTATGATTATATACGAGGGTCAAACTGAAAGTTCTTAGAAAATAAAAAACTAAGCATTCTAGCAAGTTATTAGTTTTATTATAACTTTTCAAAATAGCGTCCATTTACATCAATACATCGCTGCATTCGATGGAAGTATTCAGAAAAGCACCTTGCCCACTCGGCCTTAGGGGTCTCTTCAACGGCGTTTTGAAACGCAGCCACTGCTTCTTCGCGTCCATAAAATGTTTTCCTCGAAGTTTTTATTTTATTTTCGGGAATAAATAAAAATCGCAGGGTGCGAGGTCGGGGCTATACGGCGGGTGACCCAGTAATTCCACGTCTAAGGTCGCCAAATAGTCGATCGTTTGCCTGGCGGTGTGCGACGAGGCATTGTCGTGATGAAGGAGGATCCTGCTGCGAGGTCGTTTCTCTCGAACTTTTTCCAAGACAAGTGGCAAACAGTTGTTAATGTACCACTCTGCATTAACCGTTTTCTGATCCTCTAAGACAACTGTCGCGTAATGACCTGTCTTTCTGAAGAACGAGGCCACCATCTTTTTTCCAACACTTCGACCTCTCTTCACTTTAGTTGGCAACTCTTCGGAAGGAAACACCCACTGAGCAGACTGTCTTTTGGTTTCCGGATCATAACAGTAAATCCAGCTTTCGTCACCCGTTAGTATGTCGAAAACAGCATTTGAGTCACCTCCGTTAAATTTTTGGATCATTTCTCGGCACCAATCAACACGGCGGAGTTTTTGAGCCTCGGTCAAATTATGCGGTATCCAGCGGGCACAAAGCTTCCTGACCGCTAAATGTTCATGGAGGATTTTGTGCACTTGACTCATACCTATGCCTAGACTTGTCCGAATCTGATGATAGGTCACTCTTTTGCCAGTCTCTATCATACGCCGCACAACACTGATATTATCTTCAGTCGTCGCTGTAGAAGGCCGTCCCTCACGCAAATCATCGGTGAGATATAGTTCGACCACGTATGACCTATTCATTAAACCAGTTGTGAACTGTGGCACGAGATGGGGCTTCATCGCGAAAAGCCAATCGAAGTCTATCATAACTTTCTTGTTGACTTATATGACATCGAAAGTCATAAAAAATCATTGCACGAAAATTTTCTCGGCTTAAATTCATTCTGACGTGCACAGACAATTTTCAATTTGCCGCAAATGACAAATTAATTATTATTTGCCGTAATTTTCATTTGTCGTAAAACAAATGACAAATGAATGAAATGTATACTCAATATTATTGGTAAAGAGTTCTATTTTCAAAATTTAAACTTTTTTTTTAATATAATGCTTTTAAGTTTCCAGTTCTAAAAACTTTCAGTTTGACCCTCGTATTTTTTTCATCTCGAATAATACTCAACCTATTTTTTATGCCTTCACGCTTTCGCACGTAGTAGAGTAGGCAGAAGGAACTGTAGGAACCGTGGGAACCTAGTGTTAAGACACTCCGTTCTCCGAATTTTGACGTTTTCGAGCTTGAAACAATGTCAAGCTTAATGCAACTTAAAATATATTTTTGTATATATATGTAGGTAATTGTATAATTATTTGGAGATTTTTTTTTTTAAATCTAAACGGAGTATCTGGGCTCCCACTATTTGCCCTGCTATATGCGGAACATTGTGAAGTTAAAAAAACCAAAATAATACAAGAAAAAAACGTGGAACTATTTATTGAATGACTAAAAAATACGAAATAATTCGAGAAAATTTAAAATTAATGACAAGCATCGCAGGTAATAGGTATCACCCACATGATAAGACAGATACGTTTATAATTCACATAAGATGACATTTTAATTGATTTTTCAATTAAAATGCACTTTATAATTGATAATGGATTACTAATTAGTTGAAAAATCAGCCAAATTTAAAAAAATCAATTCAATTCAATTCCGTCAATTATTGTTATTTCTTTTCCCACTAATAAAAATAAAATAAAAGATTGAAGCCAAATTATGTAAATGAACATTTAATTATGTTGTGTTGAGTTTTGATATGTTTTTCACTCAGTAGCTCTAGTTAGTTAATAAATAGTTCACACTATACCCCGGAAATTGCGGGACTGGTAAAGGGAGGGTCCCTTTACCACCTTTGCAATTTCCGGAGATAGAATTATCAATTATAAATTATGTGTATAATTATGTGCCTGTAATTATGTGAGGACCGTCGTGGCGCAGCGGCGTTAGCGTTTGCCTGTAAACGCGACGGTTTGAGGGTTCGATTCCTATATGGGGAAGATGGATTTTTCTATTTCTATTTTTGTTGCTCTGGAAACTAGGCAAAGTGCAGCGTTGAGTTCCGCCACTCAACACGCAATGCCTCGAAAAACACGAAAAGCGGGGACGGAGAAAGCAGGAACTAAGCAACGTCACTCATACTTGGTTCATATGTTTCCTGCAGTTCCATTTGCCTACCCTGCAATATGCGGGATAAAGCGTGAAGCAAAAAAAAAAAACAAAATTATGTGTAAATAACATTGTTTTGTATGAACAAACCGACATTAATAGATTTATTTTTCTTGTAGATTTATTGATCACTATTGAGAATGCTCGTGTTGGAGTCGTGTTGCTTCTGCGTTCCATTGAGAACTGGCAGCTTGATCATAGGATACCTAAATCTAGTAAGTTTTAAAACACTTTTAAAATTAAATTAAAAGCCATAGAACCTTACAACATTTTTTTATTACAAATTACATTTTATATAGAAAATTTACAGATATACAACCGTTTGTTTAAATGAAGACAAATTAGTTTTCTTACTTATTAACTTAATATTTTTACCAGTATCATCAAAATTAGAATAAAAGTACAAAAATAAATTGATTCAAAAGATATACACTCTTAGTGCTCATTCTTTGGCCGCTGGTGCCTCGCCAAACGGACAGACCTTAATATTGTCAATGTGGACAAGTGCCTCTATAAACTAGCGCATACCACCAAATTACCGCTTTGAAATATATAGGTAATCTTATGCATCAAATGACAATCAAAAAGTATAAAAATAAAGTTCAGTTGACAAAGATGGGTGTATTTTTACAAATAATCTTGCCCCGCTAACAAGTGAAAGTGGATACATCAAACAACTTAAAACAAAAAAAATATATATATATATATATATATATGTATATATATATATATATATATATATATATATATATATATATATATATATATATATATATATATATATATATATATATATATATATATATATATATATATATATATATATATATATATATATATATATATATATATATATATATATATATATATATATATATATATATATATATATATATATATATATATATATATATATATATATATATATATATATAAAAATACAATGTAACGTACAATGTGTACGTCACGTCAATACATACATATAATATTTTTTCGCTTCCTATGGCTCCAAATTTAAAAAATTTGGTGTCGATCGACAGGGCTCCTGAAGACCATAAAACGAGATATGTCACGGTCGACGTCCGGGGGGAGGGGCGGTGGGGGTGAGGGGATGTGCGTCAAAAAACCCCTAAAAATTAGATTTTTTCAATTGAAATTGCGTCTATAGACGCTTCGGTGATCGGACGAGAACCGGTGTGTTCAACGTGGTATGGACGTTGGCGACAGCAAAGAACAAATTACAATTCTATAGCTACATTAACATATGTTTAAAACGCAATTTAAATAAATGAATAATTTATACTTAATCATTACTTTCAATTACTATACAAATGAAAACATTATATAAGACCATAAAAATATTTTACTGATTATAATTACAGAATTCAAATAAAATTTAAAATTGTCCAAAAAATTTTGAAATGATTTAGCAACGTAGGAGCAATAGGCCCCTACGACTCAGTGTCAAAAATTCGAAAATCGAACAAAAAAAATCAAAAAACAGAATTATCAAAAATTTTATTGAAAAACTCGCAGTGCAGTTGTCACAATCAACTAAATGTTTTTTAATTGAATATCAAAGAATAAAAGGGATGGGTTTTTGGAATATTTGTACAGTAGTCTTAGCATATATTTTTAAAGCATTTTTCTATGTACAGTGTGGATTAACACAAAAACATAAAATATAAATATGTTTTCAGATCGCCAACATAATAATAACAGTTACAGCAATATTATCGCTAAGCGCTGGCATCACATTGTCGTATTATGGCTACGACGAGGACGGCGCTGGTAGCGTCATCATAGCAGTCAGCACTGTGCTACTCATATTTGTACTTATATTCTTGGGTTTCACTATATCTCTACTTGTAGGATTACATAAGGTAAGTAATAAATACAGGGCGTCTGTAAACGGACGGTCGTAGGTTCTATTCCTACCAAGTTGTTATAGGAGATCTATGACTAAACATGCACATTTTTAAGTCTACTCACTCTGTTTTATAAAGAAAGAAAGAAAAAACGTGGAAGTTTTTATTGATTTTTATTATTTTTCTTTGTCATTCCATGTATGTACACAATAGGAATGTGCTTTTTTTACTCATGATGTACGTATTTACATATGTACATCATGAGTAAAAAAAGAAGGAATTTAGGGGACAGACTCTGCGCTGAGCCATCTCTCATTCTAATAATAGATGACACAACCAATTGCCACTTTCACAATATTTTCATACTAAAGATAGTATTAACGACACTGTTAATTTTTCTTTTTCATTTTTATTATAGGAAAAGCCTGGTCACGTAAAGGCGTATCTCATCTACGGCCTGGTATTCCTCATTATTTACACAATTCTGTTTATCCTGAGTGTGTCGATGGGTGCTCCAGACGCGATCAATATTGTTGGAAGGGTCATTGAGATTTGTAAGTTATATCTTATTCTATGCAAACTAGGTACAAAAAGCTTTTCTAGCGGGTCTGGCAGACATTCCTACTCCTGAGTCAACCACCGGTTTTATTATATTTTGAACATTTAATATATTTATTAGTTGCATACAAAGTAAAAAAAGAATTGTAGTGTCGACCAGTTTTTATTACAGCCTAACAAGTTTATTAAAGCTTTTTCAAGTTGCGCTGACATTTGATGTGGGATAATTTTAAATCCAGATGATGATGATGATACATATGTACTTCACGGAATAGCAGTTTGTGAAACTTTTGAAAGAAAATCAATGAGCTGCCGGGGATCTTTATATTTATACCATAGATAATATACCTAATCGAGGCTCTCTAAAAGTCAATGTTGTAAAAAATAAAAAATATATATTTAGATTTATTATATTTATTATATATTTCATAATTTTTTTCTCCCTTTGTAGTACAATGGTATGACTTATTTTTTTTGTTTCAGTACTCAGTGCCTATTTTCTCCTCGTCATCAGGAGTCACTACGTTATGATGAAAGACTCTAATTACAACTCTGCTTAAAATATTCACATAAAATTAAGTAATACTTAAAAGATTGTTGTTTTGTATGGTTAGAAAGATTTGATATGTTAATTATATAAACTAATAGAAATACGTACACATTTTTTATTTACTTTCTAAAATGTTAAAAATATCGGTCAAGAGCGAGTCGAGATTACGCATGTGGGGTTCTGTACCGATAACCTAATTTTAGGTCATTTATGTCATTACTAATCATTTTTGGTTTTTATCTTTTAATTGTATTGTAAGTTCTCAATCTATAAAAAATTCTATGATGAAAACAAATACTTTGGCATTTATCTTAAAATGTATTATATAAATGTAGCTTTAATTTAACATTAACACAAATTAATTAGATTCACACAAAAGACGGTTTCAAGTAGTTCAGTTTAATGGAAATCCTTCGTATCACAGAGTCGTTACTTTTCTTCTTAACTAATATTATAAGAATGCCCGTCAACACTAGTACTTGGAAGGAGTTTATTACACAAAACACTAATAGAAGACATCTACTACGTACATATTCGTAATAATAATTAATTAAATCAGTCACAAGCACTTGCAGACTAGTTACGGTGACAAGAACAAAAATAATAATGGCTGTCTTCAAAAAGGTGTTCCTTCTGAACGCAACGCGAATTATTTCGACGAAGACCAATGCGTTCAATATACAGATGAGGAATTTGATATGAGTGTAGATTTTTAAAAATATTGAATAATATTCACTGTTGATTTCAATCAAGATCGGTCCTATACAAGATATGGGGAGGGGGGCTGTCCAAGTTAGTAAAGATGTAATAGACATATCATAAGTGACCATCGGGAATACTACAACAATTTTGTTGTACAGGTGCTTAGTGAAAATGAACATAAAGCATAGCATAACTAGGTCTGAATGCATGTATATTAAATAACCACTAACACGCACAATATATCCATCATTCGCTATATAATAGATTATGTAGAACTCTAGGATGGTATTGATAATTCTGGCGATTGTCATCTCGCTGACTATCACTTCGTCGAACTTCCGAGCTTGGGGTATGCATATGAAGATGAGACACTGCATCATCAGGCACATGGCTGAGGAGAAGATGCCGACCAGCCACAGCGTCACAGCCACTTGCTCAAAAACAGGGCTGCCCAACCCGTGACCCGCAAAATCAATTTCTTCTGTAACATTAGACATTTTTCTTTTAATTGTCAAACAGTTTTATTGACAAATTTAGTCAAAACACTGTATATTTTTTGAAATATATTCACAATAACGTGCACTACAAATGGATACTATATCGCAACTGATATTATTAGTTTTAGTTTTTACTCCAGATGTTCTTTTGGACATCCATCGCTCGTCTAGTTAGATGAGACGGTACGGAGAGCTCCTGTCATGGCTCAGTGGATATTGTCATTTTGTTATCAATTAATTTCTGTAAGTAATAAATAGTATCAAATAACGTGCATATGGTAAATATGGTGTTTATTTTTAAATTGATGATTAGAATATGTTAAATGATTTGTTGAAAAATATATATTTTTCCCAATGTCTAAAATCTGACTTCAATGTTTTTTTTTGTTTTACTTCACGCTCTATCCCTAGCGGAGAGAGAGAGATACGGAGACAACGGAGCGCCATACGCTGCGGTCCCTGCATACCTCTTACGCCTCGTCCACTGACATTAGCCTCTTCATACATCCTCTTTTGTTTTAGTTTCAATAATAAGTTGGAAAACATTAATTATTGGATATATCATTTTTAAGGTTGATATTGAAAAAACAAGTGCATATTTGTAGTGATGGGACTGCGAAAAACTGATAAGTGCTAGTTCAAATACGAGTGAAGATTTCGTAAATACTCACATAGATTGTCTCTTGACCGATACATATATGTATATTTTAAACAAATTATATTATTTTAGCACAACGTCAATTTATATTTTAAAATAAAATATTAATAATTATATTCAGATATACCAAATCCGCACCAAATGCGAATGCGAATTGAACCGATAACTATTGTGATTGTAGTCAAATGCTATATCACTGCACTACTGTGGGCTAGTAAGCTAGTATTTTTTGACAAATTAAGAAAAAAAATAGAGAAAGTCCCATTGAGTTTCTTGCCGGAAGAATCGCTTCTGAGGTCTGAGGCATTAACTTTAGCGAACCGGTGGTGAATTAAATAAATCATTTGAAGTTCATAAATCATATAATTTCTTATTAAGAATAAAATTAATTGACTTTGACTATGTATACCACATATCCCGTATTAAACTACCATCGCCCTCTCTTGCGAACTTTTAGTACTAAATCTTTGAGAGATATTTTCAGGGATTCATTGATTATAATAGCAGACTTCACGACGCCGGAGTCGACCAAAGATTACAAACTAAACAGAACTTAAAGGCGAAGCTTAATATGTATCGTTAGTGCTTACAAAATTATTAATCTGCGAAGTTATATAAAAATTCAAAATAAAACATAAAGAATATACATATATTTATTTCTTTCCCTTTTGTTTTTGTTTTCAATAGATAAAAAAATGTTTATAGTTTAAAATAAAGCTGAATTCTATTTCAATAAAGTAAAGACGTACTTTTTCTATTTCATTTCAATAAAGTAAAGACCTTCTTCGTAAAGACTCTCTCTCACTTTGATTTTTTTGGTTTCTTATTATTGATAAAAGCTTGAAGTGTGGCGTTTAATTTCGCTCCTGGACTTACAATATTTTGTAGTAAATTGATTGCCTTATCAGCCCTGGGAACGAATTATCTTAACGCTAGGTTCCCGCTGCATATCCTATTTATATATATATATATATATATATATATATATATATATATATATATATATATATATATATATATATATATATATATATATATATATATATATATATATATATATATATATATATATATATATATATATATATATATATATATATATATATATATATATATATATATATATATATATATATATATATATATATATATATATATATATATATATATGGAATACAGCCTTCAACTAAAAATAAATAAAACTCTCCCAGGTTAACATTAGTATAACATATTTAATGACATTTTACGGTGAAGTCATGGTCGTTAGTAACAAAGAAATATTATAAACACGAGATAATTATAGAAGTAATTGGATCCAAATAAAATTTTTCAGTTCTATATTTAGTACTCTTTGACATTAAAAGCGTAGGAGGCTGCCTGTGCTCTGAAAATATTATTTTATCTCGAAGCTTCGCTCCCTGTAACGTATAAGGACTACTTTCAATGTGAGTATATATTACTGTAGTTACGTAAAGTATTATATCAAGCTTCACGCTTTATCCTGCACATGACAGAGTAGGCAGAGGGAACTGCAGGAACCGTAGGAACCTAGTGTTAAGACACTTTGTTGCTTAGTCTGCTTTTACCGTCCCTGTTATGTATAAGAAATTTATAGTGCATTAAATAAAACTATGTTTGTATCCTTGTTTTAAGTGTAAGAAATATCGAAATAAAATTATACTTAAAGAATCAATCTATAAGCGATATATTGAACATATTAACTTAAGATGTTTCTAAATTTTCTAGAGTATTAAATTTGTTTGTGTGTGTGCGAAAATATTTGATAAGGTATTAAAAAAATCAATTACCGGGAGTCAAAGTCGCGCCTCTGAAACTATAAGATAGTTAATTGTTAAATATTACTTCATATTTAAGTAGTCAAAACGGTGCTGGATTCTGCCTAATAGGAGAAAAAGAGAGAGAGAGAGAGAGAGAGAGAGAGAGAGAGAGAGAGAAAGAACTAATTTTTTTATAGCTTCACAATTTATCCTGCACATAGCAGGGTAGGCACAGAGAACCACAAGAACCATTAGAACCTAGTTTTAAAATCCTCCGTCTTCCGATTTCTGCCTTTTCGAGGCATTGCGAACTCAACGCCAAAGTGGGCAAAGCCAAACCAGAGCGAAGAAAGTGGAAATAAAAATATCCATCTTATTTGAGTGGAAATCGAACCCTCAAACCGTCGCATCTACAGGTAGACGCTGCGCCACGACAGCCCTTTATCAAATATATTATTTATTTCTTTTGCCGAATTATAATATAGTATACTAAAAAAAACTATGCAATACAAAGGATAAGAAATGTTTATATGAGACGTAAATAAATCTATAAGCTTTGCGTTAGTTGGCTACATAACGTTTCAGTAAAATGTGTTGTTTAAAAACACCACTATGACGCTATGTGACAGCAAGTGTGATGGTTGTGGGTTCGATCCCTTGTCGAGGGAAAGAAGTATGTACATTTCTTGAATGATTCCCCCATCTAGCGCGAAATGATTTCTGATGGAAGCCGGAGAAAAAAGTGTCTTGACCTTAAGTTATATTTGCCATATGTGAGACACAGATTGAAGACGTTAATAAAAATAATATTGTAACAATTAGAAAAACAAAGTTAAAGTTATGAACAGCTTGATACGCGATAGACGTGAGTTCGATTTCCATCTAATAGGCTGTTTACATTTATAATATTTTCATTTGTTTCATATCCTTTTATTTATAGCTTAATCTATATTAAAAAGATTATTTTCCAGATCCAGCTAAAGATGGGGCTGCCGCAGCTGGAAACCTTTTGCTTCGTTCTTGATTTGAAAACTGGCAACATTGTGATGGGGTGTTTGAATGCAGTAAGTAATATATGTATTTGTACATAATGTTTATTTCTATATATTACATTCAAAAATATATATTTTGACAATTTATGAGCTTAATAATTAACATGTCATATTCACACTGAATTTTTTGAACTTTTATTAAGGCATGAGACTGATTGAATCATATTCCAAAGGAAATAAAATATGAGGTTATTATTAAATTAATCAATACATTATAAAAAATTGTGTTGTGAAAATTAAAGAAACAAAACGTTTAAAAAACCTTAAAAAATAGTTTTTTTTTTATAATTTTCTCTCCACTTGCAGTTGTTTTCGTTCGTTCTATTCGTTATAATGATAGTACTAGCTAGTACTATAGAACCAGTGAAGTACGCAGCCTACGAAGTAAGAGACCTGAACGCTGAAGCCGCTCTCACCGGCCTATACGTGATGTCCATTATACTGATCCTGATGTTCTTAGTCAAGTTCTTATTTGATATATTTTTCATATATGGAGTTGTGACGGTAAGTGCCTCAAGTAGTATAAGTTTGAAGAAATCTGTTTAGTTTTTTAATATCTCAGTAGTTTAGAGTCTTTTTTGAGAGGAGCTCCTGCAGATCAGCTGTCTGAACTGAACATATTGTTAAAAGATATCATAATATATGTTCAGATATTTAGATTAATAAGGACGTTAAATGTTTCTATTTCTATTTCATCGTTCTGGAAACTCGGCGAAGCTAAAGGCCGTATGTTCCGCCACTCAACGCGCAATGCCTCAAAAGAGGCACTGCTAGCGAGTAGGCGACAAACAGAGTGTCTTAACACTAGGTCCCTATAGCTTCTGCAGTTTCCTCTGCCTACCCTGCCATATGCAGGATAAAGCGTGAAGACATAAAAAAAATATAGCAATAATTTAAAAGGTATTTAAAAAAATGGGAAAATTTTCTTTTTACGGCTTTTTAAATGTATATAACCCCTTAATTCCCTTACCTTACAGTGATATGATATCAATTTCTTCCAGGAGCGCGCCGGCATCATCAGGGCGTACTTCATCATGTGGGTCGTGTTCTTCCTCTTATCCATGTTCACCTTCTTCCTGAACGCACCACACTACGGCGCCGGGGCAATCTGTGTAGAGCTGTTCTATATAAGTAAATATTATTTCATTTCTTTTCTATATATTTTTTACGTTTGGTTCGAAAACCTTTTTGATCTAAGTATGGCCGAAGTATATACATTTTGAACATTTTTAATTTTTCTAATTAAATCTAAATCTTGATAATTTAAGAATAAATTAATAGAGTACCGTGATAAAAAACAATTCTCATTAACATTTTAAGATACATTAACTAAGTAAATAATATGTTTTGTGCCTGCATAAGGAAGTCAAGATATTATAAAATCGTTTTTCAGCGTAAAGAATGCCGAAAGATTTTATTCAAGTTTTTCCTCACTAAAATCGTACGAAGGAAGAAATATAACAAATTAAACGCCTGCCATGATATTGAAGCAACGAAATTATATTTTATCAGACCAAAAATTTATAATTTGTACTAAACTAATTCGTCAGTGTAAACTAATAATATTAAGTTCATTATGTGGTAAGATTTTTGACAAACTTTCTTTTTGCTTTAAGCCACTTTTTCTGATGACGAGTATCTTATTTCCTGACGTACTTAAGCTCCTTCATCTTTATTTTTATTTCATGTATTGTACCCAAAATATATGTACAGTACACATTGCGAATTCTATCAGTTTAAATAAGGTATACCGCTGTTCCAAATTACTAAGCACATTTATAACTGTTTTACCGGCAGCAGTTCCCAACTGTTTCTTTTATTAACTTAAACTAAATCTGTTTCACTCATACCATACGTCGAAGAAAGAGTAATAAGGTTAATAAATAAATAAGTTGCCAGTATTTCTCGTATATAACTAGGTAGTCAGAGGGTCTATTATTAACACACTCTGTTCTCCACTTTCCACGCAATTTTGACACATTACATGTTGTCACGTCATGACTATAATAGTTAAAAAATTCGTTTATTATTTCCAGGTCTCAATATATATGCTATTCTTCTCAGCCACAGTTTTTACAAAATCCTCAATTCCAGAGAAGAAGTTTAAAGAAAAATTACTTTTAATATTGATAATTTACTTAATATATTGGGAATGAATGTACTGAATACTTAACTATGTTGAATAAATAAAACATTATTTATTTAGTAAAATTAGAGAGAAACAAAATATAATTTATTTTAATTGATTTTTTTGTAAACAAAGAGAGGAGAAGAAAGAGAGATTTAGAAAGACCAAGGCAGAGAGAGAAAGCAACAGAGGTCGTTTTAAGGAAGGCTTTATTATATTAGCACAATCTTTTCGATATAAGTGTACCTTAGAAAGTGACATACGTAGCTTTTAGTTATTTCCTTTGGACTAGACAGATTAGTTGAAGTAGTATAATTTGTTTGTTAAAATATTTTTTTTAGTGTAATATCACAAGTCTAGAAAGATCCCTCCAAAACCTCGTACGTGCAAAATATTTATTAATTTTGTTTATATATTATTAAATATTGAAAATCTAAAATGCATTCCAATATTTTGTTTTTTTTTTTCCTTAGACATTAACAAGATTCGAGATAATTAATTATAAAATGTCCATGGCCGTTACTGGTATTTTTCTAAACGACCGTGACTGGTAAAAATATTGTTTTATAGTTACTTGGTTTTGTAGTCTTGGCGCACTCAAATGTACCTAAACAATAAGCGTGTGTTCAAAATATTTGATATATACATACAAGAAATCTTGATACTTGTTATGAGGCACATAGTGTTTCTATATGTTATAAAAGTCATATAAAAATATATAATGTTAATATATATTAAGCTTTAAAGCCATATACTGTTACTGTTACCTGCACTTGTATTTAGAGAAAATTTTCTTTTTAAGAGTTAATATTAAGTTTTATGAATAAATAAAATATATCGACTGTTTTTCAATAATGTTACGTATTGTTTTATTTCGTTACCTGATTTAAGTTTTGTATATAAAAAGAACAAAGTGAAGCCTTTATAGGATAACTTTATATTTGACATTACTTGTTAATTCATTAACCTAAAAGAAGATAATAATGATAAGCGGCTTCTTAAGAAACATTTGCCTTCCTAAAGTATGTACTTCACTTACTATTCAAATCAAAACACATTTTGAATTAAGTATCTTTAGATATTTAAATATAAATATTGATATCGCCCCATAAATCTTCGCTTATCACCATCGTTTCATACTGAGACCGAAACCGTCGTGGCGCCGAGGCATAATATCTGCCTGCAAACGCAATAGTTCGTGGGTTCCATTCCCACTCGTTGTAGATGGATTTTTTCATTTCATTTCCATGCCTCGAAAAAGCGGAGAGCGAAGAACAAAGTGCCTTATCACTAGGTTCCCAAGGTTCTTGCGGTTTCATACTCTGGTTAATAATAATTGCTTTGGACTGGAGATCAAACCCGCTACCATCACGTTTACAATCAGACGCTATCCCACTGTGTTGTGACCCAAATGATAAGATTTAAAATGATCAAAACACGCCTACACTATCCAAATCTAACTTGTAAATATATCAGTATAAAGCGAGCGCCCGCGCCGGAAGGTGTGTCTCTTACAAGTACTAAAATACGTGAATACTTAAAGATTTTCAATAATTTATTGAATTATTATAAGATATAATGTGTTTTCTTTAAAAAAAGTGTTATGATTTTATAAATAATACGGTCAGTATTATTGTGTGTGTGTGTAAATTGTGAATTTAATCCTCGTTGGATTCTTTCTTGGGGGTATTTGTATTTAATTTTTTTATCTCTCCGTTAAGTATTGGGATGCGGTGGATAGCGTATCAATGTTAATGTGATATGGGTTCAATCCCAGTTCGGGGTATAATTAATTTAAATTTCATGTTATGCCAAGAAACAGCGTATTGCCTTCTCTACTAATATCTCTACATTTTGCACTATATCTATATTATATTCATGTAATAAACATATACTTACTTATAAATGTAATAAAATTATTATTATTTTTTAATATTTTTAATTTTTAATCTATTCTTTTTTTTATTTTTTTTTAGCTTCACGCTTTATCCCGCACATGGCAGGGTAGGCAGAGAGAACTGCAGGAACTATATGAACCTAGTGTTAAGACACTCTGTTGCTTAGTGCCTGCTTTCTCCGTTTTGAATCTCAGAATTTAATATTATGAGTTTGTTTTCTTCTCATTTGATTTGTGAATAAAAAGTTACATTAATTTAAATCACTTATTGAGTATTGTAACGAAACTGTTACAAAATAACGTGGTAAAAAAAGACCATTTACTTACTCTTCCATGGAGACAAAGTTGCGAGCAAAACTAGTAATGAATAAAATGTAAAGCTAAAAATCGTCAACTTAGTTAAAAATTGAACCCTACGACCCAACACATATTCTATGGTAATAAATGTCAAAGATGCATAGTTTAAAGTAATTTAAAATAAATAAAAAGCTTTATTTGAGATTTTTCTTAAAATTTTATTTAGGAATATTCTTAATAAGCATCTTTAATTGTTTTGTTTATTATTTTAATGATTTACAATCTGCAGCATCCTCTTGCAGCGCTAATCTTGTTTTTATTTTGATTTCTCTCATCATAACTAATGAGGCAGAAATATCTCATTAAATGATGAATTACAAATATAGTTGTTTTAAAATCGTTTATTCCCAAACGTGAACTCTGATGTTAAACATGAATTTTATCTAGTAATAAATGAGTCATAATGCGGCGTTAAGTTCCGCCACTCTACACTTCATGTCTCGAATAAAAGACGGAGAGATGTGAACGGAGTGTCTTAACACTAGGTTCTTACTCTGTTATAAGCGGGATAAAGCGTGAAGCGATATAAAAAAATAAGTAAATAAACGTGGTCCAAATTATAAAAAATAATAAAAATTTACTAATTTTTGAATATAATTTACTTAAAAATAAGTTTTAAAAAAAATAAAATAAACATTAATCTTTGAAAAAATTGTATATTTAATAACTATTGACAGCTAAAACAAAATATAAAGCTTCGTTAGTGACCTTACGAATAAGATAACAAGTACATATATACATATATGTTGTAACATATACATATATAGATAAATAATTTATGTTTGTAAAAAACGAGGCATAATCTCAAGGTAAATGTATCGCCAAAACAAATATTTTTGTTGTATCATAACTATGATATCAACTAATTAAGTACGGTGGCAGCGGAGGATCCAAAAAAAACCAAATCTTTAAACTTATTTATTAAAAAATAATTACATTCTAACTTATAACTAAAAAGGTGACTACTTGCTCGATGCAAGAGACAAGAGTGTCTTATAATTGAAATTACTTATTAATATATAGTTGAAATTATGTTAATTAAAAGAATACATGGAAAATGCCTTTGAGTGTTAAATTACATGCCGATATTATTCTTAGATCTGTAACAATAGTGAACAAGTTATGCGGAGCCTGACTAATTGAAATTATATTAAAAAGAATACATAGAAAATGCCTTTAAGTGTTAAATTACATGCCGCTATAATTCTCCGATCTAATGCAATATTGGACAAGTTATGTGGAACCTGACTAAGCGATCCCAGGGTAGTGTGGGTACGTAACACCTCCCTCCTGAAGAACAGCACCTATTCAGCATCCTTGGATCTTGAATAGTGCTGGAGAATTTGTTCCACTGGATCTGGAGTCCTAGCTTCCTCCTTGGATATATCCCTTTCGGTTGATGCTCTACGTTTTCGAATTTTCTTTATAGTTTTAACGAGTATATAGAAAATACTTATTACAGTTGCCATTAAGATAATTCCATATAGCGGAATCGTTATATGATATAGTCTATCGGGTGTTGTACATATTTTTGAAATAGCTTGTTGTGCAGAGATTTTCTATTTGCTTCATGGATATCGGTCAAATTTATTGAATTGAGTTTCAGTGTTACTTCAGGATTTTTCTTTAATATCAAATTAATACTAGACAACTCAATAATTTCCAAGGCTTGTCCTTTTATATGATTATTGCTGTTGAGTATTGTAAATAGCGTACTTTGTATAGAACAACCTGGTGGTAGTGTTACGAGGTGACTTCCCTGAATTTTCAAATATTTCATTATAGTTTCACAATCTGGTTGGCTGGGGAATGTTGATAATATAATGTCTGTCGTCTAACTGTTCGACTGCTTCTGCAGTAAGGATAATTGATGTGTAGTGACAGGAACTTTGCAGATGCTGCGTCGTTATAAGGCGTTCGATACAATCGGGCTGTTTTTCTTGATTATAATTTAGTTTATGATCATATACATATGATTCACCAATCTTCGGGCATTCAGCTTCTATGTACATAAAATCATTTTTGTGAATTGCTTTTATAAGGCTGAGGAAGGATAGGGACTTCATGATTCATTTTAGGTACAGAGGACAGGTGATGTCAGACATATTTTCTAGGATAGACAATCGGATATTTCTAAACTAAAATAATATTAAAGGAATTTCATCTAAGTAATTTCTAAGCCCATATTTAAAATTTCATTTTTCTTATAAAATTTGAATTAAACTTTAATTTAAAGTTTGAAATAATTCGAAAAAAAAAAAATAATTTATTATATTAATTTTAAAACTAGTCAAATTTAAGTTGATGGACAAAATAAATTTAAGTTAGTTAAAAATAAAGAAAAATTGAAGTTAATTTTGAAATTTGAAAAATTGGAATTTATTTTAATATTCGAAAAAAATTGAGTTAATTTTAAGATTTTAAAAAAAATAGGTTACTTTTAAAATTAAAGTAATCTGAGCTAATGTTAAATTTAATAAAATTGAGCTGATTTTAAAATTAGAAGAGTTGAGTTTAATTTTTATGTTCAAAAAAGTTCAGTTAATTTAAAAAGAAAAAAATGATTTAATTTTAAAATTAATAAGTAGAGTTAGTTAGTTAGTTTCATATTAGGACAATTTGAGTTACATTTAAAATTAAAAATTTTTAGTTAGGTAATTTTCAAATTAGAAAAATTGAGTTAGTCAAAAAATCATATTTTGATTAATTATTAACATTCTTTAAATTTTTTTAATAAATATTGTAACTACTTTTGGTTGCTAGCTAGCTTATTCTTATTTTTTACGACATTTTTAGACATCTAGATTTTATTCAAGCTAAAAAAAATATTAATTTTATGAACAACAAATTATTATTTTGCTCCAGTAAATTAATAACTATATGACGTTCATATAGTCGAAATTTACGAAAAATCTTTTATTTCTGAAAGTAATCTATCCATGAGTACTCTATTAACACGAATAATTTTTAAAAAAAATTCAGTTATTGGGAAAGTTTTCTAATTTTCTTGAATTTATATTTAAAACGATTAACTGCTAATTCCTTGCAATGTAACAAAAATGAAGCTACTTTGAGTTTAATAATTTAATTTTTTCTTTTCGATTCCCAGTATATAGGCCAAATTACTTTTTTTTATTAATTAATTAACTTTTTTCTGCTCTAATCAGGGTCGATATTAACATCGTAACAATTGAACACTGCTAGGTACTTTTTTCAAATGTAGTATTTGCTACATATAGGCGTTTCTTGTTATATTTTTTTTTGCTAATGTGAATGAGTAATTGTTACCCTGTGTAAAATTAGGGGTAAGTTAAGGTCGATATGCTTTAGGATTTCTAATGATTATCTTTCAGACAAATTATTAATATTATTACATTAATAATTTTAAAGTATTTTTTTTTTATTTGATAAATTTTTTAGTAGTTTAAAGTCTTCGATGTAAAGAGGGATCATTAATAATATCGGAAACATATATTTTTTTTTTGTTTGGTCACGATCGTTTGGTACTGTAATAGTAATATAGTAGCAATTCCTCTATTGTAGCATTTTCTACGAGTAAGATAAAATTTGACGGTGAATAATTGTATGTAATCTTCAAAAATATATTAATTATGGTGTAATTAAAATTTTATTTGAATTTTTGGGTAATAAAACCTTTACCTGTCTTATGTGTTACCTAACTTAGCTATTTTTAATTTTCTTAAAAAAACTAATATTATAATGCTATTTTCTTATTCTAAATAACGTTAACCGTGTTGAAAACGTTAAAAATGCTAAACCTAGGGGTCCTCGATTGCCACTGAAGGGAAATCTTGGAAAGGGATAAACTAAAAGGATCTAAATCTAGGGATAAGCAATCACTAGAACGATTCTAATGTACTTACAGTTAAATCTGGTCTTCTTTGGTGTATCAATGTTTGGATACGCCTCGCTGCGCCGCCTCGTAGATTCTGGATACTCTTCTTGGTGCTTGAAAGCCACCCGGGTGGACCGCGACGTTATTTCTTAAGAAATTTATATTACGTTGCTCGCGACCCGGCCCGCGAGTATCCTACCGACTGCGCCAATTAAGTACGGTGGCAGCGGAGGATCCAAAAAAAACCAAATCTTTAAACTTATTTATTAAAAAATAATTACATTCTAACTTATAACTAAAAAGGTGACTACTTGCTCGATGCAAGAGACAAGAGTGTCTTATAATTGAAATTACTTATTAATATATAGTTGAAATTATGTTAATTAAAAGAATACATGGAAAATGCCTTTGAGTGTTAAATTACATGCCGATATTATTCTTAGATCTGTAACAATAGTGAACAAGTTATGCGGAGCCTGACTAATTGAAATTATATTAAAAAGAATACATAGAAAATGCCTTTAAGTGTTAAATTACATGCCGCTATAATTCTCCGATCTAATGCAATATTGGACAAGTTATGTGGAACCTGACTAAGCGATCCCAGGGTAGTGTGGGTACGTAACAAACTTTAACTTTAACTTCTGTTTATACAATATATACCGTCGTGGCGCAGAGGCGTAGCGTCTACCTGTAAACGCGACGGTTCGTGGGTTCGATTCTCGCACGGGGAAGATGGATTTTTCTATTTCCATTTTCTTCGCTCTGGAAAGTAAGTCTTAACACGCAGTGCCTCGTAAAAGGAGGAAGGGGAAAACGGAGAAAGCTAAGCAACAGAGTGTATTAACACTAGGTTCATATAGTTATGATGGTAGGTGGTAAGGTTATGGTATGCTGCCTACCCTGTCATGTGCGTAAATATGAAACAAAACAGCTTCTCGATTTGATTTTGTGTATGTCAGAGAGTTAGCCTTGTTTCACTACACTGTTAATTTCTTTATTTTTTTTATAAAATAAGTACTTACAAAAAGCGCTGAAAGCATCCTATCCCAACCAACCTTGTTATGTGGGGTACATTAATTAAAAAGACAGTAGAAAAATATATAAATATTTTTTTATACCTTCACGCTTTTATCCCGCATATAGCAGGGTAGGCAGAGGGAACTGCAGAAACTATATGAACCTAGTGTTAAGAAACTCTGTTGCTTTGTCCCTGCTTTCTCCGTCCCCGCTTGTGTATATATATATATATATATATATATATATATATATATATATATATATATATATATATATATATATATATATATATATATATATATATATATATATATATATATATATATATATATATATATATATATATATATATATATATATATATATATATATATATATATATATATATATATATATATATATATATATATATATATATATATATATATATATATATATATATATATATATATATATATATATATATATATATATATATATATATATATATATATATATATATATATATATATATATATATATATATCAATTATAGCTAAACATATAATGTATATTTAAAGCTTGATAATTATAAAGATAAAACAATATTATTTATAAACTTAACTTTTAATTATGTAAGCTAAATTATAAATTATGTTCTCTGAAACGCTATTCTATGCGGATTTCAGTTGTCTGTACTGAATAAAAGTTGCTCACTTAACTTTAACTCAGGAAAATAAAATTTTAGAGTAAATAATCTAGCATAAGAATATTTTGGTTCGACTTTTTAATACCTTAGTACCTAAGCTTCACTTGTGTATAGGTTGAAATTCTTGCAATATTATTTTGAGTCGTTCCGTCAAATCGGACAGGATGTCCAATATAATTTGACGACAGTAAAATATTTTTGTAGGATAAATGACATGACATGATAACGTTATCGTTAGAAGTTGTCAATTATTATTTATGTATCGAAATAGACACTTTTATTTCGAGGTTAAGGTGAAGGCACAGAGATATGAGTGACACTGTTCTCCATTTTGTGCGAATTTACGGTCTTTACGAGCTAAGTCACATAACGCTATGTTATTATCGTTATTATCGTCGCAACAGTAAAAAATATATAAATATTATAATCTCATAATGTTATTTAAATATTATTATCTTATGACTTATATGTCGACGTACATATGTACAGTATAGGCGTTTATAATGAAATATGACTAATTAAGTTTATTGAAGTCGTAAAATAAACAAAAATGATGCTTTAATGACCATTATTACTTAGATAATTTTGTTTGTAGAGTTCCTCCGTCTCTCCTATAACTACTTCCACAGTTGTGGATCTTGGATCTTGATGGTGTTAACCAGATTTTAATCAGGTTTTTATGACATGAGCTATGCGAATCGTTATTTGTATAAAGAACATGACTTTGTAGTTTCTGTACAGTGTACACTCGACTTGTTTACAACTTGTTTCATTTCAAGTTGATCACTTGTAAAATATCTTTAGACAAGTAGGTATCATCATTCTAGATTTAAAATGGCAATAACCTACGTCGTTAAATTATTCTTTATTGTTCAAATAAATTACCTTTATTATTATTGTGGCGTAGTAAAAATGAATTTAACTATGAGCTTGGTGGTTGTAAGTTCAATTCCCTCTAAAGGGAATGTATATTTTATTTGGTAAATATCTTAGCGTGGCATTGAGCTGTCAAAAAAAGTATCTTCAATTTCATTGATTGGTTCTATAAAAATGCGAGAAAAACGCACAAAATAGAAAAACATTTTTTTTTCATACGTTTTACTACATACAAATCTTGAGCAGAACAGCTGCAGGAGCAAATCTTATTTGTCATCTTAAGTCTAGATATCATTGAATTACCATTTTTTATTTTTCTTAGTGACGTTACAACACATATTTATATTTTATGGCGAAATAACGGAAAGATTCCGTCATTTTAATATCATTTAAATTAAATTAAATAAATCAACGCTACATTTTTGTCCGATCTAAATATCTCACCTCCAAACTTATTTATGTACATACTTTATGTATTTTTATGATTTTTAAAGTGTTAATCTACACTGAGGATAGAAAAAATACTTAAAGAAAACATATAAAAATTTGAACGCAGTAAGTTAAGTATACTTTATATATTTTGATATACATATATGCTACATACATTACTTTCTTTGTACTTGACGGTATCCTAGTGCAGGTTCAAAGTCAACGATATTGATTTAAAGCTTTCATTGCACAATGCTATATAATATAATATATATGTATATGAATAGTTTATATGTTATTCTATACACGTCAAACATGAATGTCAAGGCGACAGGGGTCGATGGCCACGCGCAAACACAGCTAGGTCTGTATACATATTTATAGAATTACCTTTCTATTAATATTGTTTCATAATATTGCGTAATAATTATAATAAGTTCTTAAATGTACACGAAAATAAATAACAGTTTAAAACAAAGAAAACGTAAGAAAAATGAAGATTAAAAAAGACAAATATTTCTATATATAGTTATATATATCTATATAGATATTTTCCAGACAGCCTTAAGCTTTAAAACCTTAAGCCTAAATTAATAGAAACTACACCTTAGAGCAAAAAAACACGTTTTCTACTTTATTCTTTAACTATTATAGTTTAGTTCTATTATAACACTTATGAAAATTCACTTAAATTTTCATATTTTACCTTGAGACAATTCCGTTGGACACCTAATATTACAAATCTTTTTTGGTTTTCTACATAATATTATAAAATATATTGATATAAATGTATATATGTATATGTATATGTATATATATATATGTATACATATATATATATATATATATATATATATATATATATATATATATATATATATATATATATATATATATATATATATATATATATATATATATATATATATATATATATATATATATATATATATATATATATATATATATATATATATATATATATATATAATCCATGCAAATAGAATAATTAAAAATAACAAGTCAATACGATATCGACGCGTGCGCAGATAGATATTAGCATATTCAAATACTCGTAAACACTTGAGGACATTGTGACGTAATAGTGGTCAATAAAGCGAAGCTCGATAAAAATGAGAGGGCATTGAAATGAGATTAGAAGTTGTAACCATTTTCTCATTTTGTTTTTTAATATCACGTTTTTTCCTGCTCATAACGAGATAGGCAGAGGGATACACGCGAAACGTTCAAACCTAGTGTTAAGACACTCCGTTCCCCGGTTTCCTCCTTTTCGAGGCATAACTAGTTACAAATAAAGTTTCAGATATTAAGTTGGTACTTAACCAGATAAATGCTAATAGTTTAAACAGATCTTTATCTGCTAGATATCTATCTAAGACCTGTGAAATCAAAATTTGTTGTATAAGTTACACTGACTGATATGGGACACATTTTCTGTCCGGTTCTTTATGAGCGTATGGTTCTAAAGCATACTTGAACTTGCGCTATTTAACACTTGTATGTTATGTCTATTTATATTATTATTATTTCATATCTATTTATATATAGGTTATTTAAATGTATTTGTTTAACTTGTATCTAGTGTTAATATGTCGGTATATTTTGTATCGATAACAATTTTTATTAAAATATGAACAACACTAATCGGGAGGAATGCAGAAAATAATGTCTTGACAGTACACCACGTTATAAGCGGGATAAGACTTGAAGATAGGTTAGTTGCATACAACTGCGCCATTATAATATTTAGAAAGAATTTTACAATAAAAGTTTCATAAGCTATTACTACCTTTATATGAGACCGTCATGGTGAGGCACAGCGGGTAACTGTAAACGCGACGGTTTTGGATTCCAAGCCAAGTTGGAGAGAATTAATTATTTTATTTTAATGCTGTCGTAACAGACAAAGCGCTGCGTTGAGTTTCTCCACTCAATATGCAAAGTCGAAAGTGAAGAACGGAGTGTCTTAACACTACCCTCTATCTACTCTGCTATATGTGAGATAGTATAACAAATAATAAAAATATTCATATATAACACCGATGGTTATTTAGTTTAGTTATAGTTTCACTGAATTTAATGGGTAAAAATAACAATCTTTAATATAATAGCTATTATTAGAAATTTAGAATCTACGATGTTTTTATTTTTAAACAGTGTTGAATTTTTGTCACGCTCTATCCCGATCATAGGATAACCAAAGAGTACTACAGAACACTAGTGTTAAGACACTTCGTTCCCCCTTTCCGCCTTTTCGAGGATTGAGTGGTGGAACTCAACGTCACGCTTGCCTTGTTGCCAGAGCTAACAAAATGGAACTGAAAAAATCCATCGGCCCTAGTGGGAATTGAACCCACAAACCGTCGCGCTTACAGGCAGACGCTGTGCCTCTGCGCCCCAACCCTCATTATTAAATATAATTAATTTACATTATTAATATATTCGATTGACAAATGGTTTAAGATGGTTGGTTAAAGAGAACCTGTTCTGTTTTTTCAAATGTATAAATAGCATGTAAATCTTGAACGGGGTTCACAACTTTGTAGATCTTAAAATATAAAACATATTAAGCTTTGATTTTGTTTACTATTCGATCATCATCGTCATCGTCATCATCAAGACGACTTCACCATCCACCTTCGTAACAATACAGCTTGTAGCTATATATTTTCTTATTACTCTTACATTTGAATAAATGTACGTAGTTACAATTGCTTTAAGTGCTTCAGTAATGGTTAAGTATATTTGACATTTTTCACATTATTCAACGAATTTTCTATTCTTCAGGCATGTATTGTTTTCACGTGAAGGAATTATTTGGTCATTTTAAACGAGGTAAGGTTAGACAAAGAAAATCTAACGAGACAAAGACACTCTGCCACGACGCTTATATAACCTAAAACTATTATTTTTCCAAAGTTCGTCGTTGAACTCCACCAATCTCTTGAGTTGAGGCGGAGAGCGGAGAACGGACCGTCTTAGCACTATTTTCTCTCTGCCTACACGCAGGGTTCAATTTATTTATTATTTTATAAGTTTATGAAAAGATTTTTAGATCGTTAGATTGATAACCTAAATAACCCTAGAAATATTTGTAAAGCACTAGCGACCCGCTCGCGGTTCCATCTTAAATAAGCTGAATGACGTTATTTATGTATATAGTTATGTATGCACAATGTATATGTTACTTGCATGAAAAATTAAGTATATTAAATTATATGTAATATCATATGAAAGCAAACTTTTTTGGTTTATTGACTTTTTACCAATATTTACTTCATATTAGTAAATAAGCTAAATTTGTTCAGTCATTTATCTCTTATATACATTTTTTCGCTAATCCAGGTAAAAATAATCTCTGAATACCATTAAAACGCTTTTGATTGATTTTCTAGAATAGACTAACTAAATTAATACACATTTACATCTTCGAACGCTTGGACTTGTCTATACTGTAAATTGTATTATAAGACAAGACAAGAAAACTGTATTATAAGACATTTCGTCATAAGTACAAATGAGAAAAATCTTGCCAGCGGGATGCAGGAACTTGATTACTACGAATAACGACATATATTGTAGCTTCACGTTCTATCCCGCACATGGCAGGGTAGGCAGAGGGAACCGCAGTAACCATAGGAACCTAGGATTTCCGCATCCTGCGTTCCGCCTTTTTCGGGGCATAACGTGTTGACTGGCGGAACTCGCTAAATAGACTTATAACATGTTAAAGTATTATTGTAGAGATTATTAAACAATATTCTTTTAGAAAACCATATACCGTTAGTTACTACTATGACTAACTCTGACTATATATATATATATATATATATATATATATATATATATATATATATATATATATATATATATATATATATATATATATATATATATATATATATATATATATATATATATATATATATATATATATATATATATATATATATATATATATATATATATATATATATATATATATATATATATATATATATATATATATATATATATATATATATATATATATATATATATATATATATATATATATATATATATATTTATATATATATATATATATATATATATATATATATATATATATATATATATATATATATATATATATATATATATATATAGATATATATATATATATATATATATATATATATATATATATATATATATATATATATATATATATATATATATATATATATATATATATATATATATATATATATATATATATATAATATATATAGATTAACGTGATCTAATTTAGTCTTTGTAACCTTTCTTAATAAATGAACTATCCAAACCAATATCAATAGTCTAATTCGAAACGAAAGTTCCCGAGATTTACGCGGTCAACCAAATAAATACTTACGGCCTTATTCATAAAAAAGTCTTATAGAACGTTTTAAATATACTTTAGTTAACACGCTCTTTAGGCTTATAGAACGTTCGATAAATGTTTGTATTCATAAACGCTCTATAAGCCTTCTACAACTAAAGTGTCAATAATTTGATTTATACGTTCACAATGTTGCCACTATACTGAAGTCGGTCGACTTGTTGCCGAAAATACCAATAAATCCACAGATGATAAGTGACAAACGCATTGACATAGTATGACCACAGATAATATTACGTACAAAAATATATTTTTGGGTCTGGCTTGACATTTACCAGCTTCATTTATGTCGTTGTTATCACAAATACACGAATGTTTATTTTATTTTAGTTTATAAACTTACTTAATTTTTAAAAAATTAAGTCAAAAGAAGTAAAACGACAAATAATTGAAAATTGTTTAGACGTGGACAATTCTGTGCACCTTTCTTATGTAGAAATTATTACAAATAAACTTGTTAATAACTAAATATAGTTAATAAATATAGAACAAAATGTCAATTGTTATATTGTTTTGTTTACGAAACTGAAATTGACACTCTTGATGACAAGCGACTCGACGACGTCATATCAATGCTCATATTAGTATGAGCTATAATCAGCTGTTATATGAATCGGCCATCTTTGGACGTTAAAACACTCTTATAGTAGGGTTCTCGGTTCTATAACTTTACGATAGGTTTATAGAACTGATTGGCACTAAAATGCTGTTATGAATAACGTTTTTTGACAACTGTACTATATCGAGTCTTTAAGCGTGCTATAACTTTTTATGAATAAGGCCGTTAGTTTACAATATTAGCATAAAAGTATAGATGTCAGTAATATAAACCTCGACCCTGGTTACATATCTGGTTCACCCTGTACTTGTTCCGAAGACTAAAACAGAATAAGCTTGATAAAGTTTTTTTCCAATTAACTCTTCTTAATACAAGAAACGTACACTTTTCTTATAAAATTGACTGATGTGGAGATTTATTAAAAATCTAAAACCTTTTAAAGCAGTGACATTCGAACCCACGATTATCAAGTACTGGCCAAGTATAAATTAAGTTGGTTCTTATCAAGTAACATATTTTTAAAAAAGATTAAAATTCTGGTTTTTACCTCCACCAATACGCATACGGGTATTTGTCTATTCTGTATCGCAGATTAAAAATCACATGCATAAGTCATGCTTCACCAATAGTCACATTTTCTAAAGTCCACAATATTTTATAAAATATAATTATATATAAAATTTGTTAATTTCCGAAGTACTACAGTAGCAATTAAAGTGTAAATTAGCATAAATTAGATTATTCGCATAGTTAGACTCTTTTTATAGCCTTTTCGTTGAAATAGAAGTAATTCAGTCTTAGTTTGTTAAGACTGGTCGCTGCTTCACCTGCGTAAATTATGTTTTCAGACTAAAATCTCTAATATAATATGTATGTAACTTATATATATATATATATATATATATATATATATATATATATATATATATATATATATATATATATATATATATATATATATATATATATATATATATATATATATATATATATATATATAATATATATATATATATATATATATATATATATATATATATATATATATATATATATATATATATATATATATATATATATATATATATATATATATATATATATATATATATATATATATATATATATATATATATATATATATATATATATATATAAGTTACATACATATTATATTAGAGATTTTAGTCTGAAAACATAATTTACGCAGGTGAAGCAGCGACCAGTCTTAACAAACTAAGACTGAATTACTTCTATTTCAACGAAAAGGCTATAAAAAGAGTCTAACTATGCGAATAATCTAATTTATGCTAATTTACACTTTAATTGCTACTGTAGTACTTCGGAAATTAACATATATATATATATATATATATATATATATATATATATATATATATATATATATATTATATATATATATATATATATATATATATATATATATATATATATATATATATATATATATATATATATATATATATATATATATATATATATATATATATATATATATATATATATATATATATTTATATATATATATATATATATATATATATATATATATATATATATATATATATATATATATATATATATATATATATATATATATATATATATATATATATATATATAATATATATATATATATATATATATATATATATATATATATATATATATATATATATATATATATATATATATATATATATATATATATATATCGAAAAAAAAAACTAAATGTTTATAATAATTATAGGGTAAGAAGACTCGTATGAAGCAATCGTGATAGTTTTTTTCGAGAATCCCGGGACAAAAGCTAAACCTTTTTATATCTAAGTTCTGTTTCATCAGGTCATTTGTTTCTTAAAGTCTTAATAATTATAAATAAATATACTACTTAAAGAAATTTCTTTATTAAAATAAAAGTTATTTTTTTAAAAACACTCGGGCGGACTCCGTTTAACAGATCTATCGTTTAAAATAATCTCGTCTAATTGTAACATGTCTAAATGTCATATATGAAAAAAAATTAGATATATGAAAAAAATATATAAAAAATTACATTTTTAAAATTTAGACATATAAAAAATGAAATATATGAAAAAAACGCACATCATTCCACATATAAATATTTATACAAATTATGATAGAAAAAAGCTTTAAATTATTGAAACGTTTGTATATGTAAAGTAAAATGTATTTCAAACAAAGAACATGGTTCTTTTAAATATTAATATATATAAATATGTTAATGTCAGATATTACCATTTATTGCGACGAACATACGTAATGGCTAATGTTATTGTTAAAATAAGACACATCGTTATTATATTAAAAAATCTAGCAAAGCTGCTTAAGGTTTGTTTTTAAGTTAAAAATTAGTTAGTTATTTTTATGATTTCTAAAATGTTAATCCACACTGAGGATAGAAAAAATACTTGCACGGTTCGCAAGAGGGAATGGGTTCAAATCCCGCTGCGTTCATATTTTTATATATTTTCTTCAAGTAAGTTAGTTAGTTATTAGTTAAGTTTCAGTTATTTTACATCACCTTGCTTTAACTCATATAATAACTTTTTTACTATGTTTTTGTTATGTTTAAATACTAAAAAGAGCCTAATAACTTCTAGATATACATAGTATACTACGTATGTACTAATTATAACTTCATAGAGTACATATTACTTGTATGATACCTATATATTGTTTTTACATCACCTTGCTTTAACTCATATAATAACTTTTTTACTATGTTTTTGTTATGTTTAAATACTAAAAAGAGCCTAATAACTTCTAGATATACATAGTATACTACGTATGTACTAATTATAACTTCATAGAGTACATATTACTTGTATGATACCTATATATTGTTATGACAGTGTAATTGCATACGGGTAAATTACTGGAAACGCAAATGTAATTTATAAGTATCGTAAGTAATTTTTCTGTCTTACCACATAAAGAATAACGTAAATATTATATATATATTTATTTGAATTTGAGTGGATAATCTCCCAAATTTAACCATAATAACTTTATCTTTAATAAAAATAAATTCCATAGTTCCGTTCCAATTATTTCCATAGTGTCTTTATAGACAATAAATGCAAAAATAAAACATAATATTCATATACACAACAACACTTACACTATAATTAGTTCAAGAACGGACACAAGCTATGTAGGTACTTATTAGGTACTTATTAATTGATGTTTTGTGTATGCAATAACAGATTTATCTTTAAAACTCATCTTTTTCAAGCAACTATTCGTTGGTACCTGCCGAAGTTTCTATATAATACCTTTGTAATAATGACAGTTTTTTTTTTATTTTACGCCACATCCCGCTTAGGGGTAGGCAGAGAGAACCTAGTGTCAAGACACTCATCTCTTCTAATTCCACTCATATGCCTATATTGACTGGTCTTTGACAGACTACTATGAAACATTTCAAACTGTCTTTGCAATATAGATAAATACATTCATATCTTTTAAATAATAATAAAGATAAATGTACGTAAAAATAAAGTTACAACTTCTAGGAGTCTACAATGAAAAGCAATTTAAAAATTTTTCACATCGCTTTGATAAAATAGCAACTGGCAAGCTTCGCTTCTCATTTAGAACATATTGCCTTGACAAAGTAAACAGAAAACAGGTTACGGCTATAAGCGTAATAATAATAAAGCGTAAATAATAAAGAGGGAATCCAAAAAGAAGTAGAAAAAAATAAGTGGGGACGGAAAAAGCAGGGACCAGGCAACGGAGTGTCTTAACACTAGGTTCCCACGGTCCCTGCAGTTCCCTCTGCCTACCCTGCCTTGTGCGGGATAAAGCTTCACGTTTATTTTCGCTTAAAGCAATGAGTACCGTAATCTAGTCCTAATTGAGTTCATTTCCCAATTTCCAACCAGTTTTCAGACATTATGTGTTAAATATCGGAAATTAACGCCGCACTTTACCTTGACGTAACTCCTCTCCGATTGTGAGACTCGAAGCCTTAATTATCGTGTTAACAGTGCCACTGCGGTTTAGTTTATTTTGTTATTTGTAAATATATATATATATATATATATATATATATATATATATATATATATATATATATATATATATATATATATATATGTATATATATATATATATATATATATATATATATATATATATATATATATATATATATATATATATATATATATATATATATATATATATATATATATATATATATATATATATATATATATATATATATATATATATATATATATATATATATATATATATATATATATATATATATATATATATATATATATATATATATATATATATATATATATATATATATATATATATATAAATGTTATCCAATTAATTACATGCAATATTAAGGCGGGGCGTTATTTAGCACATGAAATATAAATCATACTTCAATAATAGTGTTAAATTCACTTGTAACTTGTAAGATATATGTATATTACACTCAATTGTTACATCCTGTAGCCTTCTCACGCTCGGCGGCTCGAATAACGAATGAGAGACCCGGTCAACGGACTACTGCATCTAGTTATAGCTTACTTTACCTATATTATATTAAAAAAAACAATGTGGGTATTTTTTTTAGTTGTTTTGATTGATTATGTGTAAATAATAACAATATGTAATTTATCAAGATTTCTCTTTGTGAATGTTTAACTGGCACTCTCAAAACTACCTAAATAAAGACAAGTAAAAGAAGAGTTTGACGTGGTCAGCCCTGTATCAGAGTTCGTATCCACGACCTAGGTAAGTTTACAGTGGCGCTGTCCCACTGTGCCACGATGCACTTCTATAATATTAATATAATATTTTCTAAGCAAACTATAACTTAGTGTTAAAATGTGAAACGTTTAATTGTCTAATCAGTTCTATGAGTTCATTGTTTTTACTATTTTAATGTAATATAGGTTTTTGTTACAGTTTTCAAAATCAACGATGAATAAAGTAAAATTTACTGTAAATGGAGAACAGATCACTCTGTGTAAGTATTAAACGCTATTCATGTATACTAAGTATCAGTTACGACTTTATTCTTGCGTTGTCTACAAAACGGGACAAGGAGAATAACGAAGAAGAAGTGTCTTAAAACCAAAATAAGTCTGTCTCAACTGACATATGTGAGCAAATTGCCAAAACACTTGCTATGTTCAAAATAAATTTAAAGTTTTACTCTGTTTTCGGAGTTCTGCAATATTTTTAAATGAATTGCGGAATTCAACGCCGTGTTTCATATTCTAACTAGATCAAGGAAATGTAACTAAAAAATAACACTTTCTACTGAGTAGGAATCAAACTGTCACGTTTAAAGCCAGACGACTCCTGGTGTCATAGCTTCATGTCAGTTTCTTACCAGCACATCACTTATCTAAACTTATTTCCAGCTGGAGCGGAAGTATCTCCATCCACATCTCTCAATGACTACATCCGGAATCACTTAGGCCTGTTCGGCACGAAGGCAATGTGCCACGAGGGAGGCTGCGGCGCTTGCATAGTGTCTGTCACCAAAACTCACCCGGGAACCAAGGAGAAGCAGATTATGGCCGTTAATTCTGTGAGGCATAATTTGACAAAATATTATTATTTTTTTTATGTCTTCACGTTTTTTATCCCTCATATGGCGGGGAAGGCAGTGAGAGCTGCAAGAACCATAGGAATCTAGTGTTAAGACACACCGTTGCTTAGCTCCTGATTTCTCCGTCCCTGCTTTCCGCATTTTTCGAGGCATTGCGTGTTGAGTGGCGGAACTCAACGCCGCGTTTTGAAAAACATTTAAAAGAGACCTATAATTGGCTAGATTTGTCATATAATATGTAATTGTACAATATAAAAGGGTGTCTTTATAAGAAATTACGCATACAAATATTTATTAACTAAAGTGTCAATGTCAGTGTCTAGTGCACATCCTGTCATGCCACGAGTGGGACATCACCACCATAGAAGGTGTGGGCAACCGTCGCGAGGGTTACAGCGAGGTGCAGACGAGACTGGCCTCCTTCAACGGAACCCAGTGCGGCTACTGTACCCCTGGGTGGGTCATGAATATGCACAGGTTGGTTTGGGTTCAATTTCTGTAATTTAATTTATTTTATTTGTATTAAGAAATAAGAAATAACGTTAGTTATGTTTTATTATTCTATAGATATTTCGAAGTGTCATTTAATTAATATTAAATATTATTTATTATGGTATTTATTCTTGTATTCATTTTTTTGTGTAGTTTATATGAAAGTTCGAAAAACAGATTGACTATGATGCAAATAGAACGATCGTTTGCGGGAAACATCTGCAGGTGTACTGGATACAGACCGATCCTAGACGCCTTTAAGACTTTCGCCACAGATATGGATAATATAAAGGTAATTGTTATTATTAAAATTACCTTAATATATTATTAAAACCAACTCAGAAGTTCTACTGTGTAACCGGTAAAAATATTAATTGTCACTCATTTTAAATATATAGGACTGCCGCGTATCATCGTGGCGCAGAAGCGCAGTCTGCCTGTAAACGCGACGGCTTGTGGGTCTATTTCCACTTGGGAAAGATGGATTTTTCAATTTCATTTCCTTCGTTCTCGCAACTAGGCAAAGCGCGGTGTTGAGTTCCGCCACTCAACACGCAATACGTCCAAAAGGCGGAAAGTGAGGAACTTACTTAGTTCTAACACTAGATTCCCACAATTTTTGTCGGTTCCCTCTGCCTACTCTGCTATGAGCGGGATAAAGCGTTAAGTTGAAAATATAAAGTAATAAATATTTAAAACCTATCAAATATCTAAGAATATTAAAGAACTTCTTTTATTTCATTTATTTGCAGGATATGGAAGATTTGCATGAAATTAAATGTGTTAAGAAGTGTGCGAAACAAAGAGAAGACGACGAATGGTGTTTCATAGAAAATGACAAGGGATCGTTGTTCGATGTGAGCATGGACGGTAGTCGCTGGTACAAAGCCTACTCTGTCAATGATGTTTTTAAAGTGAGTGCGGAATTTATATTATTTTATTTTAGTATCAATAATTACATTTTGATAATAGCGTGAACTTGTTGTGCATAATAGTAGTAGTAAAACGGAACTCTGTTACTAAGTCTCTTCTGTCTGTCTGTCTGTACGACTCTAGAAAGCTGAAATTTTCACAAATAATCTATTTTCGTTGCCGATACAATAACAAATACTGAAAATTACAGGTAGACGCTTCAAATTTTCTCAGAATATTTACTTGTATATTACCTTTCATAATAAATAACTAAATAAAGATAAAGTAAATGTTAAAGAGGGCTCCCATGCAACAAACGTAATTTATAAACATTTTTTTTAATCACAGGATATAAACATAGATATTACAACAACTATATTTTATTTTTGTTTCTTAGTAATATTTTCTTCGTGTAAAATCTACAATCAGGGAATTGGTTCAGCCCTCGTTGCGTTAGTACCACTCACGCTTAACCGATATTTTTTACATATTTTTATTTCAATAAACGCTGAATTCGCATAAAAATCTGATAATGTTATCAAAAATAACTTTATGATTATATGATTATGTATTAATTCACAGAGTAAAGTTTTTAAATAGTTTAAATAGTTTGTGCTTTTGTACTCAAGGTTCTCACTAGAGAAGGTACGGACAGCTTTAGAATGGTGGCGGGAAACACTGGAAAAGGTAATTTACTTAAATTATCAATTATAAAATTAGAATGATAGAGATGTAAGTATTCTCCCCTAATATGGATTGAACCTACGACTGTCACCTAACATGCGATCATACGTAAGCTATGTCACTCACGATGTCTTATAAGTTTATTTATATTAAATATTTTTCTTTAAATAAACCACTATTCTATTATTTATATAAATATAAATATTTATTTAGATTTGAATCATTCGGTCCTTATTATGTAAACATTTGAAACAATGTGTTAATTGAAAATAATTTTCTTTGAACAATTTAACAGGTGTATATCAAGTGGATAGCGAGCCTCGCGTATACATCGACATATCATCCATAAGCTCCCTACAAGACCAGTTCGTGGATGAAAACCTAGTGCTCGGCGCAGGGCTCTCTATACAACAGACTATGACACTATTTGAGATGCAAATGAAAAATGAGGACTTTTCCTATTTAAAAGGCTTCCACAAGCATTTGGAGCTAGTTGCTAATGTTCCTGTGAAAAATGTAAGTGTATTTTGCGTATGTAACAGGTCATCATGGCGCCGTGTGACAGCGTCTGTCTGTCAACGATATTTGTGGCTTTGATTTCTGATGTGATAAATATTTAGTTCAATAACTTAGTGTCTTTTTATATTAGAGGGATTTTTACACTGGTAGGAGAAAGTGCAGCGTTGAGTTCCGCCAGTCAACATGCAATATCCTGAATTCGAAAGGAAAATAAAGAACGGAGTATCTAACTAGTTTCTTTGACTGGCATTTTGAGTGTAATGTAAAGGTAAAGAATGTCAAAGAAATGTACTTCACTTATAGTTGTTATAGGACTGTCAACCTTAACTACAATTCTGCAAAATGATACACTCCATGTGCGGGATAAAGCGTGAAGCAAAAAAAAAAAAATAAAAAAAAAAGAAGATACACTCCTTGTAATATATAAGTAACTATATATTATAATAAAACTAATGGCACTTAAAGTAACACCAACCTTATAAAGCGATGATTTTTGGTTTTTTAGTAAACGAGAACATAGATAAGCCATTAGTGATAAGAAAAATCTATCTGTCCCATCAAAAAACCCATCTACGAAAGATAATCTTAATAAGATCATTTTTTCGCAAATTTTATAAATTTTAATGAAAACAATTTAGACGGATTATTCGCATTATTATCATTGGTTGGAAACCCGACGTTTCGAACACTTTCTTAATTTAACTTAATTGCAATTATTTTATTTAAAAAGCAAAAAATAACCAATCGCAGGAATCATGGGAGTAAGTAGTAAGACACTCCGTTCCCCGCTTTCCGCCCTTTCGAGATGTGTTGAGTGGCCACACTTAACGCAGCGCTTTGTTTAGTTGTCAGAGCGAAAAATGTAAAAACCCGTCTTTCCCGAGTAGGAATTGAAAGATAATCTTAGCAAATAGCTAGCTTGCAGCTTCACCCTATATCTCTCCAGAGCACAATGCTATTACGTGAAAGTGTGAAGGTAGAGTTTTAAAGCTTAACGCCAGATTTCGTCTTGTCATAGTTCATAGTCACTGTGTTTAGCCTAAAGCAAAGTCGGCTTCTTGGCCTTAATATTTCTATACAACGTAATGTCAAACGTAAACAATGTATCTTTTGATCCAAGAGTAAAAATTGATGGACACTTTAAGTCCCTTTCACTTCATTTATTCTGTTAAAAATACTGTTACGATACTTGAAAGTTGGTGTATTGTTTGTTTTTACTGTTTTCCTTTCCACTTCGGTAGTTTGAAATGTCGTTGTTTTTACTTTTGTTATTTTCATACAAATATTAATTGGAATTTGATTGAATTAAATATATGACAAGTTTTTTATATCAATATATATAATAATATCTAATCTAAAAGAACTCAAAGAAACTTAAATTATTATAAGAAAAAGCATAATTTGTATATTAAAAGAAAATATTGTTTATGACAGTTCAATCGTCGTGGCGCAGAGGTGCATCGTCTGCCAGTAACGCCACGGTTTCTGAGTTCGATCCCCAGTCGGAGAAGATGAATTTTTCTATTTCCATTTTTTTCGCTCTGGCAAACTAGGCAAAGCGCGGCGTTGAGTTCCGCCACTCAACACGCAATGCCTCGAAAAAGGCGGAAAGCGGGGACGGAGAAAGCAGGGACTAAGCAACGGAGTGTCTTAACACTAGGTTCCCACGGTCCCTGCAGTTCCCTCTGCCTACCCTGCCATGTGCGGGATAAAGCGTGAAGCTAAAAAAAAAAAGACAGTTCAATCTTTAGCTAAGGGAGCACATCCAGGGTCAATGACCGCATAATGCCCGAAAGAGTCTGCAAACAATTATCTAACTCTAAGGTCGCAGTGACTCAGTCGTACAACATCTGATTATAAACGCGACGATAGTAGATTCAATTTCCATCTGTCGAAACACAGAGTTAGGTCCCGCCGCACATAACGCCTCACAATTTAATTCCACAGATTATACTACTATACTTTCTTTTGGCCTTGACATGTAATAAATTAAAAAATAGGAAACACTTATTTATTCATATAATTCATTATCTATAAATTTATAAAGAAATATTATTGACCTATTTTAATTGTGATAAGATAGAGCTAGGGCTTCTATATAAACATATATAGTTAGTCTCGACTTCTATATATACAAACATAGATCTACACTCCGACGTCGTGGCGATTTGTATCAAAAAATATTCAATGATATGTACCTCTGAATGTTTCAAGCTTTTGCTATAATAAAACTAATGTACGTACATATATTATGCTCTTCTTATTATTAAAAATATCTAAATAACCAAATATTTCAAGTGCTATACTTTTATATTTTTATCTCACCTTTATTACATTTCGTGATAAGCAAAATATATTTGGATTAATCTACTAATGTATATAGTACGTATATTGACACTGTACAGATAGCGACTAAAAGTAATAAATCATAATAAGATTACTATGTTCATTCATGTATACGTTTTATTGTATATTTAAAAGCGTTTAAGTTGAGGACCGTCGTGGCGCAGAGACGCAACGTCTGCCTGTAACGCGACTAACGCGACGGTTTCTGGGTTCAATCACCAGTCGGAGAAGATTGATTTTTCTATTTCCATTTTCTTCGCTCTGGCAACTAAGGCAAAGCGCGGCGTTGAGTTCCGCCACTCAACACGCAATGCCTCAAAAACGGCGGGAAAAGAAAAATAAAATAAAATAAAAAAATAAAAAATAAATAAAAACATTTAATTATGTTATTAAAAATGAAATGTATTTAGTAAAAAGGTACGAAATTTTTGACAATATTTTTAGTGCAGAATGCCTTAGTCCTTCATGTAGACCTATTGATATACAGACATCTAGCTCTTAGAGAGATAGAGAACTTAGATAGCTTTCAAAAATCAGATTATAAGAAAACTGTACGTCGTCATTTTACTCAAATATAGCCTAGTGTAAATAAAAAAAAAACATTTTTAACCACTTATATACAATTTTTATAATATACTAAAAATTGGACGGCAAGTCGAAAACTCGTTATAACCCTTTTAACCCCACTATATTCCTATACATCCTGTTATAGACGGGACATGTCAGAAACTAAAAAAAGAAATAAACTATGTCAAATCTTCAAATCGTTAGTAATTAGACAGTTTATTTTCCCTTTTTAGATTCACGCTTTATCCCGCACATGGCAGGGTAGGGAGGGAACCGCAGGAACCGTGGAACCTAGTGTTAAGACAATCCGTTGCTTAATCCCTGCTATCTCCGTCCCCACTTTCCGCCTTTTCGAAGCATTGCGTATTGAGTGGCGGAATTCAACGCCGCGCTTTGTCTTCTTTCCAGAGCGAAGAAAATGGAAATAGAAAAATTCATCTTGTCTGAGTGGGAATCGGACCCTTAAACCGTCGCGTTTACATGTAAACGCTACGCCTCTGCGCCACGACGGTCTTACACTGTTTATTTAAGATATATTTTGTTTTTCAGATTGGTACTATTGGAGGTAATTTAGCGATGAAGCACGCTCACCCGGAGTTCCCTTCAGATTTATATGTTCTATTTGAAACGGTCAACGCAACTATTACCTTAGGTAAGTGTTAACGTTTAAAATCTTGTATAAGAATAATTCTTCTTTTTTCCTACTATAGATAAATATATCTTATATAGCTGTCTCCAAGGACCAAAAGGAAGTGACATGGGTGTAAAAGTGGGTGACTTGAAGGTAAATTGTTTGTTGTACGCAGATGATGCAGTGCTTATTGCATCATCAGAAAGTGAGTTGCAGGCATTGGTCACCATTCTGAAAGACGGGTGTGAAACTAATGGTCTAAGCCTGAGTGCAAGTAAGACAAAGGTTCTGGTATTTGAAAGAGACGAGGAAAGGACAGAATGCAAGATTTTTGTGAATGGAAAATTATTAGAACAAGTGAATTAAGTAGTATACTTGGGAAGTATGTTAAGTAGAGATGGTAGATACGAAATGGATGTGGAAAGACGTGTTGATGCCGGTAACAGAATGAACGGTGCCTTAGCTGCGTTGTTGAGACGGCAGAACGTCAGCGTCGCTGCACGTTTGGCCCTACACAACGCAGTTCTGGTTCCGACGCTGTTATATGGCAGTGAAACGTGGGTATTGCAGAAGAAGAATAAAAGAAAGATGAATGCTGTGGAGATGCGATCTCTTCGAAGGATAGGCGGAGTCCGCTTAGCTGACCGAATCGGCAACGAACACATGATGGTAGGTACCAGTGAGGATGTCACTGTAAGAATGAAGAAGAACGTGCTCAGGTGGTTTGGGCACGTCGAAAGAATGAGTGACGAAAGAATGGTAAAAAAGATATACATGCTCGGTTGACTTTCGAAAACACATTATCGAAAATACTGGAGAAGGTAACGTAAAAAGCATGAGGACTCCCCGGAGAGCATGCATGAAGAGGTTAATGACAGTGGACGAGGCGAAAGAGGTATGCAGGGACCGCAGCGTTGGACGCTCCGTTCTCTTTAACTACCCCGCTAGGGATAGAGCGTGAATAGTTATACACAATTAGTGTTATTATATTAATGCGTGAAAATAAAATTATTATGACAACAGTTATTAAAATCATGCCTTTAAAAGTAAATAGTTAATTGTATCATAACCTGCCCCTCATATATTATAATTAAAACTTTACAATGACTATAATAAAATTAAAGTCTTGATTTTTACTTTATTTTTAGTGGATATGAAACTAAAGAACATGGAAATGGACATGTCAGCATTCCTTCACATAGATATGAAAGATAAATTAATATTAAACGTAAAAATACCGCCTCTATCTAGCAACCACCTTATTAGGAGCTACAAGGTAACATATTGTTAAACATATTCTTTTACATATTCTTTTGTAGCTTCCCTCTTAACCTTGTACAGACACTCCGTTACACGCTAACAGCCTTCTTTTAAGGCATTGCGTGAGAATCGAACCTACAAACTGTCACATTCGCGCTACGACAATCCTCTTCATATATATATGTAAGAGTAAAATAAAATATTTTTCCACATCAACTACAACATGAAGTAAGGTTAAAAAAATATATTCTGTAAATACATTACAGTATAATTTAATAAGTACTTCTAAACCAAACATTTTTTATAGTGATAAAATTTATATAATTAAACCAAAAAACACTTAATGCTGTGTATATAAGGCTTATAAAAATTCTCTTTACAGATAATGCCTCGAGCCCAAAACGCACACGCAATAGTAAACGCCGGATTCCACTTCCAAGTAAATGCCAACAACACAATAATATCTTCAAACATCGTGTATGGTTCAATCAATCCTAACTTCAATCGTGCCACGGATGTGGAGAAGACGTTGAAAGGTCTACCGTTGTTTAGTGACGAGACTCTCCGGAAAGCGCTTGTGATCTTACAGGAGAGTTTGGAGCCGACAAACTCTCCTCCTGAGCCTGGGCCTTTCTGTAAGAAGGCTATCGCGTTAGGACTTTTCTACAAGGTGCATAATTTTTATTTTATATTTGTTAATATAATAAACTATTTAAAGTCAGACAATAGTTATGTGTTCTCATATATATGTACATATTTTTTAGTGTCTATTTATATACAGATAAATCGGGCTTGACTAATTTTAAAACATAACATATTCCATCCAAATTTTTGTTATCACTCTACCGCGTTTATTTAAATTCAACTCTAACCTCCGACCGTCCCTGTTTTTCACTATTTTTTATACTAATTGTTTATAAATAGTATCGAATTAAATTAATTATAATTAAGAATGTTCGTAATTTTTCTGCATATGTACAGCTTCAGGTGTTCAAAATTACCGTAATCTATTTTTAAGGTAGTCAAAGCATGTGATTTACTAATTAGAACAGTAAGATATTATGACATTCTATTTGATTATTGACTGAAAGACTGAAATTATAAGAATATATTAGAAAATATGGTACAAATTCCAGAGTTAGCTCCATATTTGGTTGAAAATTGGAGATCACTGGTGTACTTCAAGGTCAACTCTACCCTGCTTAGTAGAAACTGTTAATAGCACCAACGCTTCCATATTTATTTCAGGCAATATTATCTCTCGCACCGGATGTCAACCCGCTGTATAAGTCGGGCGGCGAGCCCCTACATCGTCCTGTTTCACGCGGGACTCAAACCTACGACACTGATAAAAGTGTGTGGCCACTGAACCAACCCGTACCAAAGCTTGAAGCTTTAGCTCAGGTATAAAATGTTTTGTTAAGGATACTAAGTCAAGTAAAGGAAAGAAGTTTAGTATTTATTGTTCTTAATTTTAATTTATAGCTAACATTAATTGCTATATTTAATTTACTATACCATTGTTTTTGATTTACTAACATTTTGATAAAGTAATAGTTTGTTATATCATAAAATATATATTATTATATACACATATACATACATAACTTACTTAGCGGACTTCCCAGTCAGAGAAAACGGAGCGCCAACCGTTGCGATATATGCATAACTCTTTCGCTTCGTCCACTGTCATTAACCTCTCCATACATTCTCTGGGGAGTCCTTATGCTTTTCACGTTCCTCCAGTATTTTTAACATTGTGTTTTCGAAAATCAGTCTCACCAAGAGGTCACCCCTTACCTCTCATTCCACTCACTTTTGCCTCATACATCGTTATCATTGATGTTATTATATAAATATGTATTATCTGTTTATGACGATAATAATATATAAATTTTATTTCATGTAAATTGTAATAAAAATAAAATTTTATACGAGTCCATATATAGACAAATATCCATTTTAACATGTCTCTTACAAATTGTATATCAAAAATTTGATTTAAATATAAATTTTATTTATATAAACAGATTTCACTAAGTACAAGATTCGTATCCATTACAGTGTGCAGGCGAGGTGTCGTATGCGTGCGACGTGTCAGGGGGAGCTCGCGCGGTGCACGTCGCTTTCGTGCTGTCTACCATATGTAAGGGGGATATTGTGAGCTTCGACGCGGAGAAAGCTTTGGTAAGCTTTTTTCTTAATCTTTTAGAATTAATACAATTAATAAAATAAAATTATGTCCCATCCGAAGCTTCTATAAAGCTTTTATGAATTATTTGAAAATTAACTACATTTTTAGTAGAACAGATTAAATATAACTTGTAATATACAAGTACTTATAATATATATGTACTTGTAATATACTTCAATGTTTACTTAGTAAATTGCTTATAAATAATGTAAAAATTACAATTCTCTTTAACAAGACCATTGCAGACCTCTAGGAAAATAACTCGGCATACTTTCTTGATATATAATATTTTCTTATATTCAAAGAAATAACAAACATTACTGAATTTTTTAACCATTTTGTCTAATTTCAGAATCTTCCAGGTGTAGTGGCATTCTTTACAGCTAAAGACATCCCAGGAACTAACAACTTCACTCCCAACGAGATCCCCTGGCAGACTGACAAAGAAGAAATCCTTGCTAGTAAAAGAGTATCTTACTACGGACAGCCCATAGGTCTCGTAGCGGCAGGTAACCAGAAAACTTGCCCTAAAAGCCGCCAAGTTGGTCAAAGTTACATATAAAAGGGATCAAGCGAAACCAGTTATGAATGTGAAGGAAGCTTTAGATGCGCCTGATAGAGAAAAAAGGGTCAGTTTGTTTTATTATAAATAAACATTTAGTAGAAATGCATGGATATATATTTACACGTCTAAGTATTTATCTTTCTTATATTTTTAGTTTAACTCATTTATAATCATTTATTTATTTCATTTCATAAGTTAGTATAATCTATTGATTCTAATTTTCATCACTGAAGTTATATTTTTTTATTGTGGACCAGATACTTAATTTTGTCTGCATTTTTTTAAATATTAAGTAGTAAGTTCCAATCTGAGAGTTTATTGTTAAATCACATAAACGAACTAAATATTATTGCATTATATATTATATATTTAAGATTAATTACTTCGATATTAAAAAAGCTCTTATTATCTAGATACGCCAAGAGATATCAGGTGGCGGCCACAGACAGGGGAACTGACGTCTTCCACACAATTAAAGGCACGTACTATATCCCAGAACAATATCACTTCACTATGGAGACGCAGAGTTGCTCCGTGTCACCGGGAGGTGTTGGAGGTGCTGCTGGTATGGGGGGTGTCAGAGTGAGGGCCGCCACACAGTGGATGGATCTGGTACAGATGGCTATTGCTAAGACTCTTAACTTACCTGTTAATTGGTAAGTAATATGAAAGTTAAATAGATTTTATTTAGAACCTTTTTAATTTAAATTTAGCTGCTTTCGCTATCAGTAGATATAAATAACGTATCTAAAACTAAATACATTGAAAAGTCATCAGTTCGTAAATAAGATAGTAATATAATATTATTAATATAAATATTTATTTTTACTATATTAAATGTTTAATTTATTTTAACAATAAAACAAGTTGGAAAGCAAACTGAAATAAGTGACTCTAAGTCATGTAGAGAAAAATGACAAATATTAAAAATGCCTTTTTCTAAGTTACCTTTAAAATATCTTATATTAATGTATACATTATGATTAAAATACTTTTAAATTATTTTCCAGTGTAGAAATAGAAGTAGACCGGTTAGGCGGTGGGTACGGTGGCAAGGCGTCCCGTTCGTCCCAGGTGGCGTGCGCGTGCGCACTCGTTGCGCACAAGCTACAACGGCACGCGACGCTAGTCATGCCTCTAACTGATAATATGAACGCTGTCGGGAAACGACAGGCCTGCTATGTGGAATATGAGGTAATGTATTGAGTTTTGTTTGAGTTACCTGAAGCATTCAGTGTTCAAGATTTCCTAGAGATAAGATAAGATTTCCTTTTTAATCAAAGCTTATGAGTTTTAAAATAGGTTTTCATTTATTGATTATAATTATGTTACAGTCACATTACATAAACAGACTAAGAAGAAAGGACCGTCGTGGCGCAGAGACTTAGCGTCTGTGCGTCTCATTCCCACTCGGAGAAGATGGATTATTCCATTTCCATTCCATTGGCGTTGAGTTTCACGACTCTACAAGCGTGTAGCGCATGCTTTGAGAAAGGTGGAAAGCAGTTAACGGAGTGTTTTAACATTAGGTTATTATGGTTCTTGCAGTTTACTCTGCCTAATCTGCCATGCACGGGATAAAGCGTGATGCTACGCTAAAAAGAATTATGAATAAAATGCGTAAATGTTTAACAATCCTGTGTTTATTGCCACAGCTAGATGTAAACAAAGAGGGTGAGATACAGTACGCGGGCGTGTCATACTACAGTGATTGCGGCATCTCGTACAGCGACACGCCTGCTGGGGACATCATCAACACGCTCTCACTGTACTACGCCGCTGCACGCTGGAACATCACTGGGTACAGTGTGCTCACTGATAAGGCCAGCAACACTTGGTGCAGAGCGCCTGGTAAGCAAGCTGGATATTTTATTATATTGCCATTTCTGCAGGTTTTGGATCCATAACTATTAAGTCAAATAAGATGAAAAAAAAACAGCATGATGACTTTGATAAAACGGAAAAACATCTTACATACTAAATGTATAAATAAAAGTAATATATTTTTATTGTTTAAGCACGTTTATAACTAAAAAATTATACCCTTATTAACAAAAAAAACATTGCAGCTACAACAGAAGCCACTGCAATCGCTGAACACATCATCAGACGCATATCACACATTACACAAAAAGACCCTCACGACATACGGAAGTTAAATATGGACAAAAGACACACGCCTTTAATGGAAATTGTGGACACATTTAAAATGGACACAGAGTACGAAGAAAGGCAGAACCAAATAAAAGAATTCAATAGGAAAAACGCTTGGAAGAAGAAAGCTTTACAATTAACTGTAATGTGCTTCCCCATGGTTTATTACGGAAATTATTCTGTGACCGTTTCAATATACCATGGGGATGGCACTGTACTTATTTCCCATGGCGGTATAGAAATGGGGCAGGGTATTAATACTAAAGCAGCTCAAGTATGTGCTCACGTCTTGAAAATTCCACTGGAAATGGTGAAAGTAAAAGGGGCGGATACTTTCGTGTCCCCAAACAATATGGCGTCTTCGGGAAGCATCACTAGCGAGTGTGTGGCTTTTGCTACTGTGAAAGCTTGCAACGAGCTTCTACAGAGAATGGAGGAAGTTAAGAAGATGATGGACGAACCCACTTGGTTGGATATAGTTAAGAAGGCGTTTGATGCTGGTGAGCTTTACTATTTGCTTTTTATTATTAAATTAATACATTTTTAATATGTGGAAATTAATATTTCCACATTATCATATAAAGTATAAGTAAATCGATATTGTTTTTTTAATTATAAGAAAATACTGTATGTATATGTACGTAATTATATAATCTTGGTCATAAATGTAGGCATGATCTTAAATACATGGAGTCTGTATTTCCAATATTAATATCATAGCCTTTACCAATGTTACTTCAAAATAACTGAACATATCACAAACAAAATACCTATAACTTATACATTATTTACCACACACCCACTCAGGCATAAATCTCCAAGCAAACTCCATCACCTCCAGCATTGACAAGCTGGCCGGCTACACGGTGTACGGCGTGTGCTCTATAGAGGTCACGTTGGACGTGCTGACCGGAGAGCACGTGCTCGAGCGGGTCGACTTACTAGAGGATACTGGGAGAAGTCTCAATCCGGATCTGGATGTTGGGCAGGTGATTGATCTTGTATTTAAGATTAGTTTGAGAGAAGAATAGCAATGTCAAGTTCAAAATTTAAGTCTGTTTTGTCTGTTCGTTTGTTTTTGTAATTCACTCACTTGCTTGTATTTTTATAAGATATACCCTAAACTAATTTAAGGTATCTTAACATTTTAAATACATTTTTTAATATTACACATTTCGTTTTTTATTTTCAAATTTTTATTATATATTATATATGTTCCCGTTGAGGGAACAAACTTTTTGTTTAGATATATTTTCAATTTCCATTCAAGTAAAACAAAAATCAAGTTTGAGAATGGCATCCATCTAACAATCAATATCACATTAAATAAGACCCAAATATACAAAATAAGAATGAAAACCCAATAATTTCAGATCGAAGGTGCCTTCACGATGGGCCTAGGACTATGGACCACGGAGCAACTCATCTACAACAACGGTCGGCTGCTAACGGATCGCACGTGGACGTACAAGCCGCCGGGCGCGTGTGACGTGCCGAGAGACTTCAGAGTTAGCTTTAAAAGGAATTCTCTTAATCAATTTGGCGTTTTAAGGTCTAAAGGTAGGAATTAAGACATAATTTATTTATTTAGCCTAAAATTTTGATTTGCAAATTATGATGTATTATTATAAAGAAGCAGGTGTGGTAGATTTTTTGTAAATTATCACTGTTTCAAAGTCAAACCTCTTCTTTTGAAAGTAGACTATATTATAAAAACGGCTGGTCCTCCAGGCTGGATGGAGATAAGCCAAGATAGAGATAACTGGAATTCTTTGGAGGAGGTCTTTATCTGCAAAAGTGTTCTTGCAGATGCAAAAACTGATCCGTAACAATAACATTAACCTAAACTATGTGATAAATATATACGTAACGTTACGTTGAATTATGATAAGTAGAAATAGAATACTAGAATAGCAGTTGTAATATTAATAGTATCAAGTAGTAGTCATATTTGAATTTATCTTGTACTTATCTTCCTGTAAGAAATAAAGGCTTTTTATTTTATTCATCATCACTGTCTCTAAATTGATTTGTTAAATAGTATTTAAAATTAACCAACGTGATGTACACTCATCACAATATCGACAACATAACGATTGTAACATATATTATTTTTATAATATATGTACATTAAATACACTATAATTCTACATTAAAAATATACACATATAAAAAAAAATTATAAAAATTTATATACAAACAAACCGTCCTTACTGTCTATCGTATTAGATAAATCACGGGTATAGTTATAGACGTATACATATCCTTTACAATTCTCGGGTTTAAAAAGACGCGTCGGGCCGGCAAGCGGTCACTTGTCGCTGCATTACTATCAGTATTAGTCTACCTACGTTCTTATGTATATCTTGTCGCTAAAGACCGTGTTCCAGTCTTAGTTAAATATAATTCTATAGCCTGGTTTTTTTAAGAAACTTAAATTCTATTATTCCCTTTTGGTGGATTTACATTAGTAAGTGTTATTGTGTTCCCGTACTGGGAACTACCCCTGGAGTTAAAATCGTCGTGTTGGTTTCGGTCCCCGACCTTGCGCGACCGTGCCAGCGGCCGGCCAACAGGACACGCGTCGAGTCAAAGCCACCGATAGCAAAGCTGCGTCTACCTCCGATAGCAAGGCTGCGACTACCTCACAATTACAAGGAGCGTACCCTCGGTATTCCAGTAACGCCTGAGCCTAGACTTAAACCAAGCTGTCTAAATTATATTACCTACCTAGTCTATATATAATCTAATCTAAGTCTAGACTGAATGTTATAAGCAAATAAAATTCTGTAATTAACTATGTTCACGTCTTATTTTATTTACTATACATAATCTAGACGTGACACGATCGTAATATGCAAAAATAAATCTCTTATTATTTGCATTAATTTCATAATTTAAACATTATATTTAATGTAATTCATATATTTCCATACAGCGACAGGTGAACCAGCACTAGTGCTCGCGGTGTGCGTGACGCACGCGCTGCAGGACGCCGTGCTCGCTGCGCGTGCGCAGTACGGACACGACGACACGGAATGGCTGACTATAGGTGTGTAGTGTTAAATGTATAACACACGTAAAGTATATACTATAAGTATTGCAAGGAAACTAGAAAACTTAACTACCTACGTGATAGAAGTTGAAAAGAAAGCAATTTTTCATAATGGTCAACTTTTTCAGGGTTCCGTACAAAAATAAAAAAACGGAACCCTTATAGAATCACTCGTGTTCCTGTCCGTCCGTCTGTCACAGCCAATTTTCTCTGAATCTACTAGACCGAATCAGGTGAAATTTGGCAGGATAGTGTAATGCCCTGACCCGAACACAGACGTGTAACGTAAAAAATATTTTTTTTGAAATAAGGATAATTTTCGGGGGATAAATTAGGTAATTAAAATAAATATATCAACCGGACTGTCGTGGCGCAGAGGCGCAACGTCTGCCTGTAACGCGACGGTTTCTGGGTTCGATCCCCAGTCGGAGAAGATGAATTTTACTATTTCCATTTTCTTCGCTCTGGTAAACTAGGCAAAGCGCGGCGTTGAGTTCCGCCACTCAACACGCAATGCGTCGAAAAAGGCGGAAAGTGGGGACGGAGAAAGCAGGAACTAAACAACGGAGTGTCTTAACACTAGGTTCAAATGGTTCCAGCAGTTCCCTCTGCCTACCCTGCCATGTGTGGGATAAAGCGTGAAGCTAAAAAAAAATATCTAATGAAAGAGCTTGTTATCTCGAATATAATTTTTTTATTTTTTTTAAATAAATAGTTTCGATGATATTCATGAAAAAAGCCGAAAATTGACCATTCCACCCCCTAATCTCCGAAACTACTGGGCCGAAAAATTTGAAAAAATTACTGAATATAGTTTATGGCTTGTAGATTACAGGAAAACCTATAAGGAATTCATAAATTGAAAATAAAATTTTAAATTCGAATGTTTTTAGGGAAAACACAGTTTTCAGGGGAAATATTCCACTATATTGTGTACGGAACCTGTTCCACGCGAGTTCAACTCGCACTTGACCGGTTTTTTTTTCATAATAATCTTCTCTTTCTAACAATTTAAAATATTGGTAAACCGACTATATCTGACGGAAAGATGTTTATAATTATTAAAAGAGGTATTGTCACTCTTCAGGCAGCGAAACTATGGAATGCTTTACCACGCACAATAAGACAGTCTAAATCCATAAATGTATTTAAACAAAGTTAAAAATTACTATCTTAGTATGTAGTGTATGTATTTGTATATATGTATAAATATATATGTATTTCGGTGTTTGTATATGTATGTATATCTATAAGTATATTGTATATGTTTGAGTTTTTTTTAGCTTCACGCTTTATCCCGCACATGGCAGGGTAGGCAGAGGGAACTGCAGGAACTATACGAACCTAGTGTTAAGACACTCCATTACTAATCCCTGCTTACTCCGTCCCCGCTTATATTTTTATTATTATTTAAATCTATGTATTATATGACATATTATTAGTGTTAATTTATTAATAATTAATATTATTTATTTATATCATGATATTTTTTTTATTATTAATTTACTAATATACCGTTATTGTCCAATTAAGTATAAGTAATATTTGCACCACGCCTCGCTCTAACAATAGTGATATTTTCATTTTTCTATTTGGTTGCCTGGAAGAGATCAATTAAAGTGATAAGGCCGCCTTTTCATATTTTGTTGTATTTGAAATGTTTCGTCATATTCCAAATTTAGTGTGAAATAAAGTTTATTTTATTTATTATTATTACCTTAGCCCCAGGGACGAAATGACAAAAGGTTAATCTATGCAAAGCTTATCTAATAAAGTTTCATTTCAATAATCAATTTCTTTGTTTCAGACACACCGTACACTGTGGAGAACATCATTAAAGCGATATCACCTGACATAGACAGCTATAAATTATATTGAAGCTTCATTAACAACAAGTATTTTCTTAAAAAAATGTTTAAAATATAATTATTGTAGTATAGTATGAAAAAAGAAGAGAAATGAGGGAAAGGAGGTTAACTTTATATTACTTAAGAATAATGATTCTAAAAATTAACGAAATATTTAAAAAATCCTTTTATTTTAGGAATGAGTGCAGTTACGTGCAAGTGCTAAATTAGGTTTAAATATAAATAAAATATACTATTAAATATGTAGGTTTTTTTTTTATTTTTTTTATTGATAATATATCACTTGAAAATATTTGCTAGAGGCCCGTCGTGGCGCAGAGGCGTAACGTCTGCCTGTAACGCGACGGTCTCTGGGTTCGATCCCCAGTCGGGGAAGATGGATTTTTCTATTTTTCCAATTTCTTCGCTCTGGCAAACTAGGCAAAGCGCGGCGTTGAGTTCCGCCACTCAACACGCAATGCCTCGAAAAAGGCTGAAAGCGGGGACGGAGAAAGCAGAGACTATGCAACGGAGTGCAAAGAGTGAAGCTAAAAAAAAGTTGTTGCTCCAAATAATCTAAAGGAATAAATTGTACCAGTTTTGAAATTCGACAGTAAAGAACTTATAGTATTATACAACCAGAGGGTAGTAGATAGAAAAATTTTAAATACATAGATATATACGAGACAAAAACAATTACAAACTTATACTATTTAGTTCATTTCATAGAAAGTTGAGTGCAGACAACTACGGCTTACGAAATTTGATAGAAAGTAAGAACTTACAGTATATATTTTTAAGGTAAACGCATTACAAACTTATATAATATATATACATATTATGTAGTTGTTTTTGTACAAAGTTAGTAGATATAGTCGTAAATGAAGTTTAAGTCAATTATTATATTTTTTTTCTCAACGGAATACCTAGTGGTAAAATAAGTACGGAACCGTCGGTGCGCGAGTCCTACTCGCACATGACCGCAATTTCTTAATTTAAGCTATATCAAATTTGCATCGTATAAAAGTACAATATCAGTTATCTAATGTAACTACTTAAATATTTTTATATATTTTTAAGCGTTAATCTACACTAAAATAATAACGCATCTACATATAAAATGATAAAGCAATAATTTATATAAACCATATAAGAATTTTAAAGCGGCGTGATGAAGAACACATGGATTAGTGGTCGGAGCGCTTAGACAATTTCCAAGAGGCGTAAGTTCAAATCCTGCTGCGTTCGGATGTTTATAAGTTTTCTTTAAGTAACGTAGCTACTTTTCATTTATTGACGAAGTGGAAAATGAATAAATAGTTTCTAAAAAAAAAAACAAAAAACTTAATTAAATAAAGTCAATTAAATAAAAACCTAAAATACGTTTTTAAAATAAAACTCGTATATTTATAATAAAATTATATTTAACAAATCCATTATTCTAACACAATTTATATACAGAAATAATAACACTAACTATTTCCACACCTGCATTGAAATAGTGTAATTTTTATTTATAATCATCATGGCAGTTAAGTTTGTGATCATAATCACGATTATGATCACAATGATAATCATCATCGCTACAATGATCACAATGAAGATGTTATTATATTTACTAAGTGCTTTCTATTATTCAATTAAAGTTAAAAAAAGCCAAATTTGTTACAAATATTTTACTTTATAATTAAAAAATAATAATCAAGAGTTCTATAGCAGAAAATAAACAGCTTAAAAAAGGTTGGCTCATTTGTAAGGTTGGAATTTTTAAAAACGGCCATTTAATTACTAACTAAGGCTAAATTTTCTTTTTATATAGGGGCAGATGCAGAAGCAATATATGTTATATCATTATATATGTCATTCCATTCCGGGAGGTAGAGGTTCCAAGGGGTTCGAAGTGTAGCTTTCCTGCAAGAAATCATATAAATACATGGATTTAATTAATTATATATTCGAATTTGTTTGAGGGTTCGATTTCTTTTCTGGGAAGATAGATTTTTTCATTGCCATTTTCTTCGCTTCTAGCAAGTAGCCAAAGCGCGGCGTTGAGTTCCGTTATTTAAAGCTCCGAAAAGGCGTAAACATGGGAACGGAGTGTTTTAACACTAGGTTCCCACGATTCTTACGGTTTCTTCTGTCTATCCTGCTAAGTGTCAGATAAAGCGCGAAAATGGTCTTGCGACGTACAGGCACAATTTCCAATCTTTTACATAAAACGATAGCTGTAGGTTCGATTACAATGCGAAGGAAAGAATTATGTATATTCAATTAAACAGCAGTAATGAGTAACAGAGTGTCACTAGACACTGGGTAGGATGACAAAAATGTTGTGTAGAGCACGGCACCTGCGGGGGGAGGCGGGGGCGGGGGTAGTGGGACACTTCAATTTATATGTGAGAAGATACATTTAATTCACGTTTTACAAAAAACACTTCCACATAGCTACTAATGCCCTAGTACATGCGGCGCGGCGAGGCGCGAGGGGACGCGGCGCTTCGATATATTATATGTGGGATATATTTTATATATATATTATAAAACCACTTCTACATAGCTACTAAGGCCCTAGAGTACCTGCGCGGAAGGGATGGTGAGGCGCTTCAATTTATATGCAGCATTTTATATACATTTTACAAAAATACTTCTCCGTAGCTACTGATGCCCTGGTACTTGCGGTGCGGCGAGGCACGGCACTTCGACTTATATGTGAGATACATACATTTAATTTACATTTTACAAAACCACATTCTACATAGCTACTGTCGCCCTGGTACCTGCGTGGCGGGCGCGGGCGCGGCCAGGCGCGGGGGGAGGGCGGCGCGCGCGCGGGCCGGCAGCGCGGCCAGCAGCGGCGCGGCGCGCGCGCCCACGCGCTCCGCACACTTCACCCAGCCCTCCCACGCCACCTTGTTCGTCCACACCTGCACGAACACCACTCTCATTACTTACGTCACAAGTCAGTGTCTACTGGTCGTAGGTTCATGGTTATTAGATCCCCCTTACGTCTCTCACCAGTCACTCTTACATTACAGATATATAAGCCACATCTGCACGTCCACGTTTAGTATCGACAAAAGTCGATCGAGATCTTCTCTTATCACTTTCTCCAGTCATATATCATCATATATTCATATATTTTTCTATATTTTTACCGTTCTTTCATGACTCATCCTGTTTGAGCACCCAAACCATCTGAACACATTATTTTTGTGCTAGATGGTCACCAAAAAAGTATATACTACATATATTGCATCATATTAATCGTTTATAATCGATGTACTCTACTGTATACGATCATCAGAATAATATGTCATATGTAGGGTATTTATAAGCAAATACCCAATAATGTAGTGGCGCAGAAGCGCAGCTTATTGATTAGTGATGTTACGTTTGGAGGGTTCAATTCCTACGAGAGGCGAATGCATTATTTCTTGCCTCCGCTTTTGCAAGTAGGCAAAGCGCGACGTTAAGTTCCGCAATTACGCAATCCCTTGGAAGGCGGAGCCTAGGAGAACGGAGTGTTTTAACACTAGGTTCCCACAGTTGCTGCTACTGCGTTCACTACAGCAAGATAAAGCGTGAAACTACAAAAAGTCTAGAGATTGTGCCGACTATGACTTTGGCACACCATCCAAACAAACTGTATACTGAAAATTTTTGGCAATGTTACCTAAAATGTATGCTAAGAAAAACCATTAAATAATATGAGAAAAAGGTCTTTCATGACGGCTCGTTAAGTTTTTATCTCATACATGTTAATTCTGACATCCACTCGTTGGAAAACGCTTCTGTGGTCATTAAATATTGGGCTAAAGTATTCTAAGTCTCAATCAATCTTTATGACACCCAATTAAATATCTAATTTATTCTCAAAAAAATCACATTATAAGAATAACAGCCAAATCCAAGAAACTGGAACAGGTCAAATAATTTTTTTTAGCTTCACGTTTTATCCCGCATGCTGCAGGGTAGGCAGAGGGAACTGCAGGAACCTTGATTACCTAGTGTTAAGACACTCCGTTGCTTAGTCCCTGCTTTCTCCGTCCCCGCTTTCAGCCTTTTCGAGGCATTGTGTGTTGAGTGACGGAACTAAACGCCGCGCAACGTCAAATAATTTTAGCATACTAATCTATTAAATGAATTGATTGTTAAAACAAATTGCATCAGACCTCCTTCTCAATGAGCATCTGCAGCACGTTCATCGCCAGCCCCGCCATGCTGGGGTACAGCGTGAGCGCCTGCAGCACCGTCCTCATCATGAGGACCGGGATCTCCTTCTCTTCGGCCAAGCGGTGGAGAACTGCAGACAAGACCTGCGTGACAATGTAAAAAAATATAGATGAAACCATATACCTATAAATATTAAATATATATTTACTTGACATATATATTTAGAATAATATTATTCGAAAAATCTCGATCAGGTGCAAGAAAAGTGCTAGACAGCAATATGAAAATGAAATAAAATTAAAATATAAAAATGCATGTTTTTCTTTTTATATATCGATATATTATATCCTAAATTCATCATTTGGATATAACCATACATAAGTAAATTTTAATAAAATTGACTATTATTAAACTAAATAATATTTTCAGCTTAACGCTTTATCCTGACTATGAGAGGGAAAAGTAAGAATCAGTCATAGAAGACCCTCCACTCTCCACTTATTATGAGAACTCCTTAACCTAACTGTCTACAATAAACAATATCCCAATATATTAATGGGCCAAAAATAATTAAAAATATATTTTAACTTACATCCTGCGTATAAGTTTGTTTCTCCGCAAAGCACAGGGCTGTTGCTTTGATGATGTACTTGAGGTCAGCTTTGTTCGGGTCGATCAGGTGTAGAGCTACCAGCAGCTCTTCCGGTGAGACTGAAATGTATAAAATACATTGTTTTTTTTAATACATAAATATTAAAATATATATATTATATTTAATTTATGTTGATTTGAGGTTTTTTTTTGAACAATTTGGGGTCTATAATTATTTTTTTATTATGATTAGTAGATTATTAGAAAAACATAAGAACAAATATATGTTTAATTTTTCATAAGTATACAATTTAAATCTAATGTAATTGTAGAAAATTGCATTTAAATTATATTTATTATCAATATTTTAATTTTCCACTTACTCATAATGTCTGTAAGCACAGAAAAGATTCATACAAATGTAAAAACAATTTATGCTATCAAAAATTCACGTTTATCTTAAAATACACAAAAAATAATAACCTGGTAGTTGTTCATTGTTGGGGTTCTGTAGACCGAGCAGTTTATTGAACACCTCCTTCACCACCACCGGGTTTAGTTTTATCAATTTAGGTAGAGCTGCTAAAATCTGGATCACATAACAAAACAAATAATTAAAAAAAAAACTTTACAATTACATTTCTGTTTTTACAACAATTCAATTTTAAAGTGAGCAATAGAAGCAAAGAATATATTTGCGTTTGCAGGCAGACACTATGCCTCTCCGCCAGGACAACATTAACAACATAAATATCATTATATTTTAAAACACAAATAAACATTTAACTAATGTCATAGTTGCAAATTTTATATTATCTGTGGCAAATATTAATAAAACAGCATACCTCCTTCTTGGACAGTCCGTTGAGCACGGGGATGAGGAAGCGCACGTCGGCCACGCGCGCCGCGTACAGCGCCCGCACGCGCCCCACCAGCCACGCGCTCGGCGGCGCTGCAAGCGACCCCACCGTCAGTACCACTCACCACTTCTTACTCTACCACTCACCACTCACCACTCCACCACCCTACACTCACCACTACACCACTCCGCTCAATCACTCACCACAACTCCTTCACTCGTCCTCTGTCAATTCACCACTCCACTACCCCCACTGTCAATACTCGTAATATATCAAATATACTCAATCGCATTCACGAATATCGATAGCATATATTCGCATTCGTATTAGCGTATGTTAAAAAAATTATATTCATTACATCACTAGTCAATACCACTTCACCCCTCACAACTCACCATACACACACACAGACACACACAGCACCACGTCAAACCGGATGCGAATATGTACCTTTGTCAGTGAGTATGTGCACGACGCGCGTGAGCAGCGTCTCCGCGCCGCGCGGGCAGTCCTCCAGCAGGGCGGCGAGGGCGGGGGGCGGCGCCCCGTCGGCGCGGGCGCCCTGCGCGGCCACCACGCGGCGCAGGGGCCCCTCCAGCTGGCGCAGCACGCAGCGCTTCGCCTCAGCGCCCGCGTTGCCGTACACGCGGGCTATTTCCATTATTATGTCTGTGGAGTTTAGTTTATTTTAGCTTCGCGCTTTATTTATGTAGCTTTATAGGCGGAGGCAACAGGAACCATAGGAATCTAGTGTTAAGACACTCCGTTGGTCAGTCCGTGTTTTCTCTGTCCTGTTATAGTTACTTTAAATATAAAGTTAGTTTTTAGAACTTTAGATTAAGGCGGAAAGTGGGGACGGAAAAAACAGGAACTAAGCAACGGAGTGTCTTAACACTAGGTTCAAATGGTTCCTGCAGTTCCCTCTGCCTACCCTGCAATATGCGGGAAAAAGCGTGAAGCTAGAAAAGAAAAAACTTTAGATTAGGTTTTACAGCTTTTAAACAATGCAGATAAATTAAAATAATTTAAATTAAATAATAGCTATAGTGTACAGCAGGGGCAGAGTGTCATAACACTGGGTTTCCACGGTTCCTATGGTTCCCTTTGCCTACCCTGCTATATACGTGTTACAGTTCTTTGACAAGTGTTAACATATTAATTTATAATTTATATTTCAATTTAGATTGTGATTCATAAAATGATTGTATGGTGTCAATATACAGGCTTTTATAACTAGGTAGAATTATAAAACAAGTAATATTTTCAAAAATAAAACAATATTTTTTCAAACAAAGTAAATTAAACGCCATTTGTCGAGTAAGTATTTCTTTGTATTTCAGTTATTTTTTTTTGAATGAAAAGTGACAGATTGACAACATTTAATAGTATTTTTGTGGAAAGAGATATTTACGTCATTCGTGATTCAGCGTGACATTGGCGAAGTGAATTGTGCTCAACTGTAAAGTACATCATTTGTATTTAATCATAAATTGAAAAAAATTTATCCTGTACCTAAACTATTGATAATCCTCCTATAGATACTTTTAACAATGGCCGCATTATCAAGTACACCCTGTATAACCATATAAAGAGATAACAGTAAGTGCTTAATTGCATAACTACACTACTACTGCAAAGCGGAAGTAGATACATATAAATGCCTTTCTTAGTTAGGATGGACTTCCGCGAAGTAAAGCCTGATTCTATGAGACATCAAACCTTGCTTCTCCACAAAGAGTGCCATGACCAGGTTCAGGCACAGCTTGTACAGGTCTTCGCTCCAGGTCCTCGCCACAGGTCTTCCCCCATACAACTCCTGCGGAGGAGTGTTCAGCGATATGAAGCCCAGGTACAGCAGGGCGTGCTTCTCTATCACCTTCCTAGAGGCTTCTGTGCTTTGTTTGAATATTTTCATTGTAGCTTTGAGTGCCTGTTTCTCTTATTTCCTCGTTTTCACTCACTACACACACAAGATAATAAATTTATGTTTATTTACATAGATGTCTTCCATTTCATTGTATTACTTTTTTTTTAGCTTCACGCTTTATCCCGCAAATTACAGGGTAGGCAGAGGGAACTGCAGGAACTATATGAACCTAGTGTTAAGACACTCCGTTGCTTAGTCCCTGCTTTCTCCGTCCCCGCTTTCCGCCTTTTTCGAGGCGTTGCGTGTTGAGTGGCGGAACTCAACGCCGCGCTTTGCCTTGTTTTCAGAGCGAAGAAAATGGAAATAGAAAAATCCATCTTCCCCTCATGGCAATCGAACCCTCAAACCGTCGCGTTTACAGGCAGACGCTTACGCATCTGCGCCACGACGTTCGACTTTTTTCGTTATTCTATATTTAAAATGTTCAACAAAACTATTAATTTAACTAAACCTTTCCTAAAAGTGGGTGCATATATTATAATTTGTTTATACTGGTGTCACCATTATCAAGTAAATTTTGGTTTATAAATTATTATTATATTAATAAAAAAATTAAGTAAAACGCGGCGTTGAGTTCTGCCACTCAACATGCAATGCCTGAAAAAGGCGGAAAGCGGGGACAAAGCAGCAGAATGTCTTGTCACTATGTTTCTATAATTTCTGCAGTCCCCTGCCATAGGATAACTATCCAAATGTTTATTTAGTTATAAATCTAGGTGTTTACCTAGACTAGTTATTTATTTGTGTTATTCAATTTCATTATATATTTATAATATTAATGTCTATATATAAAAAATAAAAAAAATGTACTCACAAACATGATACACAACAGCGGATACATATTTATGAGACCTTGGAGGTCTTAAAAGACACAACTCCTCCAGCACATCCAACGCTAAGAACGGAGACTTCTCTTCAACAATCAAATGTTTCAAATAATCTATTGCCTCTTCGGTAACGACTGGACTTTCCAAATATATCTTTCTAAGTAATATCTCCTTACTGCTCTCCATAAGGGGGTCTCCCCGTTCAGATATTTGGGTGATCAAGGCACATAGCAGCTGATTGTAATTTTCCCCCTGGTTTCTCATTCATTTTGTTCATAGATGGGTGCATGTTGAAGCCTTGCATATATGCATACTCTTCGTACAACCATGATAAAGCCAAATCAATTCTTGACATGGGATCGCTTAAAATGTAATTTAACACTAGCTCCCTTATTTCCGGGGTGTAACTCGATGCGAAAATAGTTATAAACTTAGATCGTATCTGTGCAGCTCCACCTATTGTACTTTCTTTTTCAGCATTCAATATTCTTTCCACAGCTTGTATCATTAGTTTCTCTTTTATCTCTTTTGGTAAAGGTCGTGTAATTTCTTGTAACTTGAGTAGTTTCACTTTTTGTTTCAACTTAGGCACTGGTACCGGCGGTGGTACCGACTTCTCTTTCTCCTTTATCTTTTTCTCCTCTTCCTTTAAACTCTCCTGCCTCGTCTCCTCCATTAGTTTGGACACAGCATTCTCAATTTGTTTATCTGCTTTAGTAGACTCTTGTAATTTAGCTACAGCATTCTTTAGTGTTATTTTTTCATCATCATCTCTTAACAATGGTATTTTCGCTCCAAAATTACTTAGAGGACTTATAATCGGTATCGGTGGCTCATCTCTTATTAACGCCAGGATCATTCTAGCTAAATTTCTTTTCTGTGTCTTTGTACCTGCATTTGGTATTGGCTTGTACGTATTGATGAAGTTACTAGGCATTTCTGTGGGTAATTTGTTTAGAAGAGTGGTTGAAACCAGGTTAACGACATTCTCAACGTTATTGAGCCCATCAAATATGGAATCCTCCTGTAGCATTAGCTTTGGTTATTGCTTGACTGCTGTCATCATCAAAGTTAAAGTCACTTCTACTGTTACTGTTACTATTACTGTCACTAGTACTCTGCGGAGAATCTATTCTAATCCGTTTAGCTGGAGTATCACCATTTTTAATTTCTCCCAAACGCTTATTTCTCCTTTCTTTCGGTACAGCTTTATTAATTTCCTGAGGTGTCATTCCTATGTCTAAAAGCAGCTGCATCAATTGAGGCATCATTTCTATAGATGAGGGATGTTTGACCAAAATCAGTATTTGCATTTTTAAGTGTTTCCGCACTGAATTCACTTGTGATTGTGATAAAGTTGGGGGCAAGGTCGTGTGAAGGTCACCCAGTGCTTGAACTACACTAGGTAGGTACTTAGGTCTCAGTTTAGCAACTAGACATAGCGTTGTCATACATGCCATGAGATTAACACTCGAGATGTGTTGTGAATTATGGAATTTTAGTAGTAGTTTAAAAATATGGCTGAAATAAAGAGATAAAGATTTTAAATTAATTAATAGAATAAATATTTGTAATTGAAATATGATAAGCCCAAAATCAATAAACTATAAAATATAAATAAAACTATTTAAAACAAATTAAACTTACTCAGATTCATCTTCCACAGCTTTTGTATTTAAAAATGGTAAATCATTTGGTAAACTCTCAATACTGAAATCTTCACCGGTACCTTGACTAGTATTGGAGCTTTGTAGAAGAACTACCTCTTCAAGAAACTTGATTGAATGAGTTCTTATACCCTCATTGTCATTGTCTATCATATTTAGAATTAGCAACTGGAATTTATTATTAATAATAATTTGAGCTATTGCTTTTTCATTCTATTAAATTTGAAGGTCTTGAATCTCTTAAGATTATACCATATGAATTGTAACTGAAAACTTTTATACTATCAACGCAGCTTAATAATTTCACTAAACAAAAATGTTGCTTCTATAGTAAATGGATTTGCTAGTATGTTTTTAAATAAACCAACATATTTAAAATTCAAATTAATTTTTTTAGACATATGTTTCTCAAGCTCTTAATTATGTGCATATTCTACCAAGATATGATATATGTCTTCTACTGTGTGACAAATAATGCAATTTGCTGTAGTAGACTTTTTAATTAAATGTTTAAATTTATTAAGTGGAATGTGCCCACACCAAAGTTTATGTGCAATTATATTATGTTTTGTAAACTGCTGGTTTAAATTAATGACATAAAAAAAGCTTTTCTTAATATGTTTGTTGGCTTCATATTTTATCTCTAGTATTATACACTTTTACTTAACATACTATTTGTTGCTGTATTAACAAAGAAACTGAAACTTATGACTAATGACACTAGGATTTATATATATAAGGATATATAACACTACCTTCAACTTTGTAATATGTTCCCATACATATTGCATTTCTGTCATATCTGCATTCCCCTTACAAATCCATAGTAAAACATTTCTATAAACTATACTTGCTGCTTGAATGGCTCTTTTTTGTACCGCTACGACTGTGTCAATTACTAATAACTGCAATTGACTAATGACTTTTGGCAGTAGGTGTTGATGTGATTTACTAAAATATGTTATTCTTTTTATTTTAAATTTATTGTAAATTTTTATTCATGAAATACTCTAAGGCACTCATTCTTTGCTTTCCTCCTGATCATTGCAGATTGAGTAGCGACTCAATTTCTTGCATTGTCCAACCAAAGCAGGGAAATGAAAGTAATGTATACTGGTTGGCACCTCACAACATTTACATACTGTGGTCTGTCACAATTAATATGCAAATTACACGATTAGATTACAAAGAAATAAATTTCATGTTTAATACAGTAATATAATGCCAAACTCTAAACTATTAATAATTTATTTCTACAAGTATTCAAAATAATACTTGCATTATTTCTATTCTTTATAGAATGAATGCTTCTATACTATTAAACATACTATTTTTTGGTTGTTAAGATTTCCCTTACAAAAATATTCTTATTTAGGATCAAAATAACATTTCCATGTATTGAAATGTTTCCATGTACTGATATACTGTTTAGTATAATCTGTTTGTAAGGTATCCTTTGGAATCATGAATTAGTATTGTAATAAAGTAAGTTTTGCCGGAGTGTTACAGATCTTACCTCAATTCTTCTATAAAACCAATGACCTGCTTCTTAACATCAGTTGATTTATCACTTACAAAACTTAATATGTTTTCCATATAAACTGGTATCATTTGAGAGCCTTGGTGCAACAAAACTTCTATAATTTTTCTTAACAAATTTGCTCTTTTTGTACCCTCAGACATCCCAGCATCGTTTATCCACTGTACAAGCTATAATTATAGGCAAATAAAACAATATTTAGTTGAGGAATTTGTTTTATTTAAAGAAATTACATGTACATTCATTGTATTGTAAAACAAACCTGAGCCTGTGCCGCTTGGCTTGAACCTTGAGGTAATTTAGTAGACATTTTAGTAATATTCACTTTTACGCTTTCATAACATAGAAATATCCTAGAATATCAACAAATAAGATTTATTGTTGAAAAAGCAAGCGTACACATTGCGGGTTCGTTTGGCTGAAAAACACTGCAATTTTAAAATGATTATTGTATTGGTGTGTTAAAAGAAGAAGACGAATAAATGGCTAACAATTTGCACTAAGTGTGACAAAGATGGCCTTACAACACGTGACTTTTCAAATTGTCTAAGTTATATATTTGTTATGTGACATTAGGCATTGGCAGTATTGCTATTATTTTAAGTGACAGTTCAGAAACATCATGTTTCACCTATTTTTAATTTATTGAAAAAAATATATATTAATAAATTTTAATTTATATTAAATTATATTATATTTGTATTTTCTTCTCTTTCTTGTTATTTTTTATGGCATTTCATTTGTATTACAGATATTGCAGCTGCACTTGTGAGCCGTATCGAGCTCTCTCACCTACGTAGAACCACTCTGAATGTAGGTGATTGTCATGTGGTTCGAAGCGGGGAACGGCAAAGAAGAAGAAATTGTACTTATTTCTATTACTTCGGGGAAAAACCTGGTGAACTGAAGGTACTGGTGGAAATCCATGCTTAAACCACAAGGACCTTCTGAAGTACATGTATAAACTTTAATGACAGTCGACGTGGCAAAATATATTCCTTCACGCTGCAAGGAATATATATGTACGTATGTATTTATTTCACTTACTTATTTCTTTCATAAAAAAAATAAATTAAGTACGTTAAAAATACCAACTTTCATAATTAATAAGTATAGAATAACTTAAACCGATTTAGTTAGAGAGACTTCACTTTACACAGTTTTTATACAAAGCAAATTTTTAATATAAATATTGTATTAATATTAGCATCATAGATGATACACTAATACCAGACTAGCATTTTCTGCCCACTGATAGGTTCAAAGTACCAAATTCTAAAGTACTACTTAGATAATGATTGATTTATTGTTTAAAATTTTATCTACATTAAATTAATTCACATTCTTATTTTCACTTATATTTCTTAATTGTAGAAATTTTATTCCAAAATATATTTCAGGGTTTAAGGCATAAAATATACATCGTAGGTATTTAAACAAATTTTATTATAAAAATTAGAAATTGGCGAATAAACCTAAGATTATAAAAGTAAAGGTGCTCGATGTGCGATGTAAAGATTCTGCATTTCGAAATCTCGTTTCTGGGTTTTTTCTTCCATTTCAAGATAAGCACTCCTCACCACTAACAGGCAATAGAAAATGATTACTGAAACACGAAAATATAATAGTTTAAAATAATAAATTATTATTATATACTTGTAAATCATGAAACATAATATAAATTGAGATATTTATATACTATGTTAAATTATTTGCTGTTATCTAGGTAAACATGAGGTCATAAATAAAATTGACACCATTATTCTTCTACACTGCTACCCTGCTAAAAGTAAGATAAAGCGTGATATTGGTAAAATTCATCATTAAAAATAAATTGTTAAATAAAATACAGGCCAGCCATTAATTATTTTTTGTTACTTAAAGTAAAATATTTTATTTTAATTATTAAATAACGTGTCTAAATATTATATTACAAAAAATATAGGGATTACATTTTATTTTAGGTCATTCATTAATTAAGAAATCATAAATAAAAAGATACATACTACACCATTTAAGCAACGTTATTGTCGCAATGAAATTTAAGAACACTGAAGATACAACGACGGCCGCTATCGCCATCGTGAACATAAACAAGCCGCATTGGAAGTAATATCTCATGAAAAGAGGTTTGTTCTGAAACAGATAATATATTGAAACATTTTTTAAGTTAAGTTAAGAATATAATCATACTGTGTTTTTGATCACCTGGTATTTATAGCTTTTAGCATCACGCATGTGGTGGAGGAAATAGAGAAAGCTTAATATCTAAGAAAGGAACTAATATTAAGCCATTTTTATCAGTACAAAGTACAGATTTTACGACATGATAACAATAATATATCACATTATAAATGTTGTTTATTATAACGTAATTAAAGTAATGACTGCTATAAACATGTTATGTTATATGAAAGCATCTATATATATTATCTTCAGGTTACCAAATCCGTCATAAATTAAAAAAAACTGTAGGCATAATTATAAAATTATTCATATTATTATATTTTTATTTAGGATTGATAAGTACTTTGATATTTTTCGTCATTGATATTGTACTTTAATTTTGTGATGACAGAAGAGACCACTTACACTCCATGAATAAAGAGATGAGCTCAAAGCGGTGTTCAAGCTCCTTCCTACGATGATGTTAAATTTAATTTCGACAAGAAACAAAAAATATAAAAACTAATAATGTCATCGACTACAGGCATACAATGGTTATGACCAAAATAGCCTAGAGGAATATTTTTTAAAAATATACGTTTTATCCCATTTATAGTGGGGGTAGTGTTAAGACACTCCATTCTGCCGAATACATACTGCCGAATTTTGTGCCAACATGGCTAAGAAAATTTAATATTTGGTTCTTACACATGCAATATCTCTAAAATTGACAGTAAGCGGAGAACACAGTGATTTAGTACTAGATATTCTCTGCCTCCGTCACGTAAATTTAAACTTAAAAAATAGAAAAAATAATATATTATTTACCGTATGAACTCCAATAACTAGTAATATACTTATGATAATATAGTAAAGGTACACTATCATCATATAAGAGTGTAATATGTAGAGACTACTAGCAACTTTCGAGTACTCCTCGGGCGTGTGTTCTGTGTCTGTTTCATTGTGTGTCTCCACAAATGTCACAACTTTGTACAGAGAGAATGAGATCGCAGATAGAGTCAGTAGAGAGAGCACCTGGAATAGAAAAAAAATCAACGGTAAATTAATAATATAAGCTATTCGTAGTACGTTTTTTCACATTTTATCTTTCGTATAAGCAGGGTAGGCAGAAAAACACAGTCGAAACCGTCTTTTTTGTGTCGGAATTCATAGCTACGCTTCGCTTAATAGAGCGGGATTGAATCAACAATCACATTAATAGGCAGATGCTGTGCTGCTGCACCACTCTGGTTTCCAGAGACTTTAAAAATATATTATCTATGCCTACAAGCTAATGACGAGGTACGTTTGTGTCTGTCTACTCTAAGAAAAGAAAAAAACAAATACTAAATTTATTTTACTTTCTCTCCATTATAAAACTTTATAATTGATTCAGTTGAACGAGCTAATCTGAAAACTACTGTATTGTACAAAAACTGGGCTATAACCTAATGTAATACAGCCTATAGCCCAGTAGGGCTATAGGCTGACTTATAAAAAGTCGTAAAATTTAATAAATAATCATATTGATATAACCAACCCACTACAGCTGCCTTCTGGGCCACCTCAGGCCTCATGAATCATTCACAATGAATATTAACTATTTCCCTTTAACCACATAAAGCCGTAGGTAAAGCAGTAAAAACTATGTATAGTATATATATATATATATATATATATATATATATATATATATATATATATATATATATATATATATATATATATATATATATATATATATATATATATATATATATATATATATATATATATATATATATATATATATATATATATATATATATATATATATATATATATATATATAATATATATATATATATATATATATATATATATATATATATATATATATATATATATATATATATATATATATATATATATATATATATATATATATATATATATATATATATATATTCGCTGATATTGCGTCCAGGTTAGATTTTTAATCATTTGTTATACTTATGTAAATAGTTCAAGTTATTTCAGTTCAATAATAAAAAAGCACCATAGATAGGTAGGTCTTAAAGCGCTATGGAATACAGATGTATAATTTTTATATTTAAAATGAAAGAAATATCAATCAACATTTGACAGTGTATACAAATATAAGGTTATGATCAAATATATTCAAGCAATATTAAATAAAAATACTATTATTTAAAAAAGAAATCACTGTAATATTTAAAGATAATATATAATGAAATAAAGGCGTTTTCCCTGTTGTTAATAAAAGTTCCACGATTTAACCTTCAAATTAGATAAATAACAGATAAAATATTATACTAATAAGCTATATTAAATATTGACTGAAGCATTAGAGAAAAGATGTTACTCACTATAGACAGATATCCTATAACAAGCGAACCAACTCTTAAAGATAAACAACAACAAAACCTTTGCAATCTTGGGAGTTCAAACGCCATTTTTATTTCTCCATATAAAAATGAATATGCTTAATTACATTAATTCTACACTATATTCAAAAAAACAATTTAATCGACAATTTTCACAAATATATACAAATAATCGGCATTTTTAGGTTAATTTTAAAAAGAAGTTTCAGGAGTAATGTCTTATCTTGCAGTTATTATCTCTTATCAGAGATAGCAATTGATAACACCTGACCAATGGAAGGCTGCTTTTTGGTTATGGTCTTCTATTGATTATTTTTGTAAATATAAATACTATTTATTTCGAGGACCGTTGTGGCACAGAACCTTAGGTTCTGCCTGTAACCGCGACGATTTGTGGGTTCGACTCACACTCGTGAAAGATCCATTTTCGTTGCTTCGGTAAGTAGGCAAAGCACGGCGTTGACTTCTGCCACTAAACACGCATTACCTCAAAAAAGCGGATAGCGTGAAAGGGAGTGTCTTAATACTAAGTTCCCACGATGGAATTTTTCATTTTCATTTTCTTCACTCTGGCAACTAGGCCAAGAGCGGCGTTGAGTTCCGCCACTCAACACACAATGCCTCAAAAAAGCGGAGAGCGGGGAACGGATAATGGTAGGCACAGGGATATAGTGTTACGATTCTATGTGCGGGATAAAGCTTGAAGATATAATATATATATATATATATATATATATATATATATATATATATATATATATATATATATATATATATATATATATATATATATATATATATATATATATATATATATATATATATATATATATATATATATATATATATATATATATTTATATATATATATATATATATATATATATATATATATATATATATATATATATATATATATATATATATATATATATATATATATATATATATATATACACTACCAACTATATATCTACATATGTCAAATTAAAATGTAATAAATAATCAATTTAACCGTTTATAAGGTTAGCCCAGAGGCAGTCAATTAGATTTTATTATATAACATGTAAAAACAATTAAGTTCAAATCTCGTTACGTTACAATTTTTATGTTTGCTTTAAATCATTTTTCTTCTATAGTGTGAAATATACACTGTGTAAATATAATAAATAATATCAATTTATCATTATTTTGTTCTATATTTGCCTTTTTATTCCACTTACAAAACAAAATCATAGTGTCACTATACTGAAACGCAGAGTAAAATTAACTTAGTTGACAAAGGACTTAGTTGTCCCTGGCTTATTAACAAATATTAGATGTACATGAGATACTTATAAAACTTCTCATTCTGCAGAAATCCAGGGAAATGCGCGAGGCATCTCAGAAGTCATAACAATTGTTTTTCACCGTATGCTACCTCAGTCCACTCGTGACCACAGACTACTACAAAATGTTTACAGCGTTAGGTTTCTAAAAATAAAAAATTAATTTATGTCAATCATTCCGATTCCGGAATTCTAAGTCACTTGACGAAACACATCAGCATTAACATGTTGCTGTTTCACGACGGTGTTCTGTAAGGGCGTGGTAATTACCTGATTCGAGCCTGGCTCTTTTGAGACACTAACACGTTGGCGTAGCTTAGTTTTTCTAACTTAACCTGTGATTCGTGTCACATTTTGTCAGAACTTAGACAGCCTATTGAAAACCAAAATTGAAGACATATGCTTATGAATGATTTATTCAAATAGATTCTCGCCCAATACACCACTGTTCTACTTGTATCCCAAGCGTAGTTTAAAAATATATATATATATATATATATATATATATATATATATATATATATATATATATATATATATATATATATATATATATATATATATATATATATATATATATATATATATATATATATATATATATATATATATATATATATATATATATATATATATATATATATATATATATATATATATATATATATATATATATATATTATTTTATATACCAATAAAAACTGTTTAATTTAGTATTTTTGTTTTCACGAATGTCGAAGTCGACTGAACCCATAAATTTCACTTAAACACAAATTAAGCCTCGATAAGATTATACGTGTGCGCTGATAACTATTCCACATGCGATTTACACACTCCACAGCGGTATCTCTCACGTGCCGAAGCTATTTAATATCATTGTTGTCAAAGAAAATTTGCCATAATACTTCGTTTCTTCTTTTAACTCAAACTTCGAGAGAAAACTTTCGAGCAGAAGTTAAAAGTGAAATATTTCAGGTAAGGACTGTGAGTGTTTCGTGAAGAAACAAAAGATTACCATTTAATGACCAGTCTTTGTTAATTCTTCTGTCATAATGAATGGACTTTTTCCGTACATTGCATAATGTTTCTATTGAAATTGTTTAATTTATCTGTCAAGATGAGATGATGATAAGCATTGTTATATTATATTTAGGACCAGATTATTTTTTTAATATATTTTAAGTATTATGAGTTTACTTTACCGAGGTCTCCCCTTACCTCTCTTACCACTCACTTTTTCGTCGTATATCTTTTATATCATTCTTTCATCACTTATTCTTTCGACATGCCCAAATCATCTGAGCACGTTTTCCCAATATTCATGATAATTTTAATTTTGGTTAGAGTAGAAGCTAGTGCTGAAGATGTGAACGGTAATGTTTATTTCAAGCTTCTTAAATTGATTTTTCGCAACCCTGTCCCATTACGTCGTACTACTAAGTCGCATTACTTTTCTACTTAAGTCACATTACAAATTATGAATTCATGTAATGCTTTAATAATTTCTTTTTTTGACTTTCTATGTTTACTCTTTTCATATTTATTTTTCAAACATATATAGGTATCTGAAAATACTTACATGTTATGTACATCTAAACGTGATGTGAGTTTGGAGATGTACGCATAACGGTGATTATGTTTTTACTACATACATATACGTATGTCTATGTTGAACGAATAGTCTCACCGATTATAAGGAAGGAATATTTATCTTTATAATTATGATATCATAAAAGGGATTAATGTTAAAAATATAATTGCTCATAAGAATTAAATATCTTGAAAAATGTTGTTTATAAAAATTTATATGATTCTCATACATCTGCACTTACGTCTGCAGTACAGTGTAGCTTCACCGCTAAAAACAATATGATTATATATACTTCGTTGTTTTTCTTTTCTTCGTTATTTTCCTCTAGCAGTAGTTAACTTCCTCTCCCGGCACTAACTCCTCAACCAGCCTTTGTATCTTGCCCGATTTGTTGGATTCTAAGAGTGTTAATATTTTATGTTTCAGGGCAGGCAGTTAGTGAGGACATGAAACAATGAATTAGTCTATTGAAGACTGAAAAGGATCAAAAATGCAATTAAGGGATCAAGATATTTTTGATTACATTTAACCGCTAGATTTGTAAGAGGTGTTAGTCCTCGTAACAAAACTAATAAACATACACGAAAAAATGGAAAAGTTAAAGAAGTTTTTAATTTGTTCCTCTTCTATAAATTGGTCCTATGTCAAGTCAAGGTAATATTTATAATGTTAAAATTTTCCTTTATATATTTGACATTACCAAAGAAGAAAAACTATTTTTTGTAAATCTCGGTGGTTAATTAATTTATTTGATGTTCAAAAAATATTCAAAATAAGAAGTTATTTATTATTTTGAATAAAATTATTTGACTTTGATTTTGAAAATGTGTTCTCATTAGCTCAATCAGATTCTTTTTTATTAATACAAATATAATATGTTATTTAATTCACACAACTTTGATAGTATTTAAATTGTTCTTGCCCTAAGAACAATTGTCAATTCTACTTTATTGATCTTATAGTCATCTGCTCATCGCTTTATTAGTTTTAATACCACTGTATTTATTACTGTGTTATAACAGTAATTAATCATTTTCATTAATTTCAGTATGAAAAAGCACAGCAGTTGCAACTGGCCGGAGCTGACGACATATTGCGGATGCTGCTCTATACCTAATGGGATTTATATTAGATCCGTTGTTACTGAGGTAAAAGAATTCAAATAATTTATTGTCAAAGATTTTATTAAAATAAATATTATTTTTTATCCCGCACATTGCTATGAGCGGGATGGCTGAGGCAACCATCCCGCTCATAGCAATGTGCGGGATAACACATTGCTATGAGCGGGATGGGCGCGGAAACTTAGTGTTAAGGCACACTGTTCAAAAATGCTTTGAGATATTGCGTGTTTAGTGGCGGAAGTCAACGCTGCGCTTAACCTAGTTACTGAAGCAAAAAAAAGTATCTTTCCTGAATAGAAATTGAATTCACAAATCGTTGCGTTTACAGGCCGACGCTGCGCCTCTGCGCCATCATGGACGGTCATCTAGAAATATTTTGCGTCAATTCAACTTAAAGTAATTTCTTCTTTGTAGTCTTAATTTTACGACATTTAGAAACTATACGAGTGTCACAATGGATTTTTTTTGTTCTAGATTGTAACGATTCTTACCTTGATTCCGAATAGTCTTTTTTTGGGGGGTTTAATTGAGGCTTACAATATGATCTATGCGGGTAACTTGAGTTTAATTGAGACTCGATTAAGTGAAGACTTTACAGATCGGTCGACGATCCTCGCCGTCTACCACGCTTTGATAGCTTATTATATATCATGGATGGTGATCAGAGCTATTTATATATTGTTTATAATATGGACTATATGTGCAGTATACTTGGTATGTTTTATTTCTATTAAGTTCTAGCAAGTTAAATGTAATAATAGTAAGAATAAGCCCACAGGGCTGGTGGTTGTGGTGACCTCTTGGACTTGAGTCCTCTAGAGAAGAATTGTAATTATAAAAAGATCTTTAAAGATCTTTAATTTATCCCCCACCTGTGGCCTGCCCTCATCGGTCGGTAGAGTGGAGCGCAAGAGCTGTATGCTCGAAAGGGTAGAAGTGCTCAATCTGCCTTAGTAAACGGGGAAACTCACTCATGAGTTTCTCGCGATGATGAAACCGGTGCACACCTCTCGACACCCTTAGCCGACCACGCCGATGTTCTGCCTGAGGCATTACGCCGCTTTGTGGGGACCCATCTTGTAGGAGGCGAGTCACCGTCCGTTGACCTTTCAATTTGACACTGTTGAAATGGCGGACGTCCGTTAGTCTTATTCATAAGCCCAGTACTCATTCCATCTACACGACAATAAAATCTTTTATATCCTAAGAGGCCTCTAATGTTGGATCTGTCTTCCTGCGCAAGCCTTCCAAAGAATTATGTTTTTTTAAACCTAAGAATTACTAAAATAAACGTAATAATAATAATTTTAACAATAAAGTAAATAGTAGCAACATTAAATGGAGTTATATACTCCATCCAAAAGGCATTAAACTTAACGCTCCTAAGTTAGTATTGCATACATTTAATAGTATTCAGCATCAACCTTAATCTGATTGATATAAAATACGACCAATTAAGGACCTTTACGTAATCAATCTGTGTTAAGGGCAAAAGCCTTCCAAAAGAGAGCATTCTTGACGTCCGAACTTTAATGGAAATACATAATAATAACTAGATATTATATTGTAAACATATTTATTGAAGGTTTAATTGACATTCAGGGATATAACATATCGCAAGTTATCGGAGACTGGTGGTGCTCGCTTACAGTTTAGTATCTCATTTTAAACAAATCGTGCTATCCCACTGCGCTAAGTTTTCAAACACAAATAAACTGAATGATGACAAATTGTAATATTATTTTTAATTTATTTTGCTAATAAAAACTTTATTTTCTTTTTTGCAGAAACACACTTGCATGTTGAAAACTATTCTTTACATAAACGTACCGCTTTGGTTTTTTGAGTTCTTTTTGTCGTTTATCAATCTTATCTTCATTGGATACGACATAAAGATTGTTATGATAATCAGTCACAGTAAGTCAAAGTTTTGTTGGAAACAAATTATAAAATAAATTAAGAATTACATGTCGTTGCTTTGCTGAATTGTGGTTGGATGTTGTTGAATTATTGTTGGAGCTTGTTTGATAAAGTTTGAGGCAATTGGACTCAAACTTTACCAGTCAATTGGACCATTTGATCTCTCTGTTCACTGAATATGGATATATAAATAAAAATATCAATAATCTCACAATATTCAGGAAAATATTTGAATTGGAATCGTTTAGTAAAATTTTATTTTTTTATATATTTGAGCAATCTTATGGTTTCTTTTGTATAGTAATTAAAGTTTAAATATCAAAATTATTTCTTTCACATAACATTATAATTTGCAGTATCTGAGCTATACAACATTCTGGCAATACGGAGCTACTACATGAAATTGCGGGGTAAATCAAGACTGGTGTCAGAAGCAACACCGGTCACGGCTTCGAACTCTGTAATAATAAATCCACACACTTGGTTAGCTGACATGGATAGTAAACACTGCGGAACATGCACTTGTGCAGTTCGAAGAAACACACTTCAAAGTGACACTCACATAACTACACAATTAAGGCCACCAAATCTGGAAGCTGTCACAACACCGATAGAATCTAGATCTAGAGTAGAAAATATAGTACCAGATGGAATTGATGCTCCTGCTTCAAGACATTTGAATTTACATCTTTCATTAAGTAAAATAGATTTATCTGAAGAACCGGTTATATATGATAAGGCGCAATTAAACACAGGATCCAGTCCCGTTCTAGAGGATAGATGTACTTCAATATACGAAATAATGTAGACAAGACGGGACAGTTTATGATGATTGATTAAGAGGCCACGTGGAAATGAATTTGCGTTTCATATGATTAAAATCGCGTTTCCTGCAGTTAAGCATCGGGATAGAAGTCGAAACAGAGTTAGACGACGTCGTGTGGAGATAAAAGCTTATATGAGAATTTTCTTAGGAATTACTGGAATGTTGAAACTATACAGAATGAATAAAGAATGAGAATGAGTTTTGTGGTTTCAATGACATATCATAATGTTATTAACTGTTTTTACATATATTATATAGTCCAGGATTTACTATTTAATATAAATTTCATTATTTTAATACACCAAACTAAAAAAATTGGTTAATATCAATATTTTTACAAAATATATAAAGTAAACTATGACATTTTAAAAATTCTTTACTTGCTTGCCAAGAAGTTATTCTATATGGCATTAGTTTGAGGACCGTCGGGGCGCTGAGTCGTAGCGTCTGCCTGCACTCGGATTCGATTCTCAAACGCTGAGGATGGATTGTTTCGTTCCCATTTTTTTGCTCTGGTAACTAGGCAAGCTCGGCGTTGTGTTCTGTAATTGAACACCCAATGTCAATAGTTGAGGACAGAAGGTCTTGACGCTAGGTTCTCACGGTCTTGCAGTTCCTCTACGTAATAAAGCATATATCTACAGGTAATATTTAATGTAAAATTTAGAACGTAGGGTATAGGATGATTTCCATCTATAGTGGACGGATGTGGGTAAGTGAATAAAACAGTATTATCAAAATCGTTTAACATTCGTCATCTCGGAAAATATTTGTCCGAAGCGATGTTCCGTGAAGTGATTACAGTTATCTGCTAATTACAATAACAGTCAATGTTTGTTACAACTTGCGAGTATTCGATAAAAACCACGTGGACAGTGTTTTTGACACAAATGTTTGATATATTTTATTTTGGTGTTCTATTTTTTAAGTTTTTTTTAATTCTAGTCTTACAAATCGTCTATTTAAAAAGTATTTATGTATAAAAAACCTATATCGAAATATTAGAATTGATTTTCGAATTAAATTTGTTTCCTTATAATAAATAAGTAGTATTTTTGTAGGTTCGATTCCCACTTGGGGGAGATGGATTTTTCTATTTCCATTTTCTTTGCTCTGGCAAATAGGCAAAGCGTGGCGTTGAGTTCCGCCACTCAACACGCAATGCCCCGAAAAAGGCGGAAAGCGGGGACGGAGACAGCAGAGATTAAGCAACGGAGTGTCACTAGATTCCTATGGTTCCTGCAGCTCCCTCTGCCTACCCTGCAGTGTGCGGGATGAAGCGTGGGCTTAATGACGCATGTGATGAGATTCTGTATAATATTTATATGACCATACAAAAAAATTACATCCCATATGATGTCACTATATCTCACTCCCAAAAGACAAAAGTGTCCCAGAGCTCGAGTCAAGACTTAAATTCCATAAGCAATTTATGATAGGAGCACAATTTAGTAAAGTAGGGTTAGGATCAAAGAGGAAAGTCCAAGACACAGACATAATAAAATCTTTTATTCGGCAAGACGAGAACGATAAGTATAAGGTGCACGCAATGGGCTTAGAAATGCAAAATGAGTGGCTAACTATAGGAGAATTCTGTATCCCTTTAGCTTTAAAATGGCGCACCCTAATATACGACTGGTCTCCAGCACTACTAAAATTCTACCTAAATGCGTTCCAAATGACTCTTCCAGATCAAAGTAATTTAGTAAGATGGAGTAAAGCTACCGATAAATCTTGCTACATCTGTAAAGAGGCAGTGGGGACAGCTAAACATATGCTGGTGGGGTGTAGGGTACTCTTGGATAGTGGTCAATACTCGCGGAGCCATGACAAAGTACTAGAAATCATACGTGAAGCCGTTAGTCTTTCAGTTGCAAGAGCGCAGAGAAACATAACAACCAGCAAACGCTCAATAGAGTTTGTGAAAGAAGGTTCTTGTAAAAACCTATACAAAAGCCTTTCTCCATATTAGATCCAGCTCCTGATTGGACACTTGTGATGGACACGTATGAGAAACAGTATAGAATCCCTGAGGATATTTGTGTTTCGTCATCTAGACCGCACATTTTTCTTTACTCTCGAAGCCTAAAACGCGTAGTACTGGTAGAACTTACAGTTCCGTGGGAAACAAATATCCCGAAAAGTCACCACCTTAAACTCAATAAGTATTTCGACCTTACTAACGAACTGACCAGGAATAGGTTTAGAGCGAGCTTATATGCGGTTGAAGTAGGAGCGAGAGGTATAACAGCGAAATCTCTCTATAGTTTATTAAAAGATCTCGGCCTGTCTAGAACTATCACAAATTCATTTCTAGAACGCACTTCGAAGGCGGCTTTGGTAGAATCTTTCAAATTTGGTTAGGTTATCTCTGTCATTTTGTAATAGAACCACAACGTATATACTATGTGCATAATTTATATGTCATATATTTTCCGTTATTTTGTAATAACAACACAACATAATATTGATTATGATTACTTTCTGGGAACATTTATCAAAGATCACTCAATCGTTTAAAAAGTGTGTTTTTCTTCAATTATCTATTTCTTAATTATATGTATGTAAATATAAACAAGAGATTTTAAACGATCTTTGTCGGAACTTAGAGGTTACATAATATGTATGTATGTACTGTACTGTGTGTAATGTACTAATTCACTTTTACATATTTATCAAATGAATGTCAGCGGTTTCCCTGCATGCCCAAGCCAATAAAATGGAAATGAAGAGATCCATTTTCCCCGGATTAGAATCGAACTCACAAACCGTCGCGTTCACAGGCAGACACTACACCTCTGCGTCGCAGCGGTCTGAATTTTATTGATTATTTCATTTCCATTTTCTTTGCTCTGGTATGTAGGCAAGCGCAGCGGAACACGCGCAAGCGTAGTGTCTTAACACTACATTCCCTCCGTCTGTTTTCTCTATAAATGTTAGATGCTTCGTCGAAATAATATGAAAGATGCTTGTCTTGAAACAGTGAAAAAAATAAAAATAATTCATTCATCTTTGGGCAGCAATTGAATTTGCAACCGTCGCGTCGCTTACATTCAGGCGCAGTCTCGCTGCGCCACGAGGGGTATAATGTATTTATATTAAAAGGTCATCAGCAACTCGACTAATGACAAAGTGAGCAAAATATAAAGTAAATTGTACTCTAATTGAGTGAACAAGTCACTTCCGCCCGCTGCCGTCCAAAAGTTATACACAATTTAGGTTTAGTTGTTATTGAAATATCCATACATTGTGCCGTTCAAATGCAAATTATTAAAACAAATTGCGTTTTACACTTAAATAAACACTTTTACAAGCAGATATTTTATGATATAAATTTGTCAAAATTAGCTTCTATGGTCAAATTTGAAATATTAATCTTTAGGTGTATTAAACTCCTTAACTCTTAAATAGCTTATTCTTCACAGGATAATAATATATATTTAAAAATCTTTAAAGGGGTTCTGTGGAACGTTGTGGCGCAGAGGTACAGCACAACACTTCTGACTAAAGGCGTGAAGGTTTATGGGTTCTATCCTCACTCGGGGAGTATTAAAAACTTTCATTTCTATCTCGCCGCTCTGGTGATGCGGCGTTGAATTCTGTCACTTACTGTATATTACAATGCCTCGAATAGCAAAACGTAAAAAATGGAGTGTCCTATAAATGTCCTTCCTTAGTTTCCGGTTCCATGTGTGCTTGTGTGTACAGTGTGAAGCATATAGGGTGATTATTACATAAATGTTGAAAATAATTTTGCTTAATAATGTTTTCGAATACATTTTTTACAGAACAAGAATTATTGAAGATGAATAATGCAAGAAATCAATTACTAAACAAGTGGTAAAAAAACCTCATAAATTTAAATTACTATAGCAAAACAACGTGCTTGAAAACAAAGGGAAATCTGAAAATTATTCTTATCATAGTACAATATTACGTCTCCTATCACCATTGTAACGGAATAACATATTTTTCTATAAAAACGGAAGCAAAAAACCCTAATATCCATAACAAAATACAAAACACAACATCGCTTATCACAAAACCATGTATATATTGAAGCGAGCGTATAAAACTGTATCACAACTGACACCGGTACAGTGACTTCATTGAGACGCGCGCTGGACGGACGTCGAACTTCGACCTTCCGTTTGTATTAAACAAGTTATTGTGTGAAAATTGTACTAAAATGTTCTGTGAAATACCTCAGTTTGGGAGGTGCTGCTTCTGCATGCCCTTGAGGAGAGGTGTCTTAGTGTTTGGATACTTGAATATTGTGAGTATATTTACAAATAATTTAGAATATATATATATATATATATATATATATATATATATATATATATATATATATATATATATATATATATATATATATATATATATATATATATATATATATATATATATATATATATATATATATATATATATATATATATATATATATATATATATATATATATATATATATATATATATATATATATATATATATATATATATATATATATATATATATATATATATATATATATATATATATATATATATATATATATATCTATAATTATATAGTTTATATTAAAGATATATAAAAATAGTAATTGTAAATAAATAATTTATTTTTCATTTATGATGTACCATTATTCGCAATTGTCATTAAATTTTATTTGCTATAAAAATATATTAATAAATATTATTTTCAAGAAAGCCTATCAATATTTAAGTATAATTCCGTCAATTTCCGTCAAAATGAACTTTACTCGTGACCGTATGACCCCAAACCAGATAAAAGTAGTTCATAATATATAATCGTAAATAAACAAACAAATGGACGTAAAGTGTTTTCAATACAATTTTACAATTTCAATTTTCACGCGATATCCCGCAAATTGGTTACTGATCAAAACTTAATATTTTGACTGGACTAGTCACATTAAATAAAAATACATAATATTTAGTTAAAATTGTTAACCACTATGTGAATAGCGATAAATAAATTTGGAAGCCATTGTTCCCCAGTAGGTAGAGTATAAGCTAGGTATGGGTTTCTACCCCATGTAGCAGGGTAGACAGAGGAAATTGTAGTGTAAAGACTCTCTGTTCCCCACTTGCTCACTAATGCTTAATGAATTACGTGTTGTTTCGCGAAAATCGACGTTACACTGTTATTTTTTATCAATTTATTAACCCGAGCTAGCTTCGAACGCACTACCGTCGAGTTTACAATTAGAGGTAGCGTCACAACTACCTTACGGGAAATGAATTGATTTAATTATCCTTATTTTTCTTTTAATTTTAATATGAAAAAGCTTACTTAGTAATATTTTAGTGGATGAGAACGGAATATTTTAACACTATTGTTTTTATCTATATTTAAAAAGCCTTTATCTCGCTCTATATATGAGATAGGTACGTAACTAAACTTTAATCCAGTACAATGCGCCTTATCTCGAATTCGAATTTGGGTCCTCCTCGGCGATATATTAAGATTGACAGACTGACATACACACAATTGACGCACGCGCAAGACGCAATCAGTAAACTATACACTAAGAAAATTTATTGCGGTGACAATGACTTATGAATTTAAGTCTCTCTAACAATTGGTTTAAATAAAACTTTTTAAACCTTTTTTAAACAGATTTAAAGAATTCCGTAGTCATTTTAACTTGACCTTCGTTTGACCCTTACCTATATCTGCCTAGTAAGGTAGATATAGGGAACCTAGTTTTAAGACACTCTATGCTACAATTTTTCAACACACTCAAGATTTACGATTTTAGCGCCGCACTAGGACCGTCGTGGCGCAGAGGCGCAACGTCTGCCTGTAACGCGGCTAACGCGACGGTTTCTGGGTTCGATCCCCAGTCGGGGAAGATGGATTTTTCTATTTCCATTTTCTTCGCTCTGGCAACTAAGGCAAAGCGCGGCGTTGAGTTCCGCCACTCAACACGCAATGCCTCGAAAACGGCGGAAAGTGGGGACGGAGTAAGCAGGGACTGAGTAACGGAGTGTCTTAACACTAGGTTCATATGGTTCCTGCAGTTCCCTCTGCCTACCCTGCCATGTGCGGGATAAAGCGTGAAGCTAAAAAAAAAAAAAAAAAAAAAAAACTATGCCATGCCGGAGCTGTGACCAAAATTTATTTGTCTCCTAAAACGGGGAATCGAACCTACAATCTTTGCCTAATTTGAAAAAGTACTTAGAAGAGTAGAATCTTTTAAATATAATTAATTTATTTAATTATTTTCAGCTGTTCTCTGCGTTCATGGTGGGAGTGTACAGCTACTCCATCCACCACAACGCCGACGTCATCCTCGTTTACCATGGGGTGACTTCCATGATTGAGGACAAGTTCTGCTTGGGGATATACTGTATAGATATATTATTCAACGTGATGATGGTGTATGGAGCTCATAGGGTAACTGCCAAAATTTATATATATCTTTCTAAAGAGGCAAAGCGCGGCGTTGAGTTCCGCCACACAACACTCAATGCTTCGAAAAAGGCGGAAAGTGGGGATTGATAAAACAGGGACTAAGCAACGGAGTCTTTATACTAGGTTCCTATGGTCTCTGCAGTTCCCTCTGCCTACCCTGCCATGTGCGGGATAAAGTGTGAAGACATAAAAAAAAGGTGTCTTTGTATATTGTGATTTGACAAGTCTAAGTGATTAGGGTAGTTGTTAAATCAAAAGTATTGTATTTAATTGCAATGTCCGCATATCATCATTATAAATGTTTATGACGTTACGTTTAAGGCGTAACACAGTGCTGTTTTAAATTACGTAAATTACTTAGCAAGGAATTCTATTGATAATGTAGTCTACATACTGTAGTCGAGTACAATTCTGCGCATCAGATATAGAATTTCGACTATAAATAAAAAAAAACATATTAACTGGATTTCACTCGGATTTCTAAATTAAAAAAAATATTTAAAGTAAACATTCAAGGCATTGAACGCATGGCTTAGTGATCAGAGCGCTTGCAATGTTTACAAGAGGTGCGGCTTCTAATCAAGCTGCGTTCAAACTTTTATGTGCTTTCTTTAAACATTTTTTCTATCCTTTGTGTGGATTTATTTTCTACGACATCAGTTTTCTTTATATACTTTTAAGAAGACTTTTTATATCTTCATAATGTGATTTTTACTCTCATAATAAAGCAAGAATAAGGGTCTTATTGCTTTTGCTATCGAGAAATGTAAAAATATAAATTTGATTCAGAGTAATAGCCATTTACAAAAAATGTAGAAGACAAAAAATCTTTGAATATTAAACACTACTTAGCATTGGGACTTAAATTAGTTTGCAACCATTTGTGAGCACTTCTGTACCAACATTCCCATCATAATGACTATGTTTAACCTTATCTAATCCTATAAAGACTCTAACTACTTTTGTAAGTACTAATATACATATTTTAATGAGAAATATGTTTTTATTTTCAGCAAATTGTGTCGTACATCAGGGTGTACTACTACTACATGATAGCGACAACTGCAGCCCTGGTCATACTGGAGATAGTGTCTATAACAGCTTCTGGGTATTTTGACGTACTTGAACTAGTAGGATTGTTCTTCACAGGGTTATGTAAGTATTTTATATAGCTTTTCAGTAACGCGGTATATGACTACATATTTTGTCTATCTATTTCCCATAACGTGCAAATATTTAAATAAACAAGTAATTACAATACCATGACGTTTAATTCCATTATAAAAATTTTTCTTTTATTTTTTTATTCATTAAAAATAATTCGATTTATGTTTTCAATCATTTTATTTTAATAATTTAATTTACTATTTTTAACTTCCAGGTCTCAGCCTGTACTTGTTATTCCTAATCAGAAGTTTGTTAAAGAAGATGGAAAACTCGGGAGGTGCTTACGAGAACCAACTGCAGCAGTTCATAAACGGAGAAGTTAAAGTGGAAAGTAACGGAATATATCCGAGCACAGTTATACCAATTGAAAACTCGTAGGTTATTTATGTCAAAAAGTTTCTTAGTTAATTCTTCTTGATTAAAAAAAAAGTTCTTCAATTAGGTAAAAGTTCACAAGCATCAAGTTAGCAATTATCTATTTTGTTTTCAATTTTTCTTTATGTACAAAATTTAGTAATTTACTCAAGTAAAAAATTATATTGATATTATTTTAATCCCCCGCCCTGGTGGGCGTAAGGCGGTGTCGAGAAAGAACGTGACAGAAAGTGTGTTTTACTTGCCCTCAGTCAGAATCGTAACATGTTTATTCGAGTTCTCTCGTATAGAGAATTTCCTAAGTCTGGTCTTAGAGTTGATACATAATTCACCTACATATATTCTTTAATGCCAAAGACATATGTATTTATGTTATTTATTCAAGTAGTTGAGATCATCAACTGTTATTATGAAGAGATGTTCTATTATTATCTCGACAGTCTCCATTTGTAGTCTTATTTTTTTATTAAAGATCTTAAAAACGATGACTAATGACACTAGAGTTCTAAAGAAGAGGAAAATGAATTAATGTACAATTGTATCTAGTCTTTGGAAAGAAAACATAAAAATCTGAACGCAGCGGCATTTGAACTGGCACCTTTTACAAACGGTGCACGGTTGCACGGTTCGTGAGAGGGCGCCGATTCAAATCCCGTTGCGCTTAAAATTTTATTTGATTTTTTAAATATTTTTTCTATCATCAGTGTGGCTTAACACTTTAAAAGCTTTAAAAATATTTGTATATTATAGAGTATTGTTAATTATTTTTTGGTAATTTTCCTAGTGTTTGCAATAAAAAAATATGTCATTTCTTTTATTATTGAACTTGGCTGTGACATTTCTGTTTAATTTTAAAGCTTATACTGTAAACGATTTAAAAACCATTGAGAGTAAACCTGGTCGTTTAGACCGATCTTATTATAAATTAAAGTGGGTTACACTTTAATACAAAATGTACATACTAAGATTTAAAACATTTGATTTATTAATTTATTTTAGATATAAGATTTTTTTAATTATACATATTAATAAACTAATATTATTGACATGATGTTTTCGTTTATTCCATAGCACATTTCGTTTATTTCACATCTTTTACCTTACTTTTCCTGACTTTTTCTTTAAAATAAGTCTAAGATTGTTAAAAAAGCCGGTATCGAATGCACATGTAACCTTTACATATTGGTCTTTACTAAATTTTACATCTCCGTAACGTGTTTAACTGACGAAAAGATTTATTATAATAATCCCACGAATTGTTAAATAACTTTTATACAACTTTAAATATATATGTATATGCTTTTAAGTACTATGATCTTGATTGAGATATAAAAATATTCATAGAAAAAAGTATATGATTAGTCTTTGGCTTTGGCTTCTACTAGGTGAGGCTTTGGCTTCTACCTAGTAATAGTGCTTTCACTTCTACAATCAAACTAAGTAAAAAGGAGCCTCTTCCAGATATTATTTAAAGGAGCAAATAAACCAAAATTGTTTACTTTTGCCACTGATATATGTTTTGTTTCAGTTATAAATATAGAATGTTTAATTTAAATGCAGTACTTTCCATAGCACAATGGCGTTGTAGGCGTCAGCTTGACAAGGCGAGCAATTCCACATATCCGCGCCTTAATCATTAAATAGGATAATGTGGTCAACGGCAATTGTATGAGAGTGAAGTCACGAGCGGATTTAGGACGAACGACTTTACCTGTTGTTAGTTAACAGGAGTCTTTTAACTGGAATTTGTTGGAAAAATTGCTGTTTTCTACGAATTTTGATCATAGTTTTTACATCTATTCTGCAATATTAGAATACATACTCTTTAAATATTTGTTGAATTAAGTTTTTTCATTGATTTTGGAGTTTTTTAATAAGTTTTCCTTGATGTAAGTGAATGATAATAAGAATGCGTTTGGAAATACCGGAGTGCAGGCGGTGCTGTTGCTGTGTACCGTTACGACATGGCATCCTCGTCTTTGGATACATTAACTTGGTAAGTTCTACTTTCTCTGTAGTCTATAGTTTAATTACATAAATTATATGATTTGATATAAATTTTGTTTATTTTTTGTATTTATCTCAAGGACCAAGTAACAACAAATTAGTTTTTAGACTTAAAATATTTATATCCATTCCGTATTCATGAATTAAACATGATATATTGAACATTTGCTAAGTTATAAGTATAATATTATGGTACATTAAATAAAATTTAAAGTGTCCAATATTTTTGAATTGATTTTAGATTAGTTCAATGGTTGCTTACACTAGAGTGTATGTTGTATTTAATCTTGTTGTAACATACTATTCTGAAATACATTTAATATATTTTCGAATAATTCCGTGAAAATAATTTATTTTTCATTTTACAACGATTTACATTAATACTTGTACATACTGGTATTTATTTGTTACATACCCTTCTATATGTATATCATACAAATGTATAGTAAATTATTTTAAAATTTCATTTCAGATTTTCTCAATATTTGTGGTGGTGCTGGAAGCGTTTTTGAGTTTCAAATATTACTCAACAGATCACACTATGGCTTTGTACAAGGGAGTCACTTTCTACTCTCAGGTTTGGTTTGCGCTGATTCTCTACACGGCTGAGATTGTGTTCAATGTTGTACTTCTAGTGGGAGCTCACAAGGTACGTTACATGCAGTTAAATGTAAGAACGTTATGTCATTTATTAATTTCAGATTTGAATTTTACTTCAAATTTTAGGTTACTTGGTTTCGTGACAATAATATAAATTATGATGAGTTTTACAAATTATATAATTACTATATAGAACTTGCGCATGCTTAGAGAGGCGAATTTTTTAGAACTATACTTTTGCTATTTTTTTGAAGATCTAAATGGCGGATAGGTGAAAAAATACAGTCAATTTTCGAACTTGATGAATGATGAACTTGACTTGATTAATAACTGATTAAACAAATTGTACGTTAGCTAATTGGATTTGCTTGATAAACATTTGCACGAGTGTTTTAACATAAAAAGACTTAAGTAATAAAGTTAATAAAACAAAATTCATGCGCGCGGGGAACCCATTAGTTTTTTTTTAATGCTATGGCTTTTGACTACAGGTGACTGTAGCGTTTAATACTTCGTATTTTTTGCCCTGAGTTAATGTCAGGTTAAACGTTAATTGTTCTTAATGTACTGATGATACACATATATCTTAAAATAACTTACACTAAGCTTAGCAAATATTAATTACCTAGCTTAAATTATGTTGACATATTACCATTAATGTATAAAATTCAAATTTAAATAATTTTATTCAAAATATATTCTTCATTTTTTGAATGTCAAATAATTTATTTAATTTACCACCAGTTCGCTAAAGTTAATGCTTCAGTCTGAAAAGAACTGGCGCAAGAAACTCAATGGGACAATTTTTTTTAAATGTTTTTCTATTTCTATTTTCTTCGCTCTGGAAACTAGGCAAAACACAGCATTGAGTTCCGCCCCTGAACACGTAATGCCTCGAAAAAGGCAGAAAACAGGGATGGAGAAAGTAGATATTAAGCAACGGAGTGTTTTAACATTAGGTTCTTACGGTTCCTGCAGTACCCTCCGCCTAGCCTGCCATGTGCCAGATAAAGCGTAAAGCTAAAGCGATATGGTCATATATTAATATTGTTTATTTTAGAAAAGGACAAAGTTAATGCGAGCGTACTACTACTATGGCATCACCACCACCCTGGCGTCGCTCGTCACCTTCATAGTGGTGCGTCATGAGGAACTCTTCAGACATTGGGTGTATTTCGTTTTAGAAAGTGGTTTTGTTGTCAGCAGCTTAGGTAAGTTGAGAATACAGTAACCTTATGACAGAAAGCTGGACTTTTTATAGGACATTCTGAATTTCATGTAGAGGTATCGAGGTGAAGTTAATATCAGATATATACGTACAGTTCCTTTGAACTAACATTTACTATAAAGCTTATTTTCGCTTTAAACAATGAAAATCATCGCATGTTTTACGCATAACTTATAGGATACACTATAGACAAAGAAGAAAGTCTTTTTCTTCTGTCTTCCACTCAATACGCAATGTCTCGTAAAAAGCGGAAAGCGAAGACAAAAAAAAGCACAAGGGACTAAGCAACGGAGTGTCTTAACACTAGGTCCATATGTTTCCTGCAATTCCCTCTGCCTACCCTGCAATATGCGGGATAAAGCGTGAAACTAAAATAAAAAAAAAATAATACGTAATGTATTTTATACGAAATGAGTGCATATTACTAAATAAAGTAAATTTTGTTAAGTTATAGTAATTTCTATAAAGTTGATAAAAATTTATACGAGATCATCGATAAGTATATCGGATTCGCACTTAGCCCGTTTTTATTTGTTTATATTGACAACTTGAGGTAAGCCTTAGTAGCGATTATTTCCCAAAATAATCCCGGTTTCCTAAAATTTCGTGAGGCAAATAACTTAAAAATGATTCCTTTATATCAGAACGTTGCTAAAGTATTACGTTCCACTTTTCAATTGTTATTCGGCCAAGAAAAATAATATTTACTAATATCAAAATAGCTTAATTTAATTTGCAGGACTTCAAGTATATCTATTGCTGTTAGTTAGAAGCGAACTCTTGAAGATACGGCAGAGCACTCGTCTGTGCTACGTGAACCACGCGGCTGAGGTCATGGTGGAATCACCTTTACAAGTTGGGAGGAACCCCTTTTAAATACTGTTTAAGCACTTCGATATGCAGCTACTAGAAAATACGTTCTTTGGTATATTAGTTATTAAATGTTAGAGAAAGTAAGTTAATGTAATTATAATAAGTTTATATAATAAGGGAATAAAGATTTTTCGTCTACTATTGATTAATTATTACTTGATATTTGTGTTACACAAAAATATGAGAATTATACAAAATGTTAATATGTAAGAATATTAAGATAATATACTTTTATGGGAGACAAGTAATCATACATATATGTAGCATTGTCGACTGATATAGTTTTAAAAGAAAAATATAGATTTTAAAGACTTTAAACATAGTTAAAATACATATATAAATAGCTACACACTTCATCATGTTGTGTTATTCTTTTTATTTATGTATTTTCTTTATATTTTTCTAAATAGATAGTCCGCAAAAGAGTTGTGCATCTCAAATATCTAATGGAATCAGGCTTTACTTTGCGGAAGTCCATCCTAATTAAGAAAGGAATTTATATATAGCTACTTCCGCTATGCAGTAGTAGTTATGCAATTAAGTGCACCGAGTCGACTCGGTGTTTAGCACTGGGTAGTCTAACATCTCCTGAGGATGCCTAGTTGAGGGGTGAAACATGTGTAGAAAGTTTAGTAACGGTGGTAGTTTTGTTTCGCATTGCTCACTGCACGCGCATTTATCAGCGGGCGGGCGGGCGATGTACTTAATTGCATGACTACTACTGCAGAGCGGAAGTAGCTATATATAAATTCCATTCTTAATTTGTTATGCGTCTCTTTTTTTTTTTCTGGATGATAAACACATCTTGAATAAATTATTCTGTTACTATACTTTAATCACAATAACACGCTGGACTTGCCCAAATCACGTGAGCACGTTCTCCATTGTGAAAGCAGTCAGGTAAATTGATTTGGCTTTATCATATTGGTAATATATTTCAAAATAAATGAGTATTTTTAATAATTTATGAATGTTTAATTTATTTATAAATTATACTGTATGTATATATACAAACATTTGCCGAATATTCGGTTCTTTAAGGTACAAGGCAAGTACATTATCTAACCATGTGTTAAATACGGTAGATGTTCTATATGTATATTGTTATGCTATAAATTTAAATAAATATATATATATTATTTAATATCTAACACTATCCTAGCACGTGTAGATATCGTTTACTCTCACTGTACTTAGTGCTGTCATTCCCATGACGCAATTGAAAACACCAACGTCAAAGGTCAACGAATATCATGCTGCTATCTTTATATATATGTCATGCAGTACAACATACGTATATATAGATATATACAAATACTTAAATTCGTATGTTTAATTGTAAGAAAAAAAAAGGTGAGTATAGTTTACTCGCTGTTGTATTTTAATACACTAGTATGATATATAATGGTAATAGAATAAAGTTATTATTTTTTGTAAAAGTAAATGTGCGTAAATATGTATATATTTTATTTTAGTTGCTTATAAAAAAGAGTTAATTTACATATACCTTCTAATACATGACAAAAATATGATGAAAAAATATCGACACATTCCCGTGAAGGGGATATAGAGGTCCTTACAAATTGATTTCATCGTATAATACCTAAAATCCAATTGCATCCGTAGTGAAATAATATAATTTATTTTATTTATTTATTTAGCTTATTTTTACTATAAAATACATTAAAATATACTTATTTTACGTCCTTTACTTCCGTATACATTTGAACAAAGCGGGATTCGGACCTAATATTTCTGTTCTTAGGATGTGCAAGACAAGAAGTTGCTTCTTAATAAAATATTTCTTTTTAGTGAGACATAATATATGGAGAAAGATATTAAAATTCACGCATAGTATTAAAGAATTGCATGTATTTACATACAAAAAATACAAGCGATTCATTGGTTATTTTAATGCTAAAGTTTAATAACTAAGACTAAGATAATGGAGTTAAAATTTAAAAATTTGTTAAGGGGGAAGTCCTAAATTTTTATAATATATAGCAATTAATCTGCAGTCAGACATCAGTTGACATCTCAATCTTGGTTAAGTCTTACATATTATATTCTTTGGTTATTTTTTTTAAAAAAGTCTTAGTGTTTAGTGAGATAATTTAGTGATAAATCACTAATTAAGTTAACACTCACTTATATATTTAATAACAAAATGTGTTTGAAACTATACGCCTGTTGTTTGTGCTTTCCACTGAGAATAGGCTTGCTAGTGTGGGGCTACTTTGGACTGGTAAGTAATTAATTAACCTATAAACTCGTACCATAGGATTATTTATTAGAATACAAAATGAAATATAAATTTAGGTTATATAACTTAATTTTCTCTTGTTTTATGAAGGAATCCTATAGCATGGCTCTTTTTAAGTAAAACTAACTTAGATCGTTTACATTTTTATATGATATTTACATTATACTTGTCAAATATCTAGCACAGCTTTATTTTATTTTACACTAGAATAATTAGTGCATATTTGTATAAATAATAGAGTTTTCTTACTACACATGACTTAAAAAGGTAAATTTACTGATTTCCAACTGAACTATATAATCAAAGACTGCTATATAATCAAAGTGTTGATTTCATAGAACAAAAATAAAAAGAAAATATTGTAAAAATAATTAAAAATATACATAGAGCTCGCTTGTCTATTTATAACATTACAAAACTTATTTAAAAGCTCCTTAACTTAACTTTACAGGGAATAACTTACATTAGCATAGTTCACACAATATGCCGAATGTCCGATTTCCTGGATGGGAGCGAAAAGTCAGATTCTGCAAGCTTCATCTACTTGTCGCTTACTACGGGCGCTTTGGCGATGCACCTCATATTCTATATTGTACTCATAGCTGGTTTACATAAAGTAAGTAGAAAAAATAATAGTAAGGAGCTTATTTTTATTTTTTTATATCTCCACGCTTTATCCTGCACATGGCAGAGTAGGTAGAGGGAACTGCTGAAACTATAGGAAACTAGTGTTAAGACACTCAGTTGCTTAGCCCTTGCTTTCTCCGTCTCCGCTTTCCGCCTTTTTCAAGGCATTGCATGATGAGTGGCGGAACTCAACGCTGCATTTTGCCTAGTTACCAGAGCGAAGAAAATGGAAATAGAAAGATCCATCTTCCCCGAGTGGGAGTCAAACCCAAAAACCGTCGCGTCACAGGAAGACGTTGCACATCTGCGCCACGACGAGTAAGTAGTTAGACACAAAAAAGTGAAAAATATGAATGATGTAGACGAGAGAGTCCTTTAAGTTTATTTTAAATCAAAATACATTGGTGGGCAGAGCTTACCTTTAAATATTTCTCTAAATGAATGAAAAAATATGAATGACGGAGATCGGAGAGTTTTAGACATTTAATGAGAGAGCCGTAGATTTAATTAGATAATTTGAATTTTTCCAGAGAAGCGGTACTCTTCTGGAGATTTTTTACGGATACTGCGTTATTGTGATGATACTCTGGGCCACAGTCCAGGCCTTGTATATACCGTTAAAAGCATATAAATTATATCCGACATATAAATTTCAAGTGTGGAGTGCTGTTCTAATGCAAGTGGTTATAGCTGCAGTGGAACTGCGTGAGTATTAGCTATTTTAATGATGATAGAGCTAAGGCATACAAAACAAAAGATATAAGATTCTTTCATAATACATGGAGCGAAATTTATAAAGGATATAAAGTAATAATTTCTATTTCATTTTATATCTAAGTACCCTAAAATAAGATACTATAGGTTTATAGTTAATTATTTATTGAAATCTTGGTAAATAAATTCTTAAATAAAACAGAGAGAGAGAGAAAGCGGTCTTAATGTTTGATAATTGGGTAGGAAATGGAAAACAGAGTGTCTTAGCACCGTTGGATATATTAGAGGATATCAATATAGCTATAGGCACTATTTGTTAGAAAGCTCATGGTCTATATACATATATATATGTAAATGAATACAATTGAATGCAAGTGCATTAAGCCCCTTATATTAAAAACTGTGACCTGGAAAGTTTAGTTTTTGGACTTAATGAATAGATTTTAGTACTATATTAGATTACTAAATTACATATTATTCTATTTTTAAATATCTTTTTAAATATCTTCAATACTCCTATCAGTCTGTCAAGGCCATTGTTTGATAGGTTATACATTGGAATTTATCGAGCAATCAAATCTGTAGGATACTTCCCGTTGAATAAGATTTATGACATTTATTAAGAATTTAGCAAGTCCTACAAAAATAGAATTAAAAAAGGACAAACACAAAGGACAAACAAAGGACTACAAAAATAGAATTTCAATATTGTTATTTATAATCACATTTCTTTAGTCAATTTTAATTACTTCTATTTAACATTGACGTACAATCATATAATTGGTACGGAACCATCAGCGTGAGATTACGGCACATCACTCATATTTTTTTGGTTTCAAAAATATATCCAAAGTTTTATTTACAGTGCTTCAGTTCTACCTGGTAGTCAGCGTCCGTAGCATGATCTCAACATTGGAAGAACAAATAGAATGTTCAGCGCCCTTAGATGATGTAGAAGACCAGACGTGCGTCCTTCATATGTACAGTCAAAACCCAGAATTTTCTAACGAAGTTTCGAATCAAGTGAAATAGGCAATAATCTGGAAGGATGTGAAAAAAGTGGATGAATTTGAACTTAGGTACTTTGTCAAGTTTGGAAGTGATGGAGACAAGCTCTTACGAGAAGTGTTTATGTCATGAGATTTTTGCTGGCAAACAGTACATTAAGAACTTACTATGTTATTAGATGTAGATGAATGTATTTCACATTTAAGTTGACAGTAACCGTTTAAATATAATGGACAGTCAGTGAGAAATAAATGTCTTCTTTATATAATGATAATATTGTAAAAACTCTTGGACCATTTATTCTTTTCAATATTTATAATTATTTAATAGGTATTTAAAATAAGATTCAAAACAACAAAATTAATTTGAAATCTGTGACAAATGTAGTTACTCATACATATTTGTACATGTATATATTTTTTTTTTAAATTAAAAGTGAAAACTATGAGTTCAGAACTAATGTCATCTATTGGTATTCACCTTTACTGATGACTTTTTATGCATCTACGATACGTTTAACATTAGTATGTACTGGGAATGATTAATAATTTTTAATTAATGCTATATAAATAAGAAAGTATTATGTAATGATTAATAAATAGCTATAAGACTGTTTATTTGCCTGTTTTTCTGTTTCTCCAGTCGGAGAACATGGATTTTTCAATTTCCATTTTTCTTCGCTCTGGAAACTAGGCAAAGCGCGGCGTTGAGTTCCGTCACTCAATACGCAATGCCTCGAAAAAAAAGGCCGAAAGCGGGGACGGAGAAAGCAGGGACTAACCAACGAAGTGTCTTAACATTAGGTTCCAATGGTTCATGCATTTCCCTCTGCCTATCCTGCCATGTGCGGGATAAAGCGTGAAGCTAAAAAAAAATTAAGATATTCATAGCCTTCAAGAATTATTCTTTTTTAACTGCACTTTGGCGAAGTGAAAAACCAATAACCAAAGAAGAAGAAGAATATACGTGAACTAAAAATACTTTTTTATTTCATACTAATATCTCAATATCTTAAAACATCTCATTAGTTACTATAAGCCTATGAATTGTGTATACGATGTTGGAATTGCAAGTGAATTCAAAGAAAGCATTTCTTTCCCACCATCGAGTCGTCATTGATCCAATCATCAGCAAGTCAGTATATCATCAGTGGCCGTCTATCACACCGTTTTTCACTCGTTTTTATATGAAATAACAAAAATAACCGCATATGACACCGAGCGCCATTTAACACACCTTATTTATATGTCATTTAATGTGTGTAGAGTCGCACGAGGGTATAGTACTTGTATGTACTGTACTTTGACTTTAGCATTGTTTTTCAGGAAGCACACTTCCTGCATCGCGTTCAATCCTATCGCAACGAATGCTGAACAAATAAAAATAGCTTGCAAATTTAATGCGACTTAATTGTACAGTGGATAAAATAATATTACTGATCTACACAGTTTGATGCACTAGATTTTTTTTCATGCAACCATGTTGGTCTTGCACTAGATGGGTAAAGAAACCTGTTAAAAAATATTCAAATTTAATATTTTAGTATAATTTTGTCTCCACTTGTTGTAGTAATTAGAGTCTATCAGTAGATAATTGGTTCTCCTGCAGGACTATGAACTTGATATTTGGAGTCAGCCCGACAAGTCAGTCAGTCAAGTTTTTGAAATTTTTTATTATCTCGGTGGGAGTTGAACCCACATAACGGTTGCTTTTAGGAATGTCCTGTTGCGTTACAATAGGCACATAATCTGTTCATATAATTCTAACTTAATACAACAGAAATGTATCAGCTAGACTTAAGTACAATCGTTATTTCCACACATTATCAAGTCAGTCATATGATGACCCCATCTCATCTCATAATTTCTAACTTCTTACTCTCTCATCTTACAACAACTTTAGACACTTCCTGTGGTTTTTTAGCCAATGGATGCAGGATACATGAAAGTAATACCCTTTATCCTGCAGGAACAGGATACAGTTCATATCCAAAGAAGTTTGGTTGGCTGGACAATAGTACAGAATATTGATATCTATTGATAACTTAAAAAATTTAAAATTGCTGTGAATGTAAAATTAGATAAAAAAGTAAATGATTTTCTTACTATACACACTTTAGCCTGTGTAGAGGAATGTTCTCTTCCGTCAAGAGGGTAAAGTGATAAGTTGTTTAGAAACATTTGATGTCGGAACTCAACTTTGTCTAACCAAAACGCTAAAGTATTTTGTGACGTAAGTGTTATTGGATTTTAGTCAATGTTATAACGAGAATTGATTTATAGCTAGATCCACTCTATCAATTTTCGAAAATATATGGAAACAAAACTCAAGTAGGGATTAAACTAATTTTCAATTCGCCTAAGAAAATGTTGACTTAAAATGAAATAGGAAATATTACGAAGAAAAATTAAATTTTAATTTCAATTTATTTATGTTAAATATTTTACACGATACTTATGTAGCTTAATTGTGTGTGTAAACGACATATATAAACTTTTTACAGGTTTTTTTATTCTATTTATATAACCGAGAAGCTATTAAGACTAAAGAATGTCCTGTATGTTATAAAAAAATAAAAAAAAAAAAAAAAAAAAAAAAAAAAAAAAAAAAAAAAAAAAAAAAAAAATAAAAAAATATATATATATATATATATATATATATATATATATATATATATATATATATATATATATATATATATATATATGTATATATATATATATATATATATATATATATATATATATATATATATATATATATATATATATATATATATATATATATATATATATATATATATATATATATATATATATATATATAAATATATATATATATATATATATATATATATATATATATATATATATATATATATATATATATATATATATATATATATATGTGTGTGTGTGTGTGTTACATTATTTATTACTATTACTGTTATCGATAATTTAATAAACAAACATAATTAAGTTATTTATTTGATACAGATTGATTTATAATTCACACAGTTCTCCGTTTTGAAATGTTTATGAAAATAAATTAATATACTGTGTTACTTTGCTGTCAAATGGTTTATATTTACTTAATTAGGTACTTACTAAACTTCCCGCTTTGTTCAGAGAGAACGGAAGGCCAAACAATGCCTCTCTGCAAACATACCACTTTGGCTTGTCGAAAGTCTACTCACCGACATTTACTTTTTCGTACCAGGAAAAAGTGACCATTCTCTCCTGTCAAGACACTATTCTCTCCTATTCGCGATTCTTTGAACTTTGTACTTGCAATACGGCTAATGCACAACGGATCGATGTATTACGGTATTTTTATTGTGTGGTTCCGTTAACATACACTTTGGACGCTTTGGTATTCCCAATTATACAAAACAACCTGTTCTCAGAATGCTATCCGAAACAATTCGAAGAAAAATTAAAAGTTACTTGTTTTTGTTATTTAAACTTTTCCCAAATAAAGTTATGTGGAGTAAGTCACTAAAATGTAGTGACAGGTCACTCCGTTATTCTCCATTTCTCTATTTTTTTACTGGAGAAAAAAATATACGTACACTACACGGTGAAGAGCATAATTTAGTCACACATCTTTTATTAAATTACGTTAATATAAGATGGCTGATCGTGTAATTATTTTGTAAGGGTTAAAATTGAGTCCTTTAGGTTCCCAGGATTTTTTTTCAAACTGTTGAAACGGGAATGAAATACTCGCTCCAGTTTACTTCAAGAGTATCGTTGTCATTAATAAGAATTGTGAAATTGTAAATATCCGAGAAATTAAAAAAAATAACATACACAGACAAAGTCCCGCTGAGTTTCTTGCGCCGGCTCATCTCAGGTCTAAGGCGTTAACTTTAGCGATCCTTTACCTTTACCACCAGGGTAAATTAAATTATTTGGCGTTCAAAAAATGAAACAAGTACTTCTTATTTTGAATAAAATTGCTTGACTTTGGCTTTGACTTTGAAATAAGTGTAGCATCGGAGATACGATTATAATATATAAATGCAGTTTTCCTTGTATTACAGGTTGAGATTATTTACATTTTCTTTTGGACATGCTGAGGTTTGTTAGTGGGCAAAGAGAACCCAGTGCTAAGACACTCCGTTTTCTGCTTACCGCCTTCCGAGATTTACTAACGTTACGTAACGTAAATATAAATATAACGTGTTTTTTTCGCGTGTGTAACAAAAGTTACGTATATAAAAGAAATATAGATTAATAAAACAACTATTAATAAGGTAATTGATAAGTTTATGATGGAAGATAATATTAATATTTAAATAAGGCAATATACATATACTTGATATTCTAACTCTGAGCATTTAAGGAAACATTTATACAGGTTTTAGACTTAGGGATTACAATAACTTTTAAATTATATAATAATATAATTGACGTCGTAGACGTAAAAACACTAAATACCCACAGTTCCTGCGGCTTAAAAAAATATATGTACACATACATATATATATATATATATATATATATATATATATATATATATATATATATATATATATATATATATATATATATATATATATATATATATATATATATATATATATATATATATATATATATATATATATATATATATATATATATATATATATATATATATATATATATATATATATATATATATATATATATATATATATATATATATATATATATATATATATATATATATATATATATATATATATATATATATATATATATATATATATATATATATATATATATATATATATATATATATATATATATATATATATATAGGGGAAAGTAGGGGAATTGGGAACGGCGGGTAATTGGGAACACGTCAATAAGTCATATTTATATCCTTACTATTCCATCTTACACCTATTCAAGTTACGAACCCCATGTCCCTCAATGCGCGAGTAAAAGTGGAAGTAGAATGCCGCACACATCTAGTCACGGTAAGCCAAATATTTTTTTCTCATTTTTTGTTATAATTTTTGTGTTCTGTTTCAACAGATGTAAATGTCATACTTCTGAGTGCAATGAATCTATATTTTGTAAGTTTATTGTATGGATTATCTTCTTTAAAATGCCAAGTGTTGTTAAATACATTAAAAAGGTTATCGAAATTCGTGACCATTTGGATTGAAACTGTCACCCGCGGGTAATTAGGAACAGTAGGTGGCGGGTAATTAGGAATGTTCCCAATTACCCGCACAACAATGAAATTAATCTAGTGTTGCTTTTATATGATCAACATAATAATTTTAATATGTTTGATATTATATTTTAGACGCCTAGAAAATACAATCGAAATAAAGAGAGAAGGTACTTAATCGACAATCTTCGTCGAGCAATTGAAGAAGTTAAGAACAAAGACTCACGTTGGGCAAAGAAGCTACTCAATTTTCAGTAACTAAAAAAACTTTGCTTATACAGTTAAAAGAAACCATAGTCAAGACACCAAAAAGAGGAAGATATGCAGTATTTAATTATGAGCAAGAGCCACAATTTGAAAAATACATTGTTCAATGTTGCGAGTTGTCGTTTCATGGCATCACACCGTGTTGTTTGCGCAGAATTGCTCTTCGTTTTGCTGAGGCCAATGAAACATGATTTTAAAAAAACGACCCAGCTAGCAGAGAAACATTGGTATTGCGGATTCATGACCAGACATCCATGCCACATGCCACATTACAGCTTACGTATGCTAGAAGCTACTTCTCTTAACCGAATAAGAGCTTTTAACGCTAATGAAGTAAGCTTATTTTTTGACAAACTGAAAATGATCCAAGCTAAGCACAATATATCTGGTCACCGTATTTTTAATGTTGATGAGATCGATATAAACACTGTTCTAAAAAAAATACAAGATTTCTGCTCCAAAAGGTGTTCAGCAAATAGGAAAAGCTACAAGCGGAGAACGTGGTTTCACGACATCAGTAGTGTATGCCGTTAACGCTAGTGGTATATATGTCCCTTCCATGTTTATCTTTAAAAGAAAAAGATTGCTGATTAAAGGCTGTAACAACCCATAGCTGGTACTGACTGCTGGCTGTAATAACGACATGATCGCAACGACGATAACATTTGTAAGATTTGGGTCCACAAGCAATGCACTACGGGCGAGACCAGCAAAGGTTACGTGTGTGATTTTTGTTACGGAAAGTAAATAAAATCTAGTTGTACCTGTTTCCTACGTTATTTCTCTTTACCCTATATCGTTCTCATTTGCCCCGCAGGCTGTTCTCAATTACCCCATAGGATGTCGGGTAAAAAGGAACGACAATGTTTTTTGTTTTCATTAATATTTTTTATAAATAGTTGATTTTTAAGATATTTTCAATCGGTTATAAGAAGATAAATAAGTAAAGTACAAGTCTAAATAAAAGTTCATTATTTTTTATATGCAAAAAACTGTTGTTTTTACAATTTAAGTGTTCCCAATTCCCCCACTTTCCCCTATATATATATATATATATATATATATATATATATATATATATATATATATATATATATATATATATATATATATATATATATATATATATATATATATATATATATATATATATATATATATTATATATATATATTTATATATATATATATTTATATATATATATATATATATATATATATATATATATATATATATATATATATATATATATATATATATATATATATATATATATATATATATATATATATATATATATATATATATATATATATATATATATATATATATATATATATATATATATATATATATATATATATATATATATATATATATATATATATATATATATATATATATATATATATATATATATATATATATATATATATACTGACATTGTTTACATATAGGCATATACTCGTCTTTTATTAATAGTATGATAATTAAGCGACATCCTCATCTAGAACACGCACGATAATGTTTTCTTGTTATTTCGTACTATCCTTATAATTTATTTTATTACTTACTTAGAAATTCTACATATCACAAATAATAAACAATCGCTATCGATATACAAATACATCTCTTCCTTTAGCTTAGTATATCTAAAAAGGTTAAAAAAGGAAATTCTGAACTCAAAATTTTTAAACCTAATTTACTTTTAAAATGAATAAATAAAACAAGGACCTATCGTGACGCAGAGGCGCCTGTAAACACGACGGTTTGTGGATTCGATTCGCACTTAGACATTTTCATTTGTATTTTCTTATACACTTCTACATTTCCATTTTCTTCTCTCTGGCTTCTAGGTATCGTGACGTTGACTTCTGCCATCTAACACACAATGACTCAAAAAAGGCGGAAAGCAGGGAACAGAGTGTCTCTAAAAAAATAATAATAAACAGTATATTTAATACATCAGATAAAACCTGTATTAACAGCTAGTCTATCTGTTAATCCCTTGACATTGCAAATAGATTCATTTCTATTTCTACAATCTCGAACGCTTGCTTTTGGTGAGCTGCCAATAGCGATTATATATCTACATAATTGTAATTATGTACATTATGTTCTGTGCTGATAGTGTGACGTATTAGTGATGTCACAATCACATCAAATTTCAATAAATACAATATTACTGTGATACTTATATCAGTACTCCTAATTCCCGACTGCCTCCCACAAATGTTATCAACATTGGTAAATTTAAATCAGTTTTAGTAGAAGCTACTATGACATGTTACATCAGGTATCTAGTAAAGCCTGATCACTATGATTAGTGATACCTGATCACTAATAAGATTTGTTAAATTGTAAATTTTTGCCAAATTAAAAAAAAGAAATACAGAAAGTCCCGCCGAGTTTCTTGCCGTGGATCTTCTCAGGTCTGAGGTCAATTAAATAAATTATTTGACGTTTAAAAATTGAAGCATGTATCTTCTTATTATCTACGAAAAAAAATAATCATGAACCCCCATAAATAAATAGTGTTAAGAGACTCAGTTTCTTCTTTTCTTTAAATTATAATAAATCATTAATTCGTTAATTTGGATCAAACTACAAGTAGTTAGTATAAACATGACTCTATATCTTTTGTTTTTAAAGCTTAACGCTTTAAAACTCACATTGGAGAGAAAAAATACTTAAAAAAAACATATAAAAACTGCGGCTGCATTCAATTTTTTATATGTTTTCATTAAGACTATATCTTCTTTTCCGTTTGCCAAGTTATGTTACATAAAGGCGTCGTCGAGTCTTACCTATCTTTCTATTGAACCTAGTAGCTAAAAGCTCCTTTTAAAAGCTTTAGTTTCAATGATATATATAACTATATGACATATAGATTTCCAGCAGAAGTAATCACATTAGTAGTGATTCCCAAAAAAAAACCAGCCACTTCCTAGCGCCCCTTCCTGCCTTCAAGGAATCGTGGGCAAATCCTAGCTTCCGTAGATAGTGTATTTACAAACAACGAATCGATACGATAACAATTATAAATAAATGCAAAATTTTGTCAAACATTCATTCAGACGCGCCTTGACCGCGGTCAGAGACGGACCGTTTGTAGAAGTCATTTTACGTTTTAAATAGTTTAAAGTTTACTTTACACACTCTTATTAAGTGAATGTACAGTAGAGTGTGCAAAATGAGGTGTGAGTTTCCAGAAGTGACACGATGCTGTTTTTGTTTTCCACTTCGACTCGGTTTATTGATATGGGCATATATAAAGTTGGTGCGTATTTGGCTTTCGTCGTTAAATTAGTAATACAAGTAGTGTAGTAGTAGTGCTAAAAATAAAGAGGTTATGAATTCCATTTAATATTTCTATAGTTTTTAAAGTCTTAATCTATTAATTAATTTGAACACAGCGGGATTTGAACCCGTGGTTTTCATGAGACGCGGGTTCATATCCCGCTGCGTGCCAAATATGTTTTCTTTAATTAGTTTTTAGAATTTTTATTGAAATGTGTGACTAAAAACTTGTTTATCATGTTACGATGTTATGAATATTTAGCTCTACACTATGTTTGCTTCAAATAATATACAACTTTATTTTTATTATTGTTTACAAACATAAATTAAAAACTATAGTAGTATATTGGGAGTGCATTTGACTATAGAGGTTGGTTGCGTTTTGTTTCCTCTCACGGGGGAAGAAAACTATTTGAATTTACTTGCTTTTGAAAAAAAATAATACCTTTAAATTTCTGTGTTAAATAGTTAAACAGTGTGTTAAACAGTTTAATAGTTCAATACTACTAATTTGAAATGATTTAGTGTTTTAGTACTAGATTCTCTTTATGTTATCCTCGTCAGACCAATCAGAGTATTAACACGTTTTAATTACATTCAAAATCATAGACATCTCCATATCGACAAAAATTCTTGCTTTTTGGCTTGGATATTCGCTACAAGACACTCAACACACTAGAATTTTAGAAAACGGAGAGCAGAGAAATTTGCTTAACCCTCTTTTATCCATTTCACGAGGCATAGTTCCCTTAAACTTAGTGGAAATACTTAAAGATGAACTAGTAGATACAGATGCTATCAGTACACGGATTTAATATACGGAAATTTTTATAATTATGTGTTTTGTTTCGATATAATATTAAATTTCGCAATAAAGTTTTGATTAAATGTTGGTATTGTGGCTTTATCACGTCTGTGGGTGTTTACTGGCCACAACCTACCGCCAACTATAGGTATTATATAATATATCAACAAAACTGATTAGGGAACCTTGTGTTCTTGTATTTAGATATATGTTAATATATGCAGTTATATGTTGCAATATATATAGTATATGAATTTCAAAAATTATACATTAGCAGATGTTATTTTAAAAATGAAGTGACAAATGTCCTGCCAAACTGACATTGCGTGGTTACTTACGTATATATCGTAGAACTCTACCCCATACTATGTACGAGTAATCTATCTCGTTATCTGGAAATTCACTTATGAAATTATATTTATTTATAAATTTTTTTTTAAATTTCCAGGCCTCCAATATATTACTGTTCGTGTTGATGCTCATAATGGCAATCGACGAAGCATCGCGCTACAGGGACCATGTGCCGACATCGGTTTTCGCATTCCACATGCCGGTTCTGATGGCGCTCTTTGCGGACATCTTGTTCCATATTGTGTTTATAGTGGGAGCGCATAAAGTAAGTTATATAGAAACATTAGAAATATACAATGTATATGTATTTCATATAGTAAGTCGTTATAATTACTTATACTATATGATTCACAAAATGATTTAGTGAAATTAGAATCTACTACTCGCGGTAAGAAATGAAATCCAGAAATTTAATGAATTTAAGCTTCTGAGAATATATATATATATATATATATATATATATATATATATATATATATATATATATATATATATATATATATATATATATATATATATATATATATATATATATATATATATATATATATATATATATATATATATATATATATATATATATATATATATATATATATATATATATATATATATATATATATATATATATATATATATATATATATATATATATATATATATATATATATATATATATATATATATATATATATATATGTAAAACTAGGTGTCACACCAAAACTAGTACGAAAATTGACAAGTTTTCTTTTGCTGGTATATGGACCAGTTTTGTAAGAAATTTATAGTTTATCACTAAAAATAAAACCGGAAATGGACGTCCAGGTTTTACCGGATATTTGATAATTATAGTTCTCGTCAATCTACATTCGCGAAATTAATCATGAACCCCCCAAGTTAGTGAATCCGACTCGCACTTGACCGACCCTTATATTACCCATGGATAAGCTACGAGATGATAGCGTATGAGCCCATACAGTAAAAAGCAATCGCAAATAAACACGAAAGATATAATTCTATGAGTGGTACAACTTTTAAAAAACATCCAACAACAACATCAGACTTTTTAAATATATATATCATTATATACTCTTTTAAAACATATTTTAAATCTAAGTCACTTTATTTCCAGAAAGACCACAGAAAAATGAGGATATTCTACCGCTACAGTATATTTGCATTCGTGGTGTACCTACTGGGCTTCATCATCACAGTGGCCATGTTCTTTGTAGAGACGTTCTTTGTGTTTGCGCTTATATTTGGGTTATTTCAATTGGGCGTCTTCCTGTGGATTATAAGTAAGTATTTTTTTTAATAAACTTATAATAAAAAATTGGAAAGACGTTATATAAATTTAACACATGGGACTTGACGGAACGGAGAAACTTGATTGAGTTTTCTGAAAAGAAGAAAGGAACGTATTCTCCTAAGAACGTAAAGAAGAAAGGAACGTATTCTCATAAATATTTATCGCTATATCGTCTGATTGTAAATACGACGTTTGTGGGTTCGATTCTGAGTCGGACACAATGAATTATTCTTACTCATCTATACTTCGCTTTTATAACAAAACCGCGAGGTATATATATATATATATATATATATATATATATATATATATATATATATATATATATATATATATATATATATATATATATATATATATATATATATATATATATATATATATATATATATATATATATATATATATATATATATATATATATATATATATATATATATATATATATATATATATATATATATATATATATATATATATATATATATATATATATATATATATATATATATATATATATATATATATATATATATATATATATATATATATATATATATATATATATATATATATATATATATATATATATATATATATATATATATATATATATATATATATATATATATATTATGATCGATACGTAAAGTTCAGTCACCCAAGTTCAACCGCAAGCTCGTCAAGCATGTATAAAACGTGTATCTTTTAATTTGCATTAGTCATACAAACTTTAGTGCCTTACTAAGTAGTTCATTGGATTCGTCTTCTTTTGAAAGTTAATGTTATTAACTTTAAATTACTCATTAGTGGTTTAATTATTTATTATTATTTATTATGTGAATAAGAATTAATTGTTCTCTTTAATTGTATTTGTACATTAAAGATTTTTATGATTATTGACAAGCGCTTCAAGACATTAAGTGAAATAATCAGACCTATTTTAACACACTTTCCTTCTGTATTTCTATAGAAATTACAACTTAACTTGTACATTTTAAAATTTTTTATGTTACTACTTCTAAATTTTTAAGCTTTCTACACCAAATATGCAAAAATACAGAGCTTATCTTTGCCTACATTGCCTTATAAGTATCAACTAACAAACATGTCCTATTTCGTTGCAGTCATCCAATTCTACATAATAATTCTCGTCCGAAGCGAAGTGTTGAAACTGAAGAGGAACTCCAACTTCGAATTTGTAAACCACGCTGCAGACCCTGACACCTTGAAAGTGGATATAAAGAACTTAGGAGAGTTAGGTTATTAACTTATTTTAGTAATATGTTTATTTTTTCAAAACTTTATTAATATTAATGGTAAAAAGCATTTTATTTGGAACTCCTTTCTTAAATCATTGTTGAAAGCTGATACGTAACAGCTTCTAGTCATTTTTCGGTAATTCACTTTGTACTTAAATAAAATAATCATTTAGTAAATGATTTGCAAAAATATAAGCAGAAAAAGATATTCTAGATTTTAAATTTGAACTAGAAACATTTTAAAATTTTAAGATGGAGAAGAGAACATTTTACCCAAAGCTATAGGTTATTTTTAAACACTTGTCATTATTAATAATATCATTACAAAATAAGTGTTATTTGTTACAATTTAAGTGATCACTGTATATGAGTGTCAAGTATTACGTAAGTAATGTTAATGTATATAATAATATAAACAATTGTAAAATAATCGTAATGTAAATCATAAATCATAATAAATAAGCTAGATATGAATATTGATTGGTTGATTCCAATTTCCATCGTTGATTTTAATTTTAATAAGTAAATTTTCTGGTTAGTATATTTTTTTTATTAAGTTATTTTTTTTGTTTAAATATTCGTGTGGTTAAACTGACAACGTTTATGAACGGGATAGCTATATGTACAAATATCTTTTTTGTCACTACACTATTTAAATATATTTCTTTTAGAGATTACACTTAAAAACCTATATAAAATTGACATAATTAGAAACTATAAATATGCATACGTTACATATAAACCTTCCTGTTGAATCATTATATTTATTTAAAATATCGTCGTGGCGCAGAGACGGTGTGTAGTGTGACGGTTCGACTCCCACTCGGGGAAGATGGACTTTTCTATTCATTTATTATTTTCTGACAACTAGGGAAAGCGCGGTGTTGAGTTACGCCACTAACTAACTTACGGCATTTCATATGCCTCGAAAAGGCGGCGAGCATGGAACGGAGTGTCTTATTAACATTAGGTTCCCATGGTTCCGTCCAGTTCCCTCTGCCTTGCCATGCTTACCTTGCCATGTGCGAATAAAGCGTGAAGCTACATTAGAATTTAAAGATCTAACACACATAGGGAAAAACAGTAGGAAATGACTTTCATTTATACTTCATTGCAATAGATACAAAATATTCACATAATATGTACCCATCGATATTTAATTTTTGGAGATTTACACTCTCTGTCACATTTAAGTTACAACTCCTCATTTACAGTAAGTGTGTTATTTATTTTCATAATAATAGAACGGGAAGTAGCTCGTTAATGTATCAAATAGCGCTGGACAGACTGTCCTTCGTACTCAATGAGAAATCACATGTATAGCTAGTTTCAAGAACAGATATAGAAATAAATATACTTAATAGTAACAATGTTATTGAAATATATAAACGTATAAACTGTCAAATAACAAAACATTAAAAATAATATATGTGCTATAAAACGTACTGTTTTCAGTTTCAAGCTTTATACTTCACATCGTAGGGCTGGGAACCATAGGAGCCGTCAAACGTAGTGTTAAAACGTTTATACTTAAAAATAACAATATACAGCGTTTAGTTTCGGAAACGTATTTTAAAACATAAAGATATAAATACCAATAACAGAAATCTGTCAGTATTCCATAAGCAATTTTGTGTAAACAAAATATTGCTATTTTTTTTGAAAGGCGTCGTAACACATGTACGATAATATAAAAAAAAATTCTATATATGAAATTTCTATACATAAGTTTAATCATGTGTAATTTTGACAGAATCGTTGCCAATGAAACTATAGGTATCCATATTCTTATAAGCTCTGTTACTTAATTGCTTGATTCAATCATTTTTGTTTCTCTTTCAGAGTTTATCTAACTCTAGAACAATAATTTAATAAAATTATAGAATTATTGTAATAGAGAAATTATTCAGTTCATTATTGGCTCTTCTTAGCACAACTGTTCGAGTCGGTGGTTCCTATAAAATAGTTTCAATAAGATTAATTTCATTTTTTTTAACTCGAGCTATATCCCGCATTTTGTTTTGAACCGACAAACGCTTGTGTTTACAGACGCTGCGCCTCTGCGCCACTATCTCATACTCATCATTAAAACTGCTTAAAAATTATATATATTTTTTAATACAAAACTTTACTATAGTTCGGATTTTTATTTCTACATGTTTTCTTCACAGCATTCTGAGTTCCACTCTCGCATGGTTATATATATACACGCCCCAACCAACCCAATGACGCCAAACACATTTTTATTAAAGTTATGCTTTATTTTATGGTATTTGAAGTAATCGCGACAGTTGTTGAAGGTCATACAGTTTTATTATAATGAAGTAATTTACACAATAGTACCGACTGGTCGACATCCTTTGGAATGAAAAGACATCGCTAACTACATATACTTAAATTTTAAAGATGACATATTGCCTTAGCCATTGCGGGTTTTTAAGCCACACTTTCAGTACATAGCACTGAAACTCTTCAATGCAATGCTAAATCTATGTAAGTATAGAGTTATCGTAGTTTCTAGTAAAGAGGAAGCATCCTATTCATACCAGCAAAGGATATTAGATCGTCCTCAGTCCTGCTTGACTTCAGCTTAAACGTGTTTGCTTAAAAAGATTAATGTTAGAATTTATGCAATCCAGTTCATATTATGAAGTGTAATTTAACTTGGAAATTACCTGTCATGAGAAAGTGTTGTTTTTGTGTGCCATTGCGGAAAGGCGTCATTATATTTGGATATGTTAATCTTGTAAGTTGCAATATTTCGTCTTAATAAATTGTCATACAATATTCTTTTTAAATATTTTGGCTCAAGAGCAAATGTTTTTGGTTATCCCAAGGTAAGTTAAGTAAAATTTAACAAGTCACTATTGTAATATATAAATAAATGTTTTAATTTACAAAAAAATCAATAGATACGTTACGTGAGTGTAATAAAGTAGAAAATTCGATTTACGGGATGAATCTGTGAAAACCGTATGAACGGTGGAAACCTAGTGTTAAGACACTCCGTTCCCAGCTTTCCGTCTTTTTAGAAGTATTGCGTATTAAATGGCGGAACTCAATGTCGCGCTTGGCCTAGTGGCCAGAGCGAAGAAAAGGGAAATGGAAAAATCCATCTTTCCCGAGTTGAAATCGAACCCACAAACCGTTACATTTACAGGCAGAAATATTGCTACGCCTCTGCGCCACGATGGTCCTTGGTCGGTCTTGAGAAAATATTTGTAATATTTTTTTAAAAGGATTTACAGATGATGATCATAATGATGTCCATCATCATGATTATGTTGATCATATATTCATATTTTTGGATCTATATATTATATATAGATATATCTATTTATATATAGATCTGAAAGTATAATATACACTTAAATCCCCATAATTATAGGACATTATTACACTAAACTAAAAACATTCCAAAGTTCGCTTACACATATACAAAGTAAACTACTGTGCATGTATCGGCTTTATCTCAAAGTAAATATCGTTGTGTAACGTATTTCAGAGGAATTTTCTTTGTTATTAAACATGATTACACGATTAGCTTGTATGTAAATGGTTATATCAATAATGTGCTAATCGATAACCTTTCCCTCTCCAGTTTTTGTTCTTCGACGAGTAGTCGTAATGTCTCCGTTATCGTTTACACGGAAATAATATCTAACGGTAAATATTTATTCCAAAGTACATAATAAACAATGTATATCCGTTATAGCATATTAGTATGGTATAATAAACTAACAAAATAAAGTAAATTCCGAGGATAGTCATGGCATGACCTGTAAACCTGATGATTGTGGGTTCGATTTCCACTCGGAGTTTCTTCGCTTTGGCAACAAGGTAAAGAGCAGATTTGAGTTTTATCACCCAACTCACAATTGTCTTGACCAGACCCTTTCTGCCTACTATGATGCAGCAAGTGTGAGATGACGCTAAAAATACATATTTATGCAAATTAATATGTAGGTATATATATTCCTTATTACACACAAAAAATACAATTGATAAACATAAAAATAAATTTTGGTTTACAAAGGTGGATTTTTAAAAGAAACCTCTTTTAGCCAACTAGTGGGAGAAGACAAGTGTCTAACAGCGGGAATGTGTAGTGCAATTACAAAAAAAATATAAGACAAAAAAGAAATATAAATATTGAAATGTATTTTAATAAGAAAAATATTAAGTTAGATATATAATGAATATGTTTTAAAGCATACACATATATACATATACACATGTATATATATATTTATTATACAAAAGGTAGCCTGTCTCATCTACCGCCTATTACAGTACTTGAGTTAATTTCAATCATGGTCTTCTCCATTTTCCAGGTCTACTCTCTCTTGCTGTTTCCGTTCCTCGTCTTCCTCTTAGTCGAGGAACTGACGACTGGGAAGAAAGGCAAAGAAGAAGATGGCATTTTCAGGACCACCGTCGTACATTTACAGCTTACCATTACGTTTCTAGTAGTAGACGTTATTATGACTATCATTTTGTTGGTCGGTGCTCACAAGGTAAGTTTAGTTTATATCTTTTTAATTTTAACTATTGCTTTACTTGCGTTGCCATACTTGCCTTGGTGTTTGAGCAAAGAAAATGGAAGTAAAATCCTCCCCGAGCAGGAATTGAACCCACAGACGGTCTTAAGACCCTAAGAAATAATTAAAATTATTAAACTAAACTGAACAATATCTAATATTTGTAGAAACACCGAGCGTTACTACGAGTGTACTTCTACTGCGGCCTGCTGTTCCAAGTGCTGGCGCTGTGCATGGACCTCATATACTTCGACTTCAGAGAATATATTGAGAATATTGTATATTTCATATGTTTAGGTGAGAATACACATTTTACTTTATTTTGCATGTTGAGCAGTGAACGGGATATATCTAAATAAAAAAATTACGTCAGGGAATTGCGTGAAAAAAATCACTGTGTCTCGAATTCAGAAGGAAAGCAAAGAGAGAACTGAGAGAAAAGAGAGCAGTTATTCTTTATTACTAGCCCCAGTTCTCAGCAGTGAAGCTAAAAAAATATAATCGCTTAGTCTCAATAATATTTAGATTAAATATGTTTATGATTTTTAAATAACAAATTGTATAAAGCATATAAGAATTTCGACCCAGCATGATGAAGAACGCATGGCTCAGTAGTCAGAGCGATTGCACGGCTCCCAAGAGGGCGCGGATTCAAATACCGCTGCGTTCGAATTTTTATATTTATGTTTTCTTTTCGTTCGATTTAGTTTACTTTAAAAATTCATTGCTCCTTTATTGTATATTTTTTTTACATTTACATTGCAGGTCTGAACATCTACCTGCTGGTGCTTGTGTACAACGTCATCCACCTCTTACGAGAGACCAGAGAAGTGCAATACGTCTCTCACTGTGAAAGTCATGATATTTAACTCTGTTATTTTTGAACTAATGCTTATGTAAGTATTATATTCATTTCGTATTTGTACTGAAAAATAGATTTTTATGATTTTCAATACGTTAACCCACAATGAAGATAGAAAAACGATTTTAGAAATATATAAGAAATTTAAATGCAGCATATTTGAACCTCCTCCTCTTGGACGCATGGCTTAGTGGTCAGAGCGCTTGGGCTTTTTCCAAGAGGGAGTTCAAATTCCGCTATGACCAAACCGTTTATATGGTTTCTTTAAGTAACTTTATGTACAAGGTACATTTACATATATTTCGATATTTCGATGCTGTCGAATATCCTGCTGTTGAGGGGAAATGCACAACAGAAACTGCTGAATTTTTCAATATCAATTTTTACGCCCTAAGACATAAAGTTTTGGGAAATTCACCCGTAACTCAATTAAGTGTGAGCAAGAAAAAAATATCTTTGTTACTTTTCTATTTAGAGTTAGTTCAAGGTCTCTATTGTTGAATTATATGAAGTTATTTTGAACTTTATACATATATTGAAATTTTAACAGTGTCAATTATTTATGGTGCTATACACATTTTGAGTTAAGCCAGTATTGATATTTCATAGTAGGGTAAAAACATGCGCAAATTAAAAGTCGGTAAACTCGGCTTATATTTAACTATGATAAAAATATGTTATTTTAGAAACTACACACGAAATTAACAAGGGTATAAAATAAATTTCTTGACTGCAGTTTTGCATCTTTCTTGAAAATTGTGCTTTAGGATTAATCCCGTTGAAAGGAGAAGGTATTTAGGTGTTTGATTACAGACACTTATGATGACACTAGAGTTTAGTCTCTACATATTAATTTTTCTTATACATACTTACATATATTTCTTATATACAAATCGTATCAGTGGTGGGAGTGCTCAAATATTTTAATATGATAATATTATTATATTTTACCTTAATATGGATTTTTTTTTGTTGTAGATATTTTTTGTAGCTTCACATTTTGTTACGATCATAGCAGAGTAGGCAGAGAGAACCACAGGAACCGTGGAAACCTAGTGTTAAGACACTCCGTTCTCCACTCTCCGCCTTTCGAGACATTACAGATGCCAGATTGAAGGAACTAGAAATGATATAATGCATTCTCCTTTGAGAATCGAACCCACAGACCGTCGCGTTTACAGGTAATATGGAATATTGTATTGATATAAAGATGTTAAATTATTAAGTTAAAGCATAACACGTTAAAACCGATTATAAGAGCCATTCTCGTACAATGAATAAAGGAAACAAATCAAGTAAACTTTAAACATGGCGGTCTTCTCACGATTGGAAAATACCTGCTTGAACCTTTGATAGAGACGATAAAGTACTCGTTAGAGATGCTATATCAGTTAAAGATTGTAATTTAAGTTGAAATGAAAACTAACTTATAATCGTTATAGATAAGATAACGTAAATTTATTGTGATTTTTGGTATTTTCTAAAAATATACTTTCTGAAAATATACTTACAAAGGGTTACGTTAATGTCTTTGAATTTACTTAAAAAGTTTTTTATATACCTAAAGAACCTAGTACCCAAACACTCCATTTTCAATACTACTATAACAGTATAAACATAGTGATACATATACTATGCATATAAATATATTATATATAAACGAACAGACCAAAAAAGATATATCTATTAATCTTTTCTAAGAAAAGATTGAACCCGCAACTGCTAATTTAGAAAAAACATTAACTCCTTAACTAAAAACTCATTCAACGTAAATTGTGTAACATTTGAAATAAATAACAAGCAATATGAATGAGTCAGAGCAAAAAATTTCTTAAAAATATAACACGCATATTAAAGCGGTAATAACAACTCTCTATTATTCTTTGACGCGGTAGAGATGGCAGTAACTTACTGTCACTTTGCCTTAAGTGAAGTGAAATTGTCACTTTTAAGTGATTTTTTATAATTAACAATTAAGATTAGTGATAAAGTGATATGTCACTATCACTTGTATGTTTTTGTTTTATAATATATTTATTATTTTTAAAAAATCATACTAATTGATATAGTTATTTGGAAACAGTTATTATAACTGTTGATATTTTTTAACTTTACGTTTTATTTAGCTATATACATAGACAAGGGAAATATATATAATGCATAGAGGCGCAACTTTTGTTAACACGACGGTTTGTAGGTTCGACTCCCATTCGGAATAATACATTTTTCTATTTTCGTCTTTTTCGCTCTGGCAACGTGGCAATTGACCTCAGCCACTTAACACACAATGCCTCGAAATGACGGAAAGTGGGGAACAGAGTCAACACTAGGCTTCCATCCTGCTACCCAAAGTAAAAAAAATTGAAAGTATATATTTATAAGAATAAAATAATAATATATGTATTTGCTTTAAATTTAAGCATTCCCACAATCTCTTTTTATAATCAAGCTAATTTTTTTCTAATAAAATATTAATTTTACTTATTACAAGCAGTTTCCAATTCTCCATTACAAGTATATCATTTTTTCTACGGAATTCAATACTCGCTAGTATTTCGCTAATTCTAAAACAATGACGGAAGAGAAGCGAGCCGTATACATAAACCATGTATTCATATATTATTTAAAATATATAATTAAAACATAATTACCATATAAAATATAAATGATATTACTAAAATATGTTATAATCGTTCAACAACAGCTGTATAGTGTAAAGTAACAGCTCCTCAGTTTGTGTCCAACCGCGCCGCGGCTTGCACGATGTCGGCCACCGTAGAAACTAATTTGAAGTAAGTCGGCGAAAGTTTTCTTTTTTCTACTTTTTTGTAAATTTTAACGTTAGCCGAGTGTTTTTATTGTGATTTTGTGGTTTCGCGTTTCAAGGTTGCGATGCGATACTTGTTGTTAGGTCTTTTGATGTTTTCTGTTAAATAACTTAGTTAGGTTTAAACGATTTTCTAGTAGAGTTGTGTTTGTTTGGCGGGTTTAAATTTGGCGATATTACAGTTTAATATAGGCTATATCATATACGATATATATAATATTATACGTAATATTTTATATAATATTGTATGTTTAAGTGTTATTTTCGCAATTTGTCAAATGTAAATCATACATAGCGTTTAAGAGACGGAGTTCAAATCTGATTGCCTATTTTTTTAATGATTTTTTATTACTTACGTACATAGATATATTTAGTTATTTCCATAATGTGCTAAACAAAAAATATGTAATACTACAAAAAACTATTTATTATCTAAAATTTAAGATTATGAAGAATCTTGTTCGTATCATTAAACACTTCCATGAGCTTATATGTGATTAGGAATGTGGAGGCATCTAGAAACTATCAACACTGTGGCATTTCAATAGAATATATAACATGAGTGACATGACATATACATATATATATATATATATATATATATATATATATATATATATATATATATATATATATATATATATATATATATATATATATATATATATATATATATATATATATATATATATATATATATATATATATATATATATATATATATATATATATATATATATATATATATATATATATATATATATATATATATATATATATATATATATATATATATATATATATATATATATATATATATATATATATATATATATATATATATATACATATATTGTACACATTGTACGTATAGTTTAGTTAAATAACAAGTTTCTATATATGAAATAGTTAATTGTGTTCCTAGAGAAAGTATGTAAGAATCAATTATATGGTTAAATTCGCATGAGTTGATTTATGAGCGCTTCCTCACGCTGCGATAACGTGAATTCCAAACAATAATTATAGGTTTCTTAGTTCTCTAAGCACCTAATGTACTATATAGAACTTCGTGTTAAAACTCTCTGTTTTTCATATTCTTCGTTCGATATTCCATTCTTAACATTCTCCGTTCTTCATCTTTTACTCTCGTTGCGGAGACTACCGCCGCTGCTAGAATGTAGATGGGCATGGAAAAATATTCCCCATATACGGGTATCGAACCCCCAACTGTCACGTGTGTAATCAGAGCCTACTGTAGTGTGACGGTAATTATAATGCATACTTAGCAATTAAGTAATCTTTGCCCTCTCAATTAGTCGGTCTCGGTTGTAATGTAAACAAACGTAATATCTTTTTAATTCTTTAAATATAAGTATTTAAATATATGTGTGTATATTATTGATTTTGAGTTACAGTTTTGTTTTAATATTTTGGAGTAAATATTTGGAGAAGATTAATTTAATTTTTTGGAGAATACCTTTAATAATTAAATTTATTAAAAAATATAATACGCGTATTACTAATATTTTTTTAGTTATTTCTTTAGTAAGATGGCTTGTTTTGATTGACATATACTAAAATGTCAAATTAGGGACAAAATATGCGTTACAAGCACTGGAAATGCAAAAGGTAGTCTTCGTCCATTACCAATCGGTACGTACACGTGAAGCGCAATAAATAAAATGTCTTTATTACCTAACTTTAAAATAATCACCTCTTCCTGTACAAGTACTTTTCAATCGATATTTTTTTTTCACACTACACAGTCTTTGCATTTTGTAGAGAGTGGAGAGAGTACAAATAAAACATAATAACAAAAAGGTAGCATTTACCATTGTAATACGCAAATAATTATTTTAATATATTAATTGAATTAATTATTATATTGAACCCCTTACCACTGTTTACAGTTGTTTAGTTATAAAGAATGCAATTTGTATTTCATTTAAAACATTTTACGGACGTTAAGGTCGCTATGTGACCTTCAATTAATAGTTGATTTAGTGTCATAATAGAGACGAACGTCACGCTCAGTGGAGTGCGCTTGCGCACGTTGACAGTACCTAGTATACCTAGAACCTTTATATAATATACATATATGGGATGTAAATGAAAGTCAAAACTACCTAGAGGGTAAAATATTTTAAGGCTGTATACAAAAAACTAGTTAAGAATTATCAATAATTTAGGCACAGAATCATTTTTTCCATTTCACGATAATTATACGTGCTGTGTAATGCGTGAAGTTTTTTTTTTTTTTTATGTTAGAGGGAGGCAAACGAGCAAGTGGGTCACTTGATATTAAGTGATCACCTCCGCCCATTGACACCCATGAAGACCAAGGTTTCAGGGGTGCGTCGCCTACCTTAATTATAGGTTTCTTAGGTAGTCATTACTAAATACAATTGAGGTAAATATCTCGTACTACAAAAATACTACTAATCGTTTTCAATCTGTCATATCATTTAAAAAATAACCGAAAGCGAAAGAGATCATTGCCACTTTGACAGGATAGTGAAAGCTTGCGTTGTACTTGACAAATGGCGTTGTATTTTGAAATTTAATTATTTACTTTGTTTGAAAATATTTTTTATTTATTTTTGAAAATATTACTTGTTTTATAATTTTACCAATTTTTTAAAGACGATTTAAAACTATGCTTTAAATTAAGGTCGAGAGTACATCGACACCCTAAACATATTAAAAAAAAAAAAAAAAAATAAAAATAAAAAATAAAAAACATATTAAAATATCATAATAATTTAAAAAATATCTGTATCATTTTTTTTTTCATTTAAAAAGGTATTTTTACTGAAAAACAATGTTGGCTGGCGGTTGTGTAACACCTACATCTAAAAGTGACGTATCACTTTTTGTCTGTATTATCCTTATTAATCGGCGTAATATTTTTGTACTATGTAATGAAATGAAACATACTACCAATACTATCAATATATACACATATAAATCAATATAGTAAATAATACGTACATATGCTCGTATATAAAACATCGCCGCCGATGAAGACTTAGCGTGATTCAAAGAGAAAGTGCTGATGACATTATAAGTTTGCTTAATGTGATAACACTTTCTTAACATCTACATATGTATGTATGTACGTGGATGTGTCCTTAGGACGAAAGTAGTGTCATACAAAATGTAAAAAAAATGCGAGAAGTCACCACTTATTCCCCAAATAGACCGTTTGTAGTCAGTTTTAGAAGTATACAATCAGATGTTAACATGTTTTTCCATTGTTTTTAATAAGAACTATCGTACAATGTTTTGTAATTAAAATTATTTTAAAAGAGTACATATCATAAATCACAGTAGTATTTGTTATCAATAACTATAGAATTTAAATGGCTGAACTAGGGTAATTTGTGTGAATCGTACTTAATTTTATAATTGTTTTAAAGATCTTGTTGACAAATATTTCACTCATTTTCTTTAAAAATAAGTGAAATATTGCAATGTGTTCCTTTTTAAAGTTCCGTATCCACAATGAATGAAATGATAAAAGCCTCCACTATCTGTCCTTAGCCTCTTTCAGTCCATCTGTCTGTAACCAGGTTGTACATATCTATCTCACTAACCGTGTACATATAAAACTGAAAATCTCAAAAAATATGTATTTTCGTTGCTGCTACAACATTTAATATAAAAAACAAAACAAATATATATAAATACGGGATCCCCATTCAATAACCGTGGATTCATATTTTTAACTTTGGTACTTGAGTACTGCTCCCACTTACCGAAATTTTTTCTATAACTACAAACACAATTCCTAAAGAAACACTAATTCCTAAGGAAGTAAATATTTCTTTTCCCTTTTACTTAACTATTATTATTTTATATGTTTGAAAACTAAAAACCTGTTCGTTCATTAGAATATCAATTTGTGAACTTACTGCGCTTATTGGCGTGTTCTTAACGCCTCAGTATACATACTAGTGATGTAACGAATATTCGCATTCGTATTCGCGAATATGCAAAAAAATCTGCGAAAGTTTTGCGAATGTCAGAAAAAAATTAACGATTATAATACGTTATAAAAATCTAAATCAGTTAACTTTTTGTGTTTTTAATACGAAAAACAGTAACTTAACCTCGTAAACACATTATCTTTATTATATCTCATGAAAACAAATTTTTAATGCAATCTGAACAAACATAAATAAATTCTTTCGCTTTTCTAAAAAAAGTATTATCAGCTAATATTCAGGTTTCAAAATGCAATCTTGCTTACCGTAAACAATTGGCGCCAAATTTAAAAGAATTACTGAATATTCGCATTCGCATAAACATTCGCGAATGTCGGTAGCAAATATTCACATTCGCAATTGTAACTGTTGAAAAAATGACTCATCACATCACTAACACATACATAAGAGTCTTCTAAGAAGTTGCAAGTCTAAGAATTCACATATAAAATTATTGATATAACATTAAGAACAAAATATATACATAATATTTTCTTATATTTTTCAATGTCAATAAAAAATCTATACAAACCGTGTATTTCTATTGGAGTGGATAAGGAAGTCACAAGAGAGACAATTGTATTGAATGAATAAGTGAACTAACTATATTATATATAAGAGATAATACGTTCGTTAATCGTTCATTCAGCGGAATGAATTACTATTATTTCCTTATTCCAGTATATAATGTGTAAAATTCTTTACTCTTTCCACGTAACCTATTCAAATTATATATGAGATTAACGTTTTGTGAAGCTGAAAAAAAATTAGTTAACAACTTGTTGTAATCTTTTTTTTTTTATTTCCTTCTTCCCAAAATGTAAATGATACCTTTAAAAATACTGCCAAGAACCACTTAATGGGTAAAATTGCGAAGACAAAGTCGCAAAACGAGGCTAATCACAAAACTAGTATGAGCGGATGTGGAAGCCCCGTTCTTTAGAAACGCTGTAATCGTGATATACTTCGTTTACTAACATGATGGAACTTTAATGGACATTATGAAAATCTAACGCCACTGTGATGCAGTGCGAGACTGTGCAATAGCTACTTGGAGTGCAGTGGTTCGATATTTAAATAATTTCTTTTTTCTCTCTTTCTCTCCTCCTCCCCCCCCCCCTCTCTCTCTCTCTAGTGATACTATATGAAATGGGGAAGTACTTAAAGAAATTAATTTTATCAAGTTACATTTACCAGCCAGTTGTTGCATCGTTTTTTTTTTTCAAATTAATCTACCTTTTTCTTTATGAAACTGTCCGATCCAGACCCTGGAAAAACAAATCATTAAAAAAATAAAAGCGAGAATATAATATGTAATAGTAGTAAGTAAAAATATCCATCACATTTTTTTTTCATCTTCCACTCCTTTTACACGTGGGTCACACCATAATTGAAGACTTAAATTTAAAAATGTTCCCTATTGGAATTGAACTAACAACCAATAAGAAGCGTCGACTGCGCCACTGTGGCGTCACTAAAAGTATAGACTTGAAGTATGTTTTATACGTCTATTGGAAACAGTAATAAAATTCTAAGTTTTTTTTTCTCTTTCACGCTTAATCCTGCACACGGCAGGTAAGGCAGAGGGAACTGCAGGAACCATAGGAAACTAATGTTAAGACACTCCGTTCCCTGCTTTCTGTCTTGCATTGCCTGTTGCGAAACTCAACGCCGTGCTTTGCTTAGTTGCCAAAACGAAGAAAATGGAAATAGAAAATCCATCTTCCCCGAGTGAGAATCGAATCCACAGTATTTTATTTCTTTTTCTGTAGACGTGTCATGCACTAATTTGTTTAGTGAATAGTTTGTATAGTTTTTGTGGTACCGAGGGACAAGGACGTCGTGGAATGCATCAAAATTTCCGTCGAACAAATAATTTATAATTTATGTATACATTTGCGATTTAAGAATGACCTCCAACAGTGCGGAAAGATTCTCATTTAATCTGTATTCTTAGAAAAAATATTACGTTGTTTTATTTAACTGTATGACTTGTGCTTTGAAATGTGGATTTCGTTAAGTCATTTTATCTTTCAGTCACAGATTGCTCTTATTTTTTTTATTTTTACTATAACACTAAAATGTGGAATATCTTTACAAAATTATTTATTATAAATAAGTATTTTTACCAACGACACACCTCAATGTTATGACAAAATTATTTTTTAGGACTTTGCGTTTTGAAGAACATTCAAATAATTAGATTATGTAATTCCAGTTTTCTGTTTTTTCGCTCTTTGCAACATATACATATATCATAAAATAATACATTCTATTAGTAAGATATACATACACAAATGTACATATAAATTTAATTTGCAACACAGAAATGACAGTTCATTAAAACAGAAGCTTCTTAAGGTCACAAAATGGAATTACAACGGTTTATAAACAGTTACGTATGAAGGAGTACATGTGTAGGTTATGCACTGTTCGTAGGTAAGTACCGCCGTATTGTTAAGACGGGTTGTCATCTCATTACGATCTATTACATGAATCGACATTACCTGATGCGGAACTAAGTGGACTGTTTACTTGCTTGCTACCTCATTTGTGGCTTTTGTTTATTTTGTAGGTCATCACAAAACTTTTGGGTGTTTAGAGTTAGTTTGAATTGAATCTTTGCAAGAAATTACATATTTTTTGTACCTTGTAAATTGTAATAGTACTCACATGTTAAAATTAAAAAGACCAAATGTTTTTTTCTTTGCTTTATTTCAGTATAAACTATTTATTGTAATTACGGCGTGGCGAGTGACCGAACTCGACGCCACTCTTGATTATTATAAGATAGTAGTGTTTGCGTTACATATATAAAGTAGAGAGAGACGAGTCACTGCATTCTTTTAAAACACAAGTTTTACCACACAAGGTGGAGATACAGGTTATGTAATGTATCATAGTATAATGATATGCACTTGAAACAACATATATTTACATATTAATATGAAATATAACATATACTTTATTTTAAATGTAAATCGAGGCTATTGTAAATAGTACCTAGACAACAGGTACATCACGTTCAGCACTCACGATTCGAACGTGTATACCTTCACGATTTCTACCCAATTCTATAGTAGAAGAAACTTTAATCTACATATCTATGGATGATATTCATTTGAAGAATATTAAGTAATTTAGTGTCATAATTGCGATAGTGATGAGAGCTTGTCTTGAAATGTGGAGATTTTTCAAATACACCTGTCCGTCTGCCAAAAGTCACATGCTTCGCAGTATAATAGCTAATTTGCCACCTACTTATAGGAGGAGAGGGCAGCATTCGTGCGTATCTATATGTTTTTTTATATATTAATTGAATTTAGTTTAATATTTTTTGGATAACCTAGTGTTAAGACATTCCGTTGCTTAGTCCCTGCTTTCTCCGTCCCTTTTTGCCACCTTTTTCGAGGCATTGCATGAGTGACGGAACTCAACGCCGTGCTATGTCTAGTTTCCAGAGCAAAGAAAATGGAGACCGAATTATCCGTTATTTTTTTTTATATTGTATATTAGCTTTGTCTAGACGATTCCCAGTTTAGACAAAGCTAATATACAATATAAAAAAGAAGTCTGTTGAATAAAACGAAAATCAATTTAGTTGCACTATTTCAAATTGACTAAGTAACTGTGTAACTTAATAAATTACTTTAAATATGATTTATTAAGTAATAAAAATTAAATAGTGCATAATACTTCGTAGATTGCACATTTACACTTTTTCATAACAAAGAAATCGAAATAACAGTGAATATCTACGATAATTTCATGCCCTTTTTATGTTTAAATTCGTACCTATAGTTAAAAATACCATTCAGTCGTTATGTAAAAGTTTTAAAGAAACATATTAATTCACATAAAGTAAATGATATGTGAATTGTATCTAATGTACCATTTTTTCAATTAGTATTACCAACTATTATTGTAGTAGACGTCGTGTTCCGCCTATGTCAACTTTTGGCTATTTTAATTGTAAAGAGTGTACAAGCATAAGGTACCCTCGGCCAAGGTAATATCTAACCACTAAGCCGAAAAAGAATTAATTAATTTATAACCTAAATTATACTTTATATTTATTTTAGAGGACCGTTATGACAAAGTGGCGCAGCGTCTGCTTGTTAACGTGACGGTTTGTAGGTTCGATTCTCACTCGGGGAAGATGATTTTTTTATTTCTATTTTCCACACTCTGGCAACTAAGCATTGTTATCACTAGGTTCCACAAGTTCCTACCCTGCTATGCGCAGGATAAAGTGTGACGCTATAATAATAAAATTTTAACGAAGAATCTCGGATATGACATAATACACAATAATCAGTATTTCACTGAATACGTTAAATTCTTCTTTGTGTTTTTTAAGATATGATTGTTTAAGATTAAACAACAATATTATATTTTTTTCTTAACTAAAAGTATCAAAGGCCAGATTTATTAAACGATTAATCTTCAGTTTTGAAACCGGTTGCGAGAGCACCGCCTCGCCGACACCGCGTCAAGGATCTCGAACTTCATTGTTAAAGTTTATCAATATTTTTTTAGATTATAATTTGTATAAACAAAGACATTTTATGTTAAGATCATCCTTCATTTAAAGATAAACGCTTTTTTAAAATCAAAGGCTGAAAAAGCTTGTTTTATCTGTACTTGCTTTGGCTTTACTCTTGCTATTGTCGTTTTGCTTATTTTTAAGGTTTTTTATGATAAAACTATACCATTATAACATAATTCGTGTCTCTGTTTGGATGGTACAGTCAGTCTGTACCGAAACTATTATACCAAATGATATTAACATTTTAATAGGAAGACCAAACGGAGTAGAGAAAGTGATGTAGCCACTACGTTGTTCACTTTCCATGGTGCTTGCTTAGTGCTTGGTGCACAAATATAATTATTAAAAGCACATCACTATTGATTATTAACGAGAACTAATGACCAAGTTCAGTCAGACATATCCAACCAGACGATGTCAATCGTATTTTACCGATAAGTGGGATTTGAACTCAAATCCAGCTCCGTTATCGTGGTTAATAGCACTTAGTTACGGTTTCCTTGACGCCTGGGTTCGAATCAAGTAAAATTTGTATATAATTTAAATATTATTTCTATCTATATCAATCGTATTGTATAGACATATATAGATATGGTTAACTGTAAATCTCGGTTTCTTCTGTCCTGTTATATACAGGACAAAGCGTAAAGGTGAGCTATAAAAGATATCGGTCAAGTTTCGCACTGAGGGTACCGCACCAATATCGTGATTAGGTCGTAGTAGTAGGTCAGCGGAAGTTACAATTTACATAAAAAGACAATTTTAGGTTTGTATTAAATATGCTTTCTTTATTTGTACTTCAAGTTCTCATTACTTGATAAATTTAATAACTCTACGTAAAAATTGTACTGTTTTGAATTAATTGAAATTTTGGAATAGACCAAACACAATCGTTCATATTTATTGATTGCGTTATCATGGAGGTTTATTTATGTGCTCTGCAAGAATTCATAAAGTGGTGAAAATTGATATTAATTTAAACTTTATATCTCTACGCTATTCAGAGAAAACGTTCTTGACAGACGGACGGTCACGGACGGATCCATAAGCTTGTTCTTTTTCTTTTGACGTATGAAACCCTCAAAACGTTTTAAATGTCATAATAACCTACTACAAAAAAGTTTTCCAATTTAAATATATTTAGAGAACGCCAAAACGGAGTGTTTCGTCACTATATTCACTTTACATATCTAATGTTTACAAAATATAGGTAAATATTTGATCATCCGACTTACCCACATCTACGCATTAAATTCTGTTCTCCGTACAATAGACGTTAATAGGCGATTTCCTTTGTTGATATAATTTAATAGCTTCATGCAATTCACGTGACATTGATTTAGAACAACAACCAAATAAATATATGTCAATAAAGAAGATTTCTATTTTAGTAATTTAACAATTGTATTTTATTAATTTTTTTATTAAATAGGCAAATGAGAAATGTGTTACCTTTAGGACGTTGCACATTCATGAAATGCCAACATGTTACAAATGCCATTATCTTTTTTTTGCTTATTTTTCTACCTTCATCTTATTATTTATAGTTAGGACTCTCCGTTTTCCGCTTTTCACTTTAACATTGAAACATTGCATTTGGAGGGTACGAACTAAATGCCGAACTTGATTTTGTAACCAGTGCCAAGTAAAATTATTCAATCTCTACTATTGAGAATCGAACCCAGTCAGACGAAGTATTGCTGTGCCGAGACGTGCTTAACAAAATTTGTCAATAATAAATCAATATATACATTTACCGCCATTTCTTATCTATTGGGCCATTGTCCATGATTGTTCCACTTAATGAATAGGGCAGAAAATGACGGTCACGAGAAAGTGGGCGCAAACTGCGTATTGAATATAAATTAGATTTGAAACGTTTTTGAATATTTACTCAAGGGTCATTAGCCTGTTATCTGTTATCGTTGTATGCGTTACTTCTACATACGGATGAATATGTGTGGGAGTGATTGTATTAATTAGGGTGTATACATAATAAAAACATAAATAAAACTTATTTGTGAATCGTAGTTTCGATATATGGTTAAAGATCTTTATTCTCATAAGAACATACATGGGTTCACTTACATGAGATTAAATAATTTTTTTTTTTTTTTTTTTTTGGATATTTGATACATGGAATGGCTAGTGCTACTTAATATTATCTAATATATATTTTTTAAGTTTATTTTTAAAAGCATTTAAACATTCACATTCTTTTATGTTGTTCGGCAAATCATTGTATAGTTGTACTCCATCAAAACGTATATTTTTTTGTCCATAATTTAAGGTTCTGACTTTAGGTAATTCGAGTTTATGTCTATTTCTTAAGTTATGCCTGTTTGAATTTTGTGTAAATGTTATGTTTGAATGTATACTCTTAGATAGTATTTTTTTAATTAAAATACATGTGTTATAAATATATGTTTGATTTAGGTTGAATAATTTTGATTTTTTGTATAGTTCTATCGACGGTGTGAAAAAGTCATAGTGAAAAAGTACTTTTATAATTTTGTTCTGGGTAGTTTGTAAGATTTTAAGGTTTGACTTAGAAGCCGACCCCCATATTTCAATCAAGTAGTCAATGCGTGACTTTATCAAGGAATTGTAGATAACATTTCGCACTTTTTTTGGTATACAATTATTAGATTTTCGGAGTGCTCCTACAAGGGATGAGAGTTTTGATCTGATGTGCTCAATGTGTGGTTTCCATGTCAGTTTATCATCCAACCATAATCCTAAATATTTCTCTAAGTTTGATCGTTGTATTCGAATATTGTTTATTGTAAGGGCCGGAAAATTTTGTATTTTTTTATTTTTTGCAGTGAAAATCATATATGATGTTTTTGACGTATTTATTGTTAAAAGATTGCATTGAAACCAGTCATTGAGCAGATCAAGATCTCTTTGAGCCTCCCTAACTATGTCACACACTGAGTGGCCATAGTAGAAAAGGCAAGTATCGTCCGCATACATTGTTAGGTGTCCAGTTAATCCAATATTCTTAATATTGTTAACATATATAAGAAATAGTAAAGGCCCGAGAATAGAACCTTGTGGAACGCCATATGTTATTTCTTGTGGTTTACTTGTGTAATCTCCAATTTTTACTACTTGATATCTATTCTCTAGATATGAAGCAAAAATACGATGTGCTGTATTTTTTATACCTATATTGCTTAATTTATGAAGTAGTTTAACATGACTTACAGTGTCGAATGCCTTCTTTAAGTCAATGAAAATGCCTAATGCAATATGTTTGCGGTCAATATTTGTTTTTATTTCAGTAACTAAGTTAACAACTGCCGAAAGGGTACTTGAGTGAGGTCTAAAGCCAAACTGTTCGTTTATTAAGAGATGTTTGTCTTCGATGTATTTTTGAAGTCTAGTGTATAATATTCGTTCGAAAATTTTTGACAATACCGGAAGCACTGAGACGGGTCTGTAATTATTAGGGTGACTTTTACAACCTGACTTAAATATAGGAGTGACTTTAGCAAGTTTTAGGGTATCTGGAAAGACACCTTCCCTTAAACATTTATTTATACAGTTAGTTAAGCTACCTACTATTAGATTTTTCAAACATTTTATAGCTTTAGTACTTATTCCATCTACACCCGTACTAGTATTACTATCCAGGCTATCTATGACATTTTTGACCTCCTTGATCGTGCATGGTTTAAATTCAGTAAGCGTTATGTCGTGTGTGTAATTATCGGAGTACATGAGAGTATTTGTTAAATTTGAATGGTACTTACTTGGAATTAAATTAGCCAAATTAGAACCGATACTTGAAAAAAAGTTATTAAATACCTCACAAATATCAGTGCCATCAGTAATGGTGCAGGATTCTAATATCAGTTTCGGTGGAGCACAACTATTTACAATTTTATTCCTAGCTAAATTATTTATCACATCCCACATTTTTCTTGAGTTATTGCCACATTTTTTAAACAATGAGTAATAATAATTATGTTTTGCGTTTTTGATTAATGACATAACTTTACTTTTTTCTTTCGAAAATTTATCCTCAATTTCTTCGTTGTTTCTATTTCCATTTAGTAGTTGCCACAGTACATTTCGTCTATGTATTGATTGGATAATGTTTCCATTTATCCAATCACTTTGGGGAAGATTCAGTACCTTAATTTTGTTGACTTTATTTTGCAGTATGTGAGTAGAAATAAAATTTTCAAAAATAATGTAGTCATTAATTATAATTTCAAAATAATATCTTTTTCGAATATCAAAAATATTACAGGTCCTATGACATATCCCTGAGAGACCCAAACAGTCTTCATTATATTATATTCTTGCGTTTGTCATAATTTAAATGTAAATCCTATAGTATTATGAAACACACTGGTTTAAATGTCTTACGAAAATTGAACTTATGGCTCTCCACATTAGTTAGAGTCGTAAAACTTTTGTATGCATTGTGAAAGCTTTTATTATCTATTCAATAGCAAGAGAACCTTGCAATTGCCTAATATTTTAAAATATTGCATTAATTTTAATGTACGTGTATGTAATATATTTAGGTATGTGTTTTTCTTAATTTATGACGTAATTTTGACATACTGCGAACGCAAAATATTTTTCGTATTAACAAACAAAAGGGTAGTCTTCGAAGTTGGAATCGAACTCGTGACCCATTCAGCTGAGTCAGTCTCTTGTAATATATAATTCTAACTTACTCAATAAACATATTATATATGTATATATTTATAAACTTGTATGTATATATGTCTATTGAGTAACGCTAGAACTCCTGGACGATGTCGCAACACTATTGTTGTAATATGTTATTTTTTTGTTTGTTCACTCTCACGGCTTCTGATTTAATTACTTATCATTTACTGTTACGCTACTATACATATTAAATTACTTCTGTTATTGTCTTGTTTTGCAATGTTAGGTCGTAAGTATGTAGCTCGAAGTCAACTCTTGAAAGTCACATATACTACGAAGTTTAAATATTAAAGAAATAGATTTCTAAGTTCAATATTATATGACATTACACATCAATACAGAGCAGAACTAAGATGCCTTAAATATAGATTAAATTATCTCTGCGCAACAAGCTGTATATAAAAAGTCATGTTTAAAAACTATGACAGTTTATGCAATATTGGCTTTTCTTTGTGGATCTTGGTATCTTATCGCAACATATTGACGGCGTTCTCAATACCCGAGGTAATTTTAAGACAAAAACAGGAAATTAACAATCCAAAATAACAATAATTATTTAATTAAAACTCATTTTTCATTGGTTCCTGAGATTAAGTAAAGACTTCGTTATTAGAGGACTTCGATAATTAAACATTTGTTTGTTTCTTTCGAGCAACAGATTAGTTACCGGACGCACGTAATATTACTCGTACCAACATAATTGCAGACGGTGACCGGATGTGTCGTAATTATATCAATATTTAGTAAACAAACTGAACATATATAGTGTATTAATTTTATATCGATGGTGCCTTTATTATTTACTTTAAAGTGTATTGGTTAAATAGGCTAAAGGAAAAAATCTTGATCCATGATTGAATTGTTTTTTGCTGCGTACTCTTTTTCTAAGGAACATGTCTTCTAGTCTATAATTCCTTAAAATTCTTATATTAGTTTAAGCCGTTGGAGACCGCCACCCAGTCATGCCCAAAACGACGGGAAATGGAGGACGGTGCTACAAATAGCTGCGTGGAATGTAAGAGGAGGGATGTAACAGAAGGTGGATGAATTATTAGATGTGATGAATGGCCTCTGACTGACTGACTACCCCGCTACGGATAAAGCGTGAAGCTCTTTGGTCAGAGAAAAAAAAATTTTTTAGTCAGTGCCACTAAATGAATAAGGAAAAAGATATTTCACGTAAACTTAGTTAAATTATAAATATAAAAAACCTATTTACACACTGCAGTTGAAGTAAGACTACAATATAACCAGTACAATGTGTTTTTTTTAATGAATAATCAGAAGGTTGTCTAAAACTGGTGAATTCATTTCCTAAATAATTTATTTAAAAGACATCATATATTTAATACTATTATTATTGTTTATTTTAGACCATAGAGCTTTTTAGGGCTTTTTTAGTTTATAGCGTAAATCTATACTGTTTTTCCTTTTTACCTCAATATATCGATTTGAATTTAGGCTTACTTTGTAAGTCTAAATTCAAATCAAAATACACCTTTCAAATAATTTCAAATTCAATATATTATATGTTATTTAATTACAGTGACACTAGTCCTTCTTTCACGAGTCTTGCGTTGCTACATCAGAAATCGTTAGAGTAATTTAAATATTTAGTACATAGTTTTTTATAAACTCTTCGTGGGAATGTAAAGTTGCAACTTAACAAAAAATAACTTTACCTAATTATAGTGTATGAAAGTGAAACATTAGTAAACGAAAATGACAAGTGCAGTTATCTCACAAGCCGCGGCTGCGGTGCCGGTTACGACTGCGATTAGATAACGTCAGCTTACATTCATACGAGAGTAATCTCTGTACAAATTATAATTACTTATTACACTAGGATATATATATATATATATATATATATATATATATATATATATATATATATATATATATATATATATATATATATATATATATATATATATATATATATATATATATATATATATATATATATATATATATATATATATATATATATATATATATATATATATATATATGTGTGTTTGTGTGTGCCCGGATGTATAAGTATTTGTTTTATACTTCAACGTCCCGTCGTCAATTTTTGGTAGCCAGTACCTACCGTACCTACCATATACAGTTGGAGCCCAGTACCTACCATATGTACAAGTTGTTATTCCAATAGCTATAGGCTTCTTGCTTTATGAAATACCCCAAGAGAAGTGTGGCGGAACCAGATATCGTGCCTTAGCATAAGATTAGAACGTCACAACTCAGCAATCACGGCCCTTATTGATATAACCTACTAGCGAGAAGCTTCGACTCACTCGACTGTGAATATTATTATTTATATTATATAATGCGTATATTGAGTATTAAAAAAATACATTGTAACGTATACTTTTGCCGTACGTCAACTCGTGTTAAGGAAAACCGTAAAATATATTATGGTTCCGTCATCTTCTTCCATACTAATACAGTAAAAAGTGCTCAACAATAAAAAACTGAGTATACATTTGCAGAAGAAACTGAGAAAAAACAGCATAAGAATGTTATGTAGATATTATTTTTAAAAACTGTATATATTTGTCTGCTTGTACGTTACATCTTCAGAACAACTGAATGGATTTTCATCGACTACTCCATCGGTCGCGGGATGGCCAGAGAGGACGGAGCGCCAAACGCTGCGGTCCCTGCATACCTCTTTCAGCTTGTCCACTGTCATCAATTTCTTCATACATACTGTCCGGGCGTCCTCATGCTATATAAATTATATGTACATAGATGAGTTTTACTCTTGCCCTTCAATTACATTGTAATGTACACACTGCACTCTCTAAATTTTAGTGTATAGTAGGTATACATTGATAGTATTTACACAAATTTCCATGTACTCTTATATTGTGTGATAGTCTATCGGGAGGAAGGACACTTCCTTGTTAACAATGGTTGCTTTCTCGATAACGATGTAAATGATTTGAAACCGCTGTACTATTAAAACGACTATTTAATGCTGCACTATTATTTGAAATGTTTTAAATTCATATTACTCCATGAACTTTATATAGCTAAATTTATATTATAGTAGTAAAGCCAATTTGAGAAAAAAATTACAAAATGTATAATATGAACAGATTTTTAAACTTTTACCGCAAAAAATAGAGAAAAATAGAGAATTAGGCAGGATAGTATAGAGTAGAGATAGTGTCGGTGACATTTTTTGTTAACATTATTTACAAACGAGTTCAAACTCACTCTCAAACTCTTTCTGACACTCTTACTTTTAGTTAAGACTTTGCTTCTTTTTTTATACAGTTAGTTCCTTAATAAAAATTAATATTCTATACTTTTTCAAAATACCAAACGATAACATAATATTTATGAATCAGGAATAACATATAAAGAAATGTTAATATTGCTTTAAAAATAAACCCAAGTGTAAATTATAATTTATAAGGCAAAGCGCGGCGTTGAGTTATGCCACTCAGCACACAATGCCTCGAAAAAGGCGGAAAGCGAGGACGGAGTAAGCAGGGTCTAAGCAACGGAGTGTCTTAACACTAGGTTCATATGCTTCCTGCAGTTCCCTCTGCCTACCCTGCAATATACGGGATAAAGCGTGAAGCTAAAAAAAATATAGACTGATTACGTAAACTGCAATTTTTAAATCAATACTTGGGTTTCAGTCTCTAATTAAGATCTGTTGATTATGTCAAACTTGATATTTGATAAACAAGCTTTATTAGTAATGTTACCTAATAAAAGATAGTTTATACCAATATAAGTATTTGTGGCGAAATATTTTAAATCAATTATCATTTTATTATGAGATTTTAATTTCATTATAGAAATGTAGCTTTATAATCCAGCTCAAATGTGAAATATTTTAAAATATTCTTGATTTTAAAATTTTCAAATGAATTGATTGTAACGAATTTATTGTGTTATGTTTATTTTTGAGTGTGGTGATAATCACCTCAAAAATCATAAAAATATTTAAAGCTCCAAACGTTTCAAATACTTAACAGTATACCTGTGATTACGTGCTAGTTAAAATAGTTTTATTTTGAATATGCTTAACCTACTTTAAACATATATTCCATATATTTTATGTAAAGAGCAAAATTTTTTGCATGATATCCAAAATCTATTCCGAAAGTTTCACCAAAATCTGGAATTAAAAAAAACGGACAAAATTGTAATCTTGTCCTCATAAGTTCCTTATCCTATCCCTCTGTAATTTGGCCATCATTCAACTAACCCTCGATTATTTAAACAACCATACTGCCATACTATATAAATCATCATTTTGTGTTAGTTTTTTACGTCTTCACGCTTTATCCCACACAGACAGGAAACGTAGGAACCGTAGGAATCTAGTGTTAAAACACTCCGTTCCCCGCTTTCTGCTTTTGAGCTATTAATAGATATTATTGCATTCGTATTCTGCGAACAAACATGATAGATAAGAACCTAATTATATTTGTATGCTGTCGTTCCGAGAGCAGTTTTGTTGTTTTAGTTCTAGGAAATAGTACGAGCATAACATCTTCATTTATCAATTACTTAGGATACTTATCATAATATACAATAACAAAACTTGAAATATATATGTAAATGTGAATATACTTATAGGTGAATTTAATTTTTAGAATTCTCTTTACCAGCTTAATAAAGCCAAGTCTTAATAAGTGTTCATAAAGTCATACTAAAAATATCTTTATTAAATCAAAATATCGACAACCTTTGCACATACTTCGAGATAGTTATGTAACTTTAGTAAAAAAAGTCTCAAAATTGTTACTCTTTGTTCCAGAGATAAGATATGCAGCTACGTGGAGATCCCAATACTAACAAGATGTTGCTTCTGCTTGCCGCTGAGGAAAGGCCTCATCGCCTTCGCTTATGTCAATTTAGTGAGTATATAATTTTGAAGAAACTACTTTAAAACGCAAAACGTCAGTGAGGTTTAAAAATCTTTATTTTAGTATTTAAAAATTCGAACCCACACTTATGATACTGTGCCACTCCGTCACGAGTTCTTTTGCTTTGAACACTAGACCATATGCTCTTATTAATTTCTTCTTACAAATTTTACAATAGAACTTGAGTTTATGGATTTAATTTGGCTATTTTTAGCATTAAAAGTGTTCCACGCTAAAGGAATAAGAAAGTGTTGTTAAAACAATTCACGGTTCAACATCTCTCGTCTCCTTTATAAAAGGTGTTAAATTCACTTATTTCCGTGAACATTCGGACTTTCATTTTTAGAAAGTTATCTAAATTTATTCTAAAATATACATTTTGTTTATTGATTTATAAAAAATAAGGATTGATTTTAGTTATTTTAGCACGACATGTTAATTTCTTATTTAGGCTTGGTTACTTAGAGGACCGTAGTGGCGCAGAGGCGTGAGGGTTCGATTCCCAGTCGGGGAAGATGGATTTTTCTATTTTCCATTTTCTTCGCTCTGGAAAGTAGGCAAAGCGCGGCGTTGAGTTCCGCCACTCAACACGCAATGCCTCGACTAAGCAACGGAGCATTTTAACACTAGGTTCATATAGTTCCTGCAGTTCCCTCTACTAAAAAAAAAAAACTTAGTGAATCCTCACTTTGCTTGATATTGTAGAGAATTGTGACCTTTAGTGACGCAACTCAACGCCGCACCTAGTCTTACAAGAAAATAGAAACAACTGTGCTGTAAACAGACATTCCTCCAATTAGAAAGGAAACTTATACCTATACTAAAGATCATATTATATTTTATGTCAATTATTAGTTTTACAATCTGCCTCCCACATAGAGAAATGAGAAGTGTAACTTAAATTCCAATCCACTCTTTACCAGATTCCTAACACTGCAGAGAAACAGGACTCAATTATCCAATTTTCAAAAATTTCCTTTTTGAGAAACAGGATTCAACTATCCAATTTGTTTACCAGAACGTGAAAAAGATAATAATTAATACCCACGAGTGAGAATCAAACCTAAAACCATTTTTTTGGAGTCAGCCGTTCTCACATTGTACAATAATGGCCTTTATTTTAAACATATATGTTTTTCCAGATGCTAACACTTGCAGTGACGTCACTACTTGTCAATATACATATCTTCTGTCCGGACCAGCGACTATAGAAAATCTTCAAGATGCGTCCGAGTACCCGCGTCTGATCGCCGACACCACCGCCCTGGTGCTGGAAGTCACTATGACTGTCACCTTTATCGTAGCTTTACATAAGGTAGATTCAATTAAGTATTTTTTTATGTCTTCACACTTTATCCCGCACATGGCAGGGTAGGCAGAGGGAACTGCAGGAACCGTAAGAACCTAGTGTTATGACACTCCGTTGCTTAGTCCCTGCTGTTCCCCGTCCCTGCTTTCCGCTTTTTTCGAGGCATTGCGTGTTGAGTGGCAGAACTCAATGCCGCGGTTTACCCTGAGTTCCAAAGCAAAGAAAATGTAAATAGAAAATCCATCTTCTCCTCATAGGAAACGAACCTACAAACTGTCCCGTTTACAGGTAGACGCTACGCGTCTGCGCCACGACGGTCCTCTTGTATATCATAATAAAATTTGTAATTTTAGACTCCATTACAAAGACATTAAAATGGTATTATTTATATTAGATTGTATATCTTAAAATATATCATTATATGTATATATGTAGTATTTATATATCACAAAACAATAAACAAAATGATTGCACAATTGCCTTCTTAGCGAATTATGTAGGTCACTTACTTTGCAAGCTTACAAATGTTTGTTTTAAATTATATTAATAATTATTATGCAATATCTGACATTAGTATATATGTTACTCATTCAATAAGTCAGAATTACGTTAGCAAAGTTGTAAGCAATAATAAAATAAAGTAAGTTAAACATATATTGAAATATATGATGCGTAGGATACTTTACTATGTAACATAGTAAGAAGTTAGTATATTAGTTCTAAAATACAAAGTATTAGAACAGCTTCATGCACATAGCAATATTAGCAGAGAACTTAGTAAAAATTGTAATTTTTTTATTACTATAATTTTTTTGTAATACTAATATTTTTTTATTTGTTATCTGTATATACAAAATAAAAATATATAAAAAATACAAATCCACTATCCATAAAACACCTAAATAAGATATTTAATTATTTTTTTCAGAAACACGTCTTACTGATGAAGATTTACCTATATTTTGAGATCATATTTTCAATCATCGGCTTCGTGTACAGTCTCGCTTTCCTAACGAAGGAGACCGCCAGCGAACTTTTCTTAATATTATTCCAATTAAGTAAGTAAGATAATTACGTTATATAGATCTCATATTTATTTATTTTTTTAGCTTATCCCACACATGGCATGGTAGGCAGAGGGAACTGCAGGAACCATAGAAACCTAATGTTAAGGCAGTTCCGTTCCCAGCTTCCCATCTTTTTCGAGGCATTGCGTGTTGAATGGCGGAACTCCACGCCGTGCCTTGCCTAGTTGTCAGAGCGAATAAATCCAAATAGAAAAATCCATCTTCTCTTCATGGGAATCGAACCCACAAACCAGTCGCAAACAGACAGGCATTACGAATATATATATTAGAACTCATCCATTTAGAATAAGCCAACGAAAGTGAAATTAAGTATATAGATGATTCCCACGTCTGTGTAAACAAAGCTCGACGGTTGGATCCTGTCGTACCATTGTCTGTGGAATGAAATAATAAAAAAACACTACCATGGAACAATGGGAAAACATGTGATCGAACATGACAGTTGTGGAATTTGTTTTTTAATAATGCAATTATGATAATAATTTTGTTAGTAAAACCAAAATGTTTAGAATATCTATACATTACACTAAAACAAAAATACTTATAATAAATTATATTTTAAAAATCTATTTCTTTTTTCCAGTGGTACAAATCTACTTGGTAATTCTGATCTGGAGCTCGATAGTGAAGATGCAACGAGACGGCACCGTCAAGTACACGCGAGAACAGGACGCCGTGTAGTCTTGGCATTTAATATTTCTAGAAACATACTCGAATTACTGTGTTATAGTTGATTATATACATGTGTATCTCGGCAGAGGACTTGTGGTAATCTGACTGTTTTAATAAAAGATACGTAATTTTCCTTATATGAAGTAATCTTCTGAAATAATATAGTGATAAATCACTCCGGCGTTCACTAAATGATCGTTTAAAACAGCACGTATAGAGTGTTGTCACTATAAATATTGTTTTCTAATAATACCATAAAAGATATTTTGTTACAAAAATATAAATTTCCAATTAAAACAAACTACAAAAACCCATAAAATTATTTAATTTATTTGAAATTTAGCAAGATTACTATAAACGTAATTAATTATTTATTTTTAAGACTTTCTCTAGATATATATGTATATAATCAATAGTTGGAACATTAATCTATTAAATTACATTACATTTTATGGAGCTAATGATAAGTCTGACAAAACGTACAAAAACACAAGATCGTATACATTTGTTCGACATGTGCTGTTGTAAAATGTAGGAAAAATGGCTGCTTTTTTCAAAATATAAGAAATTGTAGTCGAAAGGAATCCATTATACGTATATATCATAAACAAGAGTTTACAGCTATTTTGTAAAATCATTTTATTGTTATATTAATATACTTTATTGTAATAAATATATGTAAATGTGAGGTGTGTAAAAAATATACTATAATTCTTAAGCGAAGAGAATACATTTATCTTCCTACAACACATTCTATCGGGCTTGAATCACCATTACTTATGTTTCAATAAGGCTCTTTTAAAAAACATGCAATCTCGCTGAAAATCAGTCAAAAACTGATAATTTCAGACACGGACCTTTTTAGAATCGACAAAAGTGACTTAGTGACCTTCTTAGATTTTTAAGAGTAAGACAGGCTTTCTTGGACAAAATTTATATATAACAAATACAATAAAGACTACTTTGTGATGTGATTGTACAAGAATAGTGTTTACTATAATATATTTTTGTATTATTTACAAAATAAATTGGTAGGACAATAATAAAATGATTACATTCTTAGTTACCATATTAAATTTGGCTGTCTGTCTGTGTTGACAAAAATGTTAATTTTAAGCAGGTTATATGTATATCAAAAAGTAATATTAAGATTGCTACTCCATATGTTTGTTTCAAAGAATGGTAATGATGTAAGAAAGAATAAGAAAAAGATAACTATATAGAGTTAGTATTTTTTAAATATTTTTAAGTGTATATAACACACTTAGAGTACCTAACTAATTATAAACATTTTAAAATTGCAAAGCTTTTAAGCAGAGCTTTAAAAGTATTGCTATAATAAAAGAAATGGGAAAAATTAGAGCTTCCACTCAGGTGCAATCGCACTTCACAATGATAACCTCATGGAATAAAAGGGGTACTGATTCAGATCCTAGTAGAACACCAGCTGTTTTATATTGTAATGATTTAGATAATATATTATTTTATTTTGCTAATATATAATATACTTATATTTAAGTTCATTGTACATACTAACTTAGTAGTATTGTTGTAAATTTAGAGACCAGCGAGTGTTGTTACAGTCTACGCCAAATAAATATTTTTCGAATTAAAATCTGCATTATTTATATGTACGTATTCAAGCTTATTTCCGGAAGCAAGCCGTAATAAAATCTTTATTTTTTCACGAAAACAGAACTATTGCTTGTTCATCAAGCAAGTAATCACTGAACTTACTAACTTAGATTTAGGGATCGTACAGTTATCGTAAGTGGCTTAGCACAACGAATTTGCTAACGATGACTATTTTTTAATATTTTTTCAAAATCAAAAATCATTCACTCATGTAGGTATCACAGATACTTTTATGCACGTAAATTTTTGATGTAAATTTATTCTATGGTCAAAATAATCAACAAAGCACACAACGCTAGAGTAAAGAAGAGAGTTTTCCTCATTTTAGCTTAGTAGAAAGTAACACGACAATCAGTTTCCTGCCAATATTTGAGACATTACGTTATCAGTGGCAGAACTGAACGCTGTACAAATACTGTGTTTCCTAAAACAGAGTAATAAAGGAATCGAACCAACAGATTTAGACATTTTTGATTGATTAACACATTTTTGATTTTTAAATTTTCTTTAATAATCTACTTATAAAGTTATCAAAATTTAATAAAATATTTATTTTAACACATAATTAAACAGCAGTAGGTCGCCATCTACTGTTATTTTCAAGGTTCAAATTTGTCAGGCGGAGTTATACCAGTTCTCGCTGTGGACCAAATCCCGTAATCTCTCCTTCTCTTCCATTTCTCTCTCTTCCAGCTGTTTATAGAAGCTGGAGACTATCATCAACATGTAGAAGCGGATCACTGAAAATAATAATAAAGTATTATTATTATTTATTAAATAACTTTTTTTAAAATTTGACTTTAAATCCAATTCACTAAGCAAAGTAAATTATCCAAGTATATTATATATCAAATAATTTTAATAAATTTAAGATGCCATTTAGAAATAAATTAAATAGAAAAAGGACCTCGACAAAAGACACGAGCGTTATAGAGGATCTTTAAACACACTCGGGTCGTAAGTCCCAGATACTGCTCTAAGGTTCACGTCGGACACATAATTTACTCTCATCCCTTATATTTTTATTATAGTATTATCAGTAATAAATTAAAAAATGATAAGAAAAATGTAATTTAAAAGGAAGTGCCTGTTATATTTTAAAAGCAAAAGTACACATTATATAATTTGCAATTTTATTAAGAATTTGTTAGAGTTACTTAAAAAGCTGACCAACTTACTTAACCCAAGAAACTCAACGATGTAAATCAATAGAGAATTATCATTAAAATGATTGATCATGCTCAGAGTTATCCAAAATACGAAGATAAGCGCGGACGCTGTGACTAATAGGGACGTCCATACCACCCAGAGCCTCATCAGATGGGATTTTTCCTGAAAAAAAAACGTTTAACATTTAAAACATATATTACGTGAAATTTTAATAATTACTTATAAGCCATACATTACAAAGTACAGTGTTGTATACGTTGCATAAGCGTCGGGGTCAAGAAGTATTCTATTATTCTAAAGTAAATAATAAGCACCTTCAAAGCTTTCGTATTGACTATATCATGATGTTTTCTTCACAGATAGTGATTTTTATGAAAAAAAAAAGGTTTTTTGTATTTTATATGCGCATAAAATAATTGTTATTTATTATTTATCTATAAACTGTCCATTTTGGATGTTTCATTCATCTTCCTCAATTTCTTTTTTAACTATATGTTGTAATTGTTACCAGTATAGCGAGCATGAGAAAAGAGAGCTTGTAAAAATCTAAATTGAGGAAAATAAGATTATCTTCAGATAATTGTCATTTGTTATCTATTTTTTTTAAACTTTACCCTTGTGTCTTTGAAAATTATCACAAACTAATTTCTTTTTAAAAGCTATTACTATATAACAGTCTATTTTATTTTTATTTTAGCTTCACGCTTTATCCCGCATATTTGCAGGGTAGGAGCCATATGAACCTATTGTTAAGACACTTTGTTGCATAGTCCTTGCTTTCTCCTTCTTTTCCTTCCTTGTCCTTGTTTTCTGCCTTTTTCGTGTCATTGCGTGTTGAGTGACGGAACTCAACGCCGCGTTTTGCCTAGTTTCAAGAGCGAACAAAATGGAAATAGAAAAATCCATCTTCAAACCGTCGCGTTTACAGGCAGAGGCTTACGCCTCTGCCCCACGATCCTATTATTCCCTAATATCCCAGATTACTATATAAGAGTCCCTAATATTGTAATGGTAAACATTATAATGGTAAATGACTATAGAACTGAACAAGATCTTCTTACCCTCAACACTCCGACCAACATAAAGGTACTAAGGAATAACGTGATAACGTGTGTGATAGTGACTCCGGTCACTACGGCGTAGGACATCATGATTTCCACGTCGTGTACAGACCAGGGGGGCAGCGTGTTGATCGCGGCAAGACATTGCGCGAGTGCGAATATAGAATACAGCTGTAAGTGTAGAAATATATACATATAGTATAGAAATATTTAAGCTTTTTAAGCTTTTATTTTAGCTTTAAGCTTTTTGTATAGTTTAAGCTTTATTGGGAAAATAATTTTGGTATTACATTACTTCTACTTGAAACCTACTTATATATATTTATATGTTCAAGTATTTCATAACTTATAAACGTTATAATTAGTATATACATATAGAAATATAAAATATATATTTTTATGATTTTTAAAGTTAATTCACACTGAGGATAGAAAAATGCTTAAAGAAAACCGTGCAAGCACGGTTCGCAATAGGACGCGACGACGCGCGTTCAAATTTTTACATGTTTTCTTTAAATATTTTTTATAAAATATATAATAAAGATTATTGTATCTCCGAGGCAATTGTAATCATATTGTACACATTGTTCCTTTTTTAATATAATTTAATCTACCTTTTTGAAAACATAACAGGCATATTTTTTAGATACCTGACCCTATACTCGAACTATATGATCTGTTATAGAACAACTCATGGTTAAATAGGATATGTAAATATACTAACTATTAATATAAGTGCTGACAGGATACTGCCGAATTTCAAGGAGAGGCACACGAAGCTCGTCTGCCTCGGAATGTTCTCCAAGGAAAATGGAAATGCTGAAAATATACATATATTTTGCTTTCATTTTAAGAACAGAAAAAAAAAATAAAAAATACAATCTTAATAATATATAGCCTTTTGTGAGAAAATCTTTAAATCAGTAAACGTTCCTTTATTTCCAATTTCTAATAAAACAGCTATCATTTAATTGAATTAAAAATTTTAACTATATCTCGTCTCCACAGCGTTGAGTTCCGCCAGGACCACGACAGCGTCACATGCGAAGTGTGGAATAAAAAGAAAATTTCTTTAAAGGAATTTCTACTCTACTAAGAGCCAGTGGTAATTTCCTCGTACAAGTAAACAATGGACACAGATACGTTATCTTTAACTAATCTTAATGATACAAAATTAAAGCTTTGTTCAAATATATTCAAGAATTTGCAACTCCATTAAAACGTTACTCTTTTAAACTAACACAGTTAATGGCAATTATGTCAGTCAATAAAGATGAACTGCCGTCTTTCAAACAAGAATTTTGTAACAAGAAGTATAGTCAGTGGACAAAAACCACTTTTGTTTTTGTTGGGAACTTTTAAATAACCTTAAATTACTTTAATAGATTATACGGAAATACTTAAATAAATTAATGACTGACTGACAGACACTACTCAACCGAAAGTATTGAGGGTAGAATGTTGTATATTGGTGTGTCTTGAGTGCTATATGGTACAACAAGAAAGGACTTCCTTGAAATGGCTGTGACAAAAAATAAGACGAGATTTAAAGTTCTATGTAACAAACAAGCCAACAAACTGCAGACTACAACTTATTTTGGCACAATTTAAGAAAAGTAGGTAAGAACTCGGGTTTCTTTTCGGAACTCGGGTTGTTTTTCACCAATGTCCTATAATTGTTATCAATAAAGCAAAACTCAATAAAACGAGAACTTGTAGAAAATTAAATGGAATGACAATAGCATTATCTTCACACAATTCCATCGCATTTTTTGTCTAACTATTTAAATTTTACTCTTTTGTTTTTGAAAGCTATCTAAAACTACTTTCAAAATCTGTTACTATGAAACATGGATATGTTAGAAGGATCTTCTTAAATATTAAAAATAAAATTATATATAATAATAAAATTAATATATATAGCAAACGCTATATTTACAGCAAAGAAAATGTAAACACTGCAGGCGCCGATATAAATAAACAACGCCTTAAAAACTTTTAAATGCACACAAGTCAACTTGCAACAAAATATCAAAGCAAAACCAACTCACCTGTTTTCATTTCTTTTCAAATTTAATAAAAATCTTTTGAATATTTACAACTTTACTAATAAATAATTGAAGGGACGATATTCCCGACTGAACTGCGAATGGACACTGTACTGATATGATATCACAACAAGCTAATCACGTAAGTACATACCTGATAGTGGTCAGTAACGTAATCGTATACAAATTAGATATTTTTGGATTTCACCGAATTTCAATGACATTTGATAAATCATTCCTTTCTTTTACTTCTAGATGTTTTGAAAAAAAAATTGTAGAAATTGATTATGAAGTTATTGTGATGCAGTAGGATAATGTCGTTAGTAAGGATATTTAGAATCTCTCTTCGTTCGACTTTACATAAGAAATTGATTTTTTGGATTCTGTAAGGTACAGAATTAATAAACCGGAACCCTTTTAAGTCTGTTGTCCACCTGTCTGTCGTTCAGTTGAGATTCCTTTCTCCAAATTATAGTGGAAGAATAAAGCTGAAATTAATATCAACTATCCAAATCGATGACCTCTTGAGACACGAGGAAAATCAATCTTCTAAGTAAACGCAACTAAAAGACATGAGCGTTTACAATTAATTTTTGAAATTCATAATACGAAACTGCAGGAACCATAAGAACCTGGTGGTAAGACACTCCGCTCCCCGCTTTCCGCCTTTTTTTCGAGGCATTGCGTGTTGAGTGGCGGTACTACCACCGCCGCCGCGTAACGCCGCGCTTTGCCTAGTTGCCAGAGCATGCGGCCACAAATTTAAGATAATCTTTTTTGCAGCTTAATACCTACAATCAGAAAATTAGTACGGGATTCTACCTGACTGACTTTCTTTTTCCATGTAATAAATAGTTCGCCGTGCCTCCTGCTACTCGGAGAATGGAGAACTAAGTGTCTTGGTACTAAGTTCTCTCTGCCTATTATGCATATACGTATATCGACATTCTATCACTGTTTTAATGTCTCCCTTCTATAAGCCTTAAATCCATACCTTCTTTTATCTTTTTTTGGTAAAATTATTACATGTAAAGAAAAATCTATATACTGTTTTATGATAATGTAGATAATAAATAAAAATTATTATCATAGATCCGTGGTGGCACAGGGGCCCAACGTCTGACTGTTAAGTTTTGTGTGTTTAATTCCCGTTTGATACCGGTTTGTGGGTTCGATTCCCGTCCGGGAAGGATTAATTACTTCATTCGATTTTTTTTTTCTACCTTGTATATAGGGGAGAACGCCGTTGAATTCTTCCATTCAACGTGCAATGCCTTTAAAAGAAGGCAGGGAATGGGGTGTCTTAACACTATGTTTCCCTCTGTCTATCCTACCACGAGTAAGATAAAGCGTGAAACTAAGAAAATAGAAAATTAATGTGCTTGCTATTGTGGTTGATTGCACAATTTAAAGACAAGTACCAGGTAGCAATTAAAAATATCAAAATAAAAGAACAAAATATATTTATTTTTAAAATATATAAGATAGATTACTATAAAACAAATGAGAGAACATATACAAACATATACAGAATATATCAGAAATATTTACACTAACTTAACTTGAGTCTTATATAATTGTACTTGAGTTGAATGTTAGAGATCGGACTAGATTAATAAAAGGGGACCCATCTACCACTAAAGTTGTAAGTAAAGTACGTACTAATAAAAATAGTCATAGTATTTTTTTTACATTTTTGGCAAAAAGCTTAAAGTCAAAAAGCTTCAATGCCCATGATATCCATGCCCATAGTACCCATGCCCATATGACCCGTAATACCCGCCGTGGCCGTAACCGTAGCCGGAAGAAACAATCGACCCTGAAGATATAACTGGGGCAACTATTCTAGAGGATATTCCGATAGGTAGCGCAGAGCCCACAGAAGCACCTACAGGAATCGAGCCTATACCTCCAAGAGACAATCCAGAACCTATTCCTCCTATGATCCCGCTGCCAATACCTAGTCCGATACCTCCTATACCGATACCTCCTATACCGCTACCTCCTACAGGTACAGCCACTGGTTGTGGAACTGGAACTGGAGCGGGAACACTAACAGCATAAGGCTGGGGTACAGGGATGCCTACACCCTGAGTAACAGTAACTGGCACAGGCTGAGCCACTGGCACGGCAACGGGGCGGTTGATTGGCACAGCGACTGGCCTTGTAATTATCTGTGGCACCGGTTGTGGTACAGACACTGGGACAGGTCTAGGATTGTCCACTGGCACGCCAACCGGAACTGATACTGGCACTGGCCTCGGAACGCTGACTGGCACCGGATGAGGAACTGGTATCGCTACTTTATTGTGATATTCAGAATAGCTATATCTCGTAGGTATTTCAGATGGGGATGCTTCTCTCTTCTTAGTGTCTGGCTTCGCTTGTACTGTGAACACACACAGTGCATAGAGAACCTGGAAAATATTGCACCATTTGTTAGTATATCAAAATGCCATTCCAATGCCAATCTCCTCTGGCAAACCTTAAAAAGAGAAAAGAAATATAACTTCAAATTGAACAAAATTATAATTTAAGTCATCGCAACACTCGGGATTTTTAATAACTTATATCTTTGTAGTTTCTCATATTTTTCATATATCCAGGTCTACACATGTAATTATCTCAAAGTGAGAAACAGGGTCTTATACCATGTAAAATGGGCATAGCAAACAGACTAGTCTAGGTAATAAAACTAATTAACTCACTAAGTATCGAGACATATTGATTAAACTGAATCAACCGACGTGATGTTGGCAAGTGGAGTAAAGTATCGCAACGATAGTATTTATACAGCAAGTAGGCGAGCACTCGCGAACACGAGATGTCGGCGGAAGTCCCTTACAACCTCACATGGAAGAAAGCGGGAAAACTTAGGCACATAGCAAAGTTGTTAATACTGTAGAATTTAATTTTAGGTAACAATTAATATTGTTATAGTAAAGCATGGAATGGAGTAATTTAACTAGATTTCCACAGTTTCTGCGGTTCCCTCTGCCTACCTACCTATCCTGCAATGTGCTGAGTAAAGCGTGGAACAAAAGTTTAGATATTATTAGAAATATCTAATAATATCTAAATCCAATAGGCCTGAGGTTAAATTTGTGACGTTAAGTATTTAAAGGGAACACTAACAGTTTTAAAAAACTATCATTAAAAAAATATTGAAGCAAATACTAGTAATCGGACTGTATTCAAAATATTCAAACTTGAAAATATCTATTATGTTTTTATTATTCAATATTATAACTGTGGTATTAACTACTCTTAAGTATTACTCTGCCCTGCACTGCACTGCACTGGACTGCACTATAAACTTAAAAGGTATAACAAGTCTAGATTCAGACCAGATCTAAGTCATCACGTAAGTGCCCGTAATGTGTTATGTAACATGGTATATTTTTATCTATTCCATCCATTGATCGATGATAGCGAGTTCGATTCCCATTCAGGACTATTTTAATCGTTTCATTTATCTTTACTTAATATGAATGTATACAGATAATGTGTATAAGTTATTATAGTTTATACGATGAATCTTTCAAATGCTTAAAAAATCGCAATTCTCTGTTTTTTTATAAATTGACTTTATCCATGTAAGCTTTTTTTATTAAAATTTAATTAAACCGATACAAGAAACTAAAGTTTTACAGAAGTCATTATCTTCTTTGTAATCTGTTTCTAATCTTTATAATCCGTTTCATAGATAATGCAGTTTAGAAATATTCTTATTAATGTTTTATTTTGTGTCAATTTCGCATACATTGATATAAGAATTAGTTACGTATGCTACGGTTTCAGGAAAATATGCTTTATTTGTATAAAAGGAATATAATTATAATGGAGATATAATTATAATGGTTAAAGGTATTTTACTTAAATATTTTGAATAATGGTAGGGAAAGAACCTCTTAGAATAAGAAGCCCCAGACACGAGGAGAACCTGCGCAATATACTCAACGGGAACTTTTTTCTTTTTTTATAGTGGCAATGTAATCATTTAATACCAAAGTTCATTTCCAAATTTCCTTTCTGCAGTATATCAAGACATTGTATATTGAATGACGGAATGATAATAAATCCATACCCTAGTGAGAATCGAACCCAAACCATTGCACCATGAATATATAAGAACAATGCTTGCAAATAAAGCCAAATAATGTTTAATATGTAAATGATAAATATTTAATGCACTAGTTACAGTGATACAAAACTTCATACAAGTTATTCGTAAAGTATATTTCACCCAATTACAATTTTAAAAAAATATGTATCCAAAACAACTTTGACGTAATCGGTAATGTAGGTTTTTTTAGAAATAATCTTCGCCTCGCTCTTTGATTTCTAATTATTTATTTATATTCTTTTTTACAATTTGTCTTGTATGCTATATTAAATATACATACAATATTGTAAATAGGTTTAAGAACACAAACTGTACCTATATATGTCAATAAAAAGTTGTAATGTTGATATTAATTATAAGAGCAACTGTTGAGTTACTTAAAAAAGCAAATAAAAATCTTAAAGTAGCTGGATTTGAAACCGCGCCTCTTGCAAAAACTTCCCTTTAAGTATTTATTCTATGCTTAGTGAAGATAAACACTTTAAAAATCATAAAAACTGCTAAGTTTCTTGTCGGTTCACTTTAGCAGGCCAGGCCTTCTCAACTAGTGCTAGTGCTTAAGCTAAGAGTTCTAACATAGTAAAAATTTGTATCAAAAATTAATAAATATATAGCATAGTATATAACGACATATATAACGTAGACATTTGATCTACAGACTAAAGGCTAAAGTAGAAAACGGAACTTCTTTACATATTATTTATTCAATGCTATTTTAATAACATGTTTTATTACCGCATCGTAATTTAATGTGTAGCTGGGCAGCTGTAGCCGATTGAGGTAGCTAATGGCGGTAGATGGCAGGCGGCATACAAAACGTGCATTTCTCTCACATTACGTGCTTGAACCGTTGCCAAACGAGGAGTCCCTACTAGGCGTGATTTTTCAATTCATCCGCCGGCCGTCGGCATTTCAAACATCCCCCAAAGACGTTGCGCAGACGAGAAGCTCATACATATGTATGTCACCATCCACTCTGAATACCGGGCGCTTGCGTAAGCCGTGATGAAAGCAAATGAATCATAAAAACTGTTCGGGAGTATTTTTAATTGAGATTATTTAACTAATAGCGACGCGTGTCTTTTCTTGGTTTTCTTATTATTTTTTTATGTCTTCACGCTTTATCCCACACATGGCAGAATTGGCAGAATGAACTGCAGGAACCACAGGATCCTGTTGCTGAGTCACTGCTTTCTCCTGTCCCTGCTTTCCACCCTTTTTTAAGGCATTGCGTATTGAGTGGCGGAGCTCAACGCAGTGATTTGTCTAATTTCCAGAGTGAAGAAAATGTAAGTAGAAAAATACACCTTCCCCACAATCAAATCAAACCCACCGTCGCGTTTACAGGTAGACGCTACGCCTCTGCGCCACGACGGTCCTCGTATTTAAATGTTTTTGGTTATATTTACGTTGCGTTACGTTGAGATCTTCCCCTAAAGTGTCAACACACAATATCTCGGAAACTGGATGGAAAGTAAAGAATCTTAACATGAGGTCCCTCCCATCTTTCCATTCTGTTATATGAGAAATACAGTGTAAATATAAAATCAATATATATATATGTATGTACGTTTGTATGTATTTTTTACAGAAAACATAGTCACTATGTAGAATTGGCATTGTAAAGTGTCTTATATAGTATTACTGTCATTTCAGTTAAATCAAGACAATAATTCTCATTATTATACATATATACATTTTAAAGATCAGGAATTCATATATTTTTTTTTGTTGGAATTTTATAAAATAAAAAAAAGTTACTTAAAGAAAACATATAAAAATTTGAACGCAGCGGGACTCGAACCCGCGCCCTCCTGCGAACTTTTAATATGTTTTCTTTAAGTATTTTTTCTGTCCTCAGTGTGGATTAACACTTTAAAAATCATAAAAATAAAAAAAAGTTTTTTTATTTACTTACATAAAAAAGACAACTGGTATAAACATTTTTTTAATAACTCCATCTAATACGATTACAAGAAACTAAATACTTAATACTATTTTGAATTCAGGCGGAAGATGGAAAATGGAATGTTTTGACCCAAAATTCTCTCCGTCCCTCGTTACAGGAAACACTAATACCTACAAAATCAACAATCGGAATACGTTAAATCTTTTCAAGTTATATGGTGTAACAAGTACAATTTTATATTAAAAATCGACTCACGTGGAGCAATACCACTTTGAATTTCTATTATTTGGTAGAAACAGATCAGTTGGTCGACAGCCTACTTTTTTCTTTAAATTACAACAACATCCAATTGGAATGCCTGTTGAATGATTTATATATGGATTATAGGTAATAGTCTATAGTATACGTACGTACTAACTAAACATACTTTATAGTATTTTTTTTAATATTATTAAAAATGAGTTTAATGCTATATATACTTCTAAAACAATTGATTCCAGGAGTTTTTTCTCTTTTATGTTTCATTGGGCGTGGGACAAACTGTGGGAATTCATAATAGTAGACAAAGGTTATATGAACTTTATAGTGATAAAACATATAACCACAGTAAAGCATTTGTTAATTATGTTAAGACCTATACTAAATTGTTTAAAAATGTATGTTCCAAAATCTTTATATATTAAATTTTTTTTTAGATTCATTTTTTTTAGATGCTTTATCCCGACCATGGCAGAGTAGGCAGAGGGAACTGCAGGGACCGTGGGAACCAACCTAGTGTTAAGACACTCCGTTGCTTAGTCCCTGCTTTCTCCGTCCACGCTTTCCGCCTTCTTCGAGGCATTGCGTGTTGAGTGGCGGAACTCAACGCTGTGCTACCTAATTTGCCAGAGCGAAGAAAACGGAAATAGAAAAACTCATCTTCTCCAACTGGGGATCGAACCCAGAAACTCATTCGTTTTAAAAATAAAAGTAGAAATTCCATTGATAAAATTAAAATGACATGATAAATAGTGAGGCTGGAAGAGCTAGGGATCACAACTGTGAGCTTAAGTTAAAAGTTGGTAATTATCTAGACGTTGCTTTCACTTTTAAAAAATCCTTCACTGACTCTTATATCTTCCCGACCGTCGCTGAATCATTACTTAAGGAGAGCGCACCAGCATGTCATGTAGACTTTAAATTTAAATTAGTTACTTCTAGAGAGATTGTTAAAACATTTAAGTCCCTAAATATGAAGTAAACAACCGACTTATGGGGCATTTCTGTAAAACTAATTAGTTATGTATTAGTTATGTAATAGAGCAGGTTTCCTGATTTAATGAAATTTAGTAAATTTATACCTATATTTAAATCTGGTAGTACAGCAGATTCCTCCTACTATCTACCTTCCTACTACTACCCTAGCTTAGTAAAATTTTTGAAAAATTAATATTAAATCAAATATTAGTGCAATTTAATGTGCATAATCTTATACATGAAAAACAGTATGGCTTTATTAAGTGTCGTTCTTCTACCGATGTTGGAATAGGAGTAATAAAAAGTATCTACGAGGCTTGGTAGGAGTCACAGGATGCTCTTGGCATGTTCTGTGACTTGTCCAAAGCATTTGATTGCGTCCAACACTCCACATTGATCATCAAGTTACATCATTATGGCATAAGGGGATGTTCACTCGATCTTCTGACCTCTTATTTAGCGAACAGGGTTCAGAGGATTGACGTGAATGGCAAGGGTCTATTCTTGGTCCTTTCCTATTTCTAATCTATATAAATGACCTGCCTCATCTAGTTGGAAAGGACCAAGAGATAGTATTATTTGCTGATGATACTACATTGATTTTTAAAATGAAAAGACGACTAAACATATATGACGATGTAACAAAGCCCTCTCAAAAATAGTCACTCGTTACAGGAAACATACATTGGTTTAGTGTTAATAATTTACTACTGAATAGTAAAAAAAACTAAATGTGTATTATTCAGAACGCCGAATACAAAAACTGTTAAAGAAATGAAATGGAACAGTTTACTATATGGGTAATAGCCGACAGGACATAGTCCAGGATAGATAAAATCATAGATCGATTAATACTATCAACACCAGTAGCATTAGATGTTATTGAAATGATTATTTTACGAATTTCTTCATCAGACACTGGAGAAAGAACTAAGTCGTTAAAAGGAAGAGAGGCCATGGATTCAATCTCAGAAATAGTTGTTAATTTAGTATTGGGAGATAACGGAGAACTGGAAGAAATATATCTGTTTAAGATATCAGGAGAAAACGAAGAGACAGCAATGTCTTCACTCCGTTTATTTATACCTAGTGTTTGAAGAAATTTCCATACTGAGGCCGAAGATGAATTACTAACATTTAAGTGACAATAGTGGCGTTTGGCTGTTCTTACCATTAGATTACACCTATTGCGAGCTGCCTTATATAAATCCCAGTTTTCTTTGCTCCTATCACGCTTAAACCTGCGGAAAGCGCGATCGCGTCGTAACATGGCCATACGGACTCCTTTGGTAAAGGAGGAGGCGGACGTCTGATCTTAACGGGTCTCAAAGGTGCGTGTTTATCGAACAGTGATAAAATAGACAAATTAAAGTGAGAGACTTTATCATCTACCGTCGATGAACAGAACACCAAGGACATATTCCAGCGATCTTGCATCTTCTTTTAAAGCCTGTTTGTAAAATATTAACAATTTTACCAAAATCGGTGATGTACACAATATTAATACAAGAAACAGGCATAAACTTACCGCGCCTGTAACAAGACTACATCGCATTCGCAATTCTTTTATGGGACAGTCTGTATGCTTCTACAATAGGATCCCAGAAAACGTCCAAGATTGTTCTATATCACAATTTAAAAATTTGTGAAACGACGTTTGTGTGTTAAAGGTTTACCATATTAATGAATTCATAAATGATAACACCTTGGGAATTAAATGCTCGCTCCAGTCTAGTTCAAGCGTATCGTTATCATTAATAAGAATTGTAAAATTGTAAATATTTGGAAAATTACAAAAAAAAAGAAAGAAAAAAAAACAGATTAAGTCCCTGCTGAGTTTCTTACGCCGATTCTTCTCAGTTCTGAGGTATTAACTTTAGCGAACCGGTGGATTTGGCGTTCAAAAAATGAACCTTGTACTTCTTATTTTTGAACAAAATTGGTTGACTTTGACTTGACTTAACTAGATTCCTCTGTCTACTCTGCTGTGTGCGACAAATAATTTAAATCTAGTTATTTATTCTATTTAATGTATATGATGTAATTGCTCATATGGCTATGTTTCTTCATGTTACAATGCAAAGACGACATACATACATACATATAATGTATGTACACATACAAGCATACATGCAATAATTAGTTTATAGACAAATTTCAATATACATTTTAAGTCAATTACAATTATCATATACTTTTCTATAGCTTCATACTTTGTCACGCACATGGCAGGGTAGGCAGAGAACCGCATGAATCGTAGGAACCTAGTGTTAAGACACTCCATCGGTGCTTTCTGCTTTTTTCAAGGCATTGCATGTTAAGCGGCTGAATTCAACGACACGTTTTGCCTAGTTTCCAGAGCGAAGAAAATGGAAATAGAAAATCCATCTTCCCCTGGTGGGAATCAAACCCACAAACTGTAGTATTGAACCGTAAACTGAAACCGTAGTTTGAATTATAATTAAGTTACTTGTGATATTATAGCATAGCTTGTAATTTCTCACGCAGCGGCGCAGCCTCCACTGTGTGTACGTACACAATGAGATTCCCATATTAACATTCAATGTGCTATAGTAATATTGTGTCGGTTGGTTAACAAAGGAGATTTTTGTATTTCTTTAAGCCTTAAGGTTTTCTTAAGGTATTGGCGTTTCGCAAGTTTTGCGAGCAATATTGTTATTCTGTTAGGAATTGGCAGAACCTTGTACATTTAGATATAGTATTTAATATATAAATCACAAGCTGATAATATTTTTATTAATAGTCAGCTTTAGCAGCTTTTAAACAATTGTCATGTCATCTTTTCAAACGATATGGACTTTTTGAATGTTCCTGATAGTTTTAATTTTAATAGAACGTCTTAATTCAAACTCGATGGTAGAAAGTTTGATTCAAATTAAGTAAATAGTTATAATTTTGCTGATTTCTTCGTTAATTTTCTCTATTTACCTCACATTCAGAGCTAAACTGAAGAATGGAGTGTCTTGACACTAGGTTTTTCTTGCTTAGCCTACTATTTGCTGATTTGAAGCCGAAGTAAAATTATTTAAAAACAGGAATACAGATCAATCTTATAACGTACATATAATATATATGTGAACCCGTTTTAAATGAATTGTTAGCAACTGGCGCAACCTTGGTTTGATCGCTTTCTAATACCTTAGAATAAAGATGCCTCGATAAGCTGTAGAATTAGCATTATGTCATTATGTCTTAGAAATACATGACTCAGCGGCCACCATAGTGCTATGGCCTATTTGTCCCACCTGCTCGTCTATACTGACCGTAACACTCTTTTTAAATTTATTGCGTGAACTCTTGTTTTGTAAGCTACTAATGCTTTATATTATTCCTTTATCTTATAGAAAAAGAGAGTTGAGTGAAATATCACTGGAATTTTCATAAATTGTAGAGAAATTAAGTACCTGCTGATTTTTTATCAAAATTTGGAAAAACAAGGAGAATATAGTATCTCCAAAATATCATCTATGTATACTTTCCCCATAAACAGCGTGAAAATAGAAATAATGAATTAGAAATAAATTAAAGTGGACCGTCGTTTGTAGGTTAGATTCCTACTGGGGGTAGATGGATTTTTTAATTCCCATTTTCTTCGGTGCGGCGTTGATTTCCGCCACTCAACACGCAATGCCTCGAAAAACCCGGAAAACGGGGACGGAGAAAGCAGGGACTAATCAACGGAGTGTCTTAGCTCTAGGTTCCTATGGTTTCTGCGATTCCATCTGTCTATCCTGCTATTTGCGGGATGGAGCGTGAAGGTACAAATGAATTTAATAAAATCAAACATACAAGCAAAGTAGCACATTCTGATTTCCTGTATGTGATTACTTCATATGTTAACAATAATGTTTATGTCACACGAGTTACGTTCAGGTTGAGCTAAAAAATAGACAGAACCAGATTTAGAATTAATTAAGTATTATCTAAGATTAGTTCAACTAAAGGAATGTCCATGTACGCCACTTGCTATACTACTATATTGCGTCATAGAGAAAATGGCTAAAAAACTGACCTACCCTTATTGAGATAGTTTATATTACAAAAACTTAAGGAATTTTAAGCCTTAGTTCTTTAGTTTTAGATATAAAATTGATTTCTCTAGAAAATTCGCCATAAATTCTTCAAATAGCCGTAGAGCATGAATCATGTATTTCGTGACATCTAATTTATGAGGTATGTCGGTTTATACATACATATATAACAGATTCACCTACATACATATATTTGACGTGCAAATAATCCACAATTCAACCAAAGCCTACAATATACGTCAAAATTATATAGTTTAGCTTCATTTGTGAATAATAAACGTAATTTTAATGTACATACATACACACACATCTTCACACTCTATCCCTGGCGGGGTAGTCAGAGAGAACGGAGCACGAAACGCTGCGGTCCCTGCATACCTCTTCCGCCTCGTCCACTGCCATTAGCCTCTTCACACATGCTCTCCGGGGAGTCCTTATGCTTTTTACGTGACTCTCATCCAGTATCTTTGATACTGGGTATGGGTAAGAGAGGTAACTACAGATTTTTATATATTTTTAAACTGTTATTGTATTTAAAGAAATTGTTTTGTAATTTGCATATTAGATATATATCATTAACTTTCATTCGTAAACTTATTTTATAACATTTCATTATTTTTATCTATCCAGAGTATCTCAAAAAGTGATTGCTTTTTCAATGTAAACAAAAAAACACATATAAAATATCTTAGTATGTAATATAATATTTTTTGATTTATATTATATTTTTACCAGAGATTATAAATTATAGGAAATTTCATAAATAGTCCAGTTTTTGTAAAATAGTCCACAAAAAATATAGACTATGTTTGTGGTTAACACAAACATAGTCTATATTTTTCTAATATATATCACAGATAATGTAATAAAAATAGTATTAAAAGGTGTAATAATTGTTTATATGGGTGTAGTATTTTCTGAGCGTATTTCTGACAAACAAGCAAACAAATCTTTCCTGTTTATAACATTACTATGAACATAGTTTTTTATCACATACTCGTATATTAAATGGTGAGTAAAGAAATTTGTTTTTTGTGAATTATGTTATATTCAAATTATATTTATATTACACAGTAGAGTAAGCAGAGAGAAACGGAGAAAATGAAGGAACCGTGTTAAAACACTCCATTTTCCGCTTTCTGCCATTCGATACATTATTTGTTGAGTGGCGAACCTCAATGACGCGCTTGTCTAGTTGCCAAAGCCAAGAAAATGTAAATGAAATAATCCATTCTCTTGGAAATCGAACCCAAAAGCCTTCGTGTTTACAGGCAGATGCTGCTCTATTGCGCTACGACGGCCCTCTATATAGAGAGCCGGAATATTTCTATATAGATCCATATTTAAAATTGTAATCTGGAAATCTGATTATAAGAAAAATTGATAATTATCAAAAAAAATTATTGTAGTGTGGTAGCCTGCGGCATTGCTCATGCTGTACGCGAGTTCGTCTGCGTGAAAGATTGTGCACAAAGGTTACTAATAAATAAATAAAAAAAGTGGTTAACCAAATAAATAAAATAAAATATATTGGGGATGGTACGGGCCACCCAATCAAATAAAATAAATAATAATATAAATATAATAAATAAATAAACTAAAAATAAATAAATAAAGGCCTATGGGCGCGCCTGAAATGAAAATAGGAAATTAAAAGAAATGAAATATAACAACATAAAGTCGCGACTAATCTCGGATATGACTTTTTAAAAAGACGTCTTTAAAGAAAAATTGTAACCCCATATAGGGCTATAAAAAGATTTTTCTCTTGCATAGACATGTACGTAGTTAGTACGTAGGTATACATACTAATACTGAGACATGACCGTATATTTTATATGTACTTTAATTTTAGTAATACTTAAATAATAAGAAGCTTTTAGATTATAAGATATTATTAATATTACTTAAGATTTTAAATAGTTATTTAATTGCTATCGAAAAAAAATATTTGTAATTTTTTTTTCTTTAAATGCCGTGGGAGGTGTAGTGTGGTAGCCTGCGGCATTGCTCATGTGTATGTTTAGTATATCTCTGAATTAGAATAAATCAGAACCTGGTGACAACAAGACGTGTTTAATTAATCCCAACCTTACAATTATATTAAATTATATTATTATTATATTATTATTATTATTATTTATATTGATAATTATAATTTTTATGCTAATCCACCATGACAGGTCCCTGTATATAAATGTTATAAATTGTAATCTGAAAATGTAATTATTATTAGAAATAAAACCATAAATAAAACATTATTATTAGAAATGATATGTATCAGAAATAAAGGGCTAATTTTATTTAATTATCTATTATTGAAGTAAACGAAATAGAATCCTTGGACGAGAGTGACTAGAAAGTGGACTACTAAGGATAATTACAAACGGTGACTTTAAGGCATTGAAATTGAACTCTATTTTATTATACCATAAAATGTAGATTGGCTTGAAAAATAAAGTCACTTAGAACTTTTTGGTATTGTCATCTTATATAGAGCAGGTCTGTGGGAAACAGAGGTCCTTTCAAGAAGTTAAATTATGAATCCAATAGTTGCAAAGTCAATATGCAAATTAGTTCAGACTAACTTGTAAGGACACAGTTGCATCACTGGGCATTAGGAGATTTATGTTTGTTATTATTCATTGCAATTAATATAGTACGATATTTGTATATTGTTTGAAACTTATATATTTATAAGCTATTGCAGCCCACAACTTCGCTTTTTAATACAATATTGTTACAAGAATCTTAAAAAAGTCTGTTCGAGATCTCAAATAGTCCATATGGGAAAAAAATATACTTCACGCTCAATAATTTTAAATAAGGAACCATTTTTAACCGATTTCAAAAACAGGAGGAGGTTCTCAATTCGACCGTACATATGCTTTTTTTTATGTTTGTTCGCGGATAACTTTGTCGTTTATGAACCGATTTTGATGATTCTTTTTGTATTTGGTAGGTCTTATACCAGAGGTGGTCCCATTAAAATTTTATCAAGATTGATTGAGTCCTTTTGGAGATAATCAACAAAAACAAATTACTATTTCTGTTCGCGAATAACTGTGTCGTTTATGAACTGATTTGGATGATTATTATTGTATTTCGTAGGTCTTACATCAGACGTTGTTTCATTAAAATTTTATCGAAATTGGTTCAGCACTTTTGGAGATAATTAACAAAAACATATATCAATACAAACATTTATTATGTCTATTCGCGGATAGCTGTGTCGTTTATGAACCGATTTTTGATGATTCTTTTTGTATTTAGTAGGTCTTACATCAAACGTTGTCCCATTTAAATTTTACCGAAATTGATTCAGCACTTTTGGAGATAAATAACAAAAACTTTTTTTTAACTTCTTATGTCTGTTCGTGGATAACTTTGTATAACTGTGTCGCTTATGAACCGACTTTGATGATTATGGGTTATAACTCATTTGGGGTCTGATGATGAAGTCGAAGGACAGTTCAGGGAACTCTTCAATGATTTAAAGAACCTTATGTTTGAACTTAATTAATTTATATTGATGAGAAGAAAACTTTGCACCCATATGGGTTATAATGAAGGTCTGCGGTAGATCTGGTCATGGAGACCATAGACAGTAGAGGGAACGCAGAACGGGCTTCTTCCGTTTCTTTTGCTAATCGTTCATGAATCAAACTGAGCCGGTGAACGCGGGCTTCTTCCGTTTCGTTGGATAATCGTTCATGAATCAAACTGAGCCGGTGGGCACGGGCTTCTTCGGATTCATTTGATAATCGCTCTCGAATCAAAGAAAAACGATGGTCACGATTTCCTTTTCTTTCTTTGCATAATCTATTGATATATAAGCTCTCATAGCCGACAATCTATTTCCGCGCTCCTCTGGCGTTTCATTTTGTCTCTTCTTATTTGCTTTTTCTTTAATTATATTTAATCTTTTCCGCCTATCATTATGCGTCTCAAGTAACCGTCGTTTCTTCATTCGAGAGGCATCCTTGCTCGGTCTACCCATCACTCAAAATCGTTAAATAAAGTAATTTTTAACAAAAAAGAACCGACTTCAAAAAGTAGAAAAGTTCTAGTCTAAAGCAAAAAAGTTAACTAAAAAGCAAAAAATAAATTTCGGCACAAAGTAATACGTTCGTATTTTTTCTTTGTTAAATTTAATTAATGATTACTTAAGTAAATAAAAAATATTTTATAATTTTGAATCAAATTACTAAGTACACAAATTCAAATTTCAAACACACAATATTATTAAATATATCAAACAGTAACAGTATTACAAAAATAAAAAAATAAAGTATATTAAAATGATGAAAGAATATAAAGAAAGATATATATATATATATATATATATATATATATATATATATATATATATATATATATATATATATATATATATATATATATATATATATATATATATATATATATATATATATATATATATATATATATATATATATATATATATATATATATATATATATATATATATATCTTGGAGAATTTATCATGGAGAGCTCAGATTAACGAAGTCAGTAAACGTGTCCATTTCTCTCTGCATTCTCTTAAACGTTTGCAGAATTTCCTTCCTTTCAAAACAAAAATTTTTAATTGTAATCTGAAAATGTAATTATTATTAGAAATAAAACCATAAATAAAACATTATTATTAGAAATGATATGTATCAGAAATAAAGGGCTAATTTTATTTAATTATCTATTATTGAAGTAAACGAAATAGAATCCTTGGACGAGAATGACTAGAAAGTGGACTACTAAGGATAATTACAAACGGTGACTTTAAGGCATTGAAATTGAACTCTATTTTATTATACCATAAAATGTAGATTGGCTTGAAAAATAAAGTCACTTAGAACTTTTTGGTATTGTCATCTTATATAGAGCAGGTCTGTGGGAAACAGAGGTCCTTTCAAGAAGTTAAATTATGAATCCAATAGTTGCAAAGTCAATATGCAAATTAGTTCAGACTAACTTGTAAGGACACAGTTGCATCACTGGGCATAAGGTAATTTATGTTTGTTATTATTCATTGCAATTAATATAGTACGATATTTGTATGTTGTTTGAAACTTATATAATTTCTAAACTATTGCAGCCCACAACTTCGCTTTTTAATACAATATTGTTACAAGAATCTTAAAAATGCCTGTTTGAGATCTGAAATTGAATATTCTTCACGTTCAATAATTTTAAATAAGGAACCATTTTTACCTTGTGTAATAATAATAAAGTGTATTAAAATGATGAAAGATATATATATATATATATATATATATATATATATATATATATATATATATATATATATATATATATATATATATATATATATATATATATATATATATATATATATATATATATATATATATATATATATATATATATATATATATATATTTGAGTGCAATTAATTTTAATATCTCATTCGGTATAGTAAATGCAAGATTATTACTATTCGAAGCATTTTGCGTAATCCCGTTTTGGTTCCGCCCACGTTTGCTCACTGTCTTGTGTTAGTACTGTTCAACAATACTAGGTTATATTGTTGTGCAAGAAACAGTTAAAACGAAAACTATAAAATTATTTATATATAGGGGAAATACTCGGCTTTTCACCTAAGTTTTTCGCTTTATCTTGTTACCGTATTGAAAAAATATAAATACTTAATTCACCTGGGAATCGAACACCCACACGCTGTGAAGAAACATTATGAGAATATTACTATCATATTTGTATTATTGTATATTATAGCTGTTGATACACCATGTAACTAAACAAAGAAATGACTAAAATTTAATTAATTCAATTCAATTCCCTCTAAGCATTAAAATGATATCCAAGGAAAGCCATTATTTATCAGTAACACAATATGTTATTAAGAGAAATATTTATTAAGAAACTATTAAAGGTCTAAGCCGAGATAACATTTATAGTATTGATTTAAAAATATACCTAATAAAGATATTCAACCGATATAGACCACAAAATTAAAGCAAGTAAATTATTTTTTTTTTTTACTTTTTTTTTTTTTTTTTTTTTTTTTTTTTTAGCTTCACGCTTTATCCCGCACATGGCAGGGTAGGCAGAGGTAACTGAAGGAACCGTGGGAACCTAGTGTTAAGACACTCCGTTGCTTAGTCCCTGCTTTCTGCGTCCCCGCTTTCCGCCTTTTTCGAGGCATTGCGTGTTGAGTGGCGGAACTCAACGCCGCGCTTTGCCTAGTTTGCCAGAGCGAAGAAAATGGAAATAGAAAAATCTATCTTCTCTGACTGGGAATCGAACCCAGAAACCGTCGCGTTACAGGCAGACGTTGCGCCTCTGCGCCACGACGGTCCTCTTATATATTTATTACTAAAATTAATTTACTCTATCGAACCGAATCGATATTGCTTCATTAAACTTACCGGGACGTACGTCGTGGCGCAGAAGCATAAGCGTCTGCCTGTAAACGCGACGGTGTGAGAGTTCGGTTCCTACTCGGGAAAGATGTATTTTTCAATATGCATTTTCTTCGCTCTGGAAAATAGGCAAAGCGCCGCATTGAGTTCCACCACTCAACACTCAATGCCTCGAAAAAGGCGGAAAGTGGGGATGGAGAAAGCAGGGACTTAGCAACGGAGTGTCTTAACACTAGGATCGTATGGTCCCTGCAGTTCCCTCTGCCTACCCTGTAATATGCGGGATAAAGTGTGACGCTAAAAAAGTAAAAAAAAACCGAGACCTATAAAAAGAAATGCAAAAAAGCTTTACGCATAGAAACTAAGATAGATGTTGTGACGTTCAGATGGAACTCAACGCTGCACTTTGACTTCTAGAGTGGAGAAATTTAAATTATTTAAACAAAATCATTTTCTCAAGTGGTAATCGAATGTGATGATTGTAAGCATCACGCGTACAGCGAGTCGTCTACCGTTCTCTTCCATTCTATACGAGGCACAGAAACTATAACACAGAGTGTCTTAACACTAGTTACTCTCTGCTAGCAACATGTGGGATACAGAGTAAAGCCAATTAAATGTCGACGCAATCTGAATGAGTGGGATTCGAAAACAATTGACGCAATGAGTTACGTATACCTACATACATACATACATAAAAGTTCCAAACGCTTGAAGCAGCTAAAATTAGAACAAATTTCATAGTTTTTACAATGCTCTCGCTAATTGACTCCGAAAGGGTTTCAAAATATGGTTTTTAAGATAGAGTCAACATTGTAGTACAGTGCGAAATGACATTTATAACTTATTTGTTTGAACACCAACAAAAAGAAAAAATATTTTGTTTTTATTACGCAATTCATAGTTCCTACTTCTTTTAACACTTTCTGTAGGTTTCTCTGAAATATATAAATAGAAAAGAAGTAATAGAAGTACAGAGGCACTGCATCTTTGAACTCCTGCCTAGTTGTTGTAGATACAATTATAGTGTAGAGGATCATCAACAGAATGATCAAATTAACACTTTTTTCGTTAAAATTTATTTTCTGTGGTAAGTTAGGAGGTAGGATATAGAGAGAAGCAGCCTCTTATTTTCTGGTTGTCTTGAAACTTAATAAATAAATAAATATGATTTATAAATAAAACGACAACGTTTTATATTATGTGACGTAAAATGTAAAAATGAAATTAAAAATTGTTGATGTTGTTGTGTTGTTGTGTTGTGTGTTGTCTTGTTTAAAAAATTATAATTAATTAGTAAACATAAAATAAAAAAATATCTCCAATAATATCTACATTTATAAAATAAACCTAAATATCCTCTGTCACAGCATGAGGATTATAGCATGTAGGCATTAGAATTTAGAAAGGGTCAATTCTAATGCACTGTCCGTAATTCATAATTATGCCCATTGCAATTTTAATGTAATTTTGAATTTTGCCTTCACGTTTACAACGACAATATCGAAGCAAGCTCGATTTTGCTAAGCTACTGTCCTATCTAAAAACATGATTTTGTCGTAGTCTATATTATTTCTAATTAACTAAAAAGAATTATGAACAACATAGGTAGGTTTTGATTTAATACAATATGTAATTGAAAGTAAAATAAATATCAGACGAGTGTGAGTAGTACTAACCGAGGGGACCGAGGGTACCATACTAATTATATGATTGTGGGTCAATGAAAAATTTTTTACAAAAATTTTAAAATTTTTTACATTACTTATACGAACGGAAAAATTTAATTTTACGGTCTCATGTATTCAGTGGAGTATATTTACATTAAAAATACATGTAAAAATTTGAACACAACGAGGTTTGACTCTGCGCCCCCTTGCAGCAAGAGCTCTTACACGGTTCGCAAGAGGGAGCGGGTCTAAATTAAGCTGCTTTCAATTTTAATGTCTTTTTAAATATTTTTGTATCCTCAGTGTAGATTAACACTTTAAAAATTATAAAAATATATTTACATATATAACATTATAATTGTTATTTTCTCAGTTAAAGTTATAATTTAAAAATTTTCAAATTTTACCATAAATTAGAGGCACTGTCTGTCCACTTCTTATCAAATGTCATAACTCTAGGAGTTCATCAGGAAATAACGTGCAGGTTTTGATTATGTGACAATTTTTCCATGCTAAAGAACTAACTAACTTTGCGTTAATTTAGAACCTTGGACTTTCTGTGCATCATAATCATCACAACGTCATAACCACCGTCTTTCCTACTAGTTACTGTCCCACTGCGGCACCGTGACTATGAAAAGAATAAATATCAACTAAATTAATTAAATAAAAAAAACATTTAACATACTTTTTTTTTCATACCATATATATATCTTATATAACTTTCCTACGTACCGCACCAGTAGTAAGTATTCTAGATATTAAGCTGTAAGGTTACATAAATGTAGCGATGCGAACGTAGTGAAAATGAATATTGTTATAATTTTCCACTAATAACTGACATTAATAACTAACTTACTATCAGTACTGACTATCTATCTGTTCTCCGGGACGCAGCTTTATTGTTATGAAAGTGATAGAGTACCCGTGGTAACTCAAATTCATTGTAAAATTTAAACACATACGTGTAAATGTTGTAAAAAAAGGCATAAAATATTGTAAATTGAATGAAATATAGTTATTTTTATTTTATAAGTTCACACTATACCCCACACGTAGCAGGATTGGTAGAGAGAACCACAGGATGAAGGAATCTAGTGTCAAGACACTCCTTTCCCCGTTTTCCACCTTTCGAGAAAATATGTCGCGAAAGTCAACGTCACCCTATGCCTTGTTGTGAGAGCGAAGTAATGAACGGAAATCATTTATTCTCGGCGAGTAGGAATCGAACACAGAAACTATCACGGTTACAGGCAGACGTTTTGTGTTTGCGCTACGACCTCTATTACAATTACTAATTCTTTAATTATTCTTACCTCAAAATATAGGATGTCATAATTGTAGGGCGGTAGTAGATAAGTGGAGTCCACTCCTGTGACACACGAAAAAAGCACCTATATAAGAGAGCTTAAAACAAATAATGCGTCAGATAATATTGTTTCAAAAATGCAATTTCAATTTATTAAATAAGGTATCTACGTCTATAGGCTTTTGTTGCAAAAGTTGACAATAACAAAAAGCTCAGGCCAATTCTCAAGTTGCAATCCTTTACCGCCGCCAGGAAGCGATTGTGCACCGAGGCGAAGTTGTCTCACCTAAGCCATTTGTTGGGCGCATTGAAATTTTGTAACTCGCTCTGACCTCTCGTAATTTTGCCGCCTTGCTCTGTATAAAGTGATATTTAGAACGAAATTAGCAAATCAATATTGTATTATATGAAACTAAGAAAATCTTTTAAAATCTTCTAAGAAATATTAGAGTGTATATACTATACGTGAAACACTCTTCTTGACTCCTCATTAAAGTATAGGAACTTATAGATGTTTGTTTAATATATTACTTTCTTTTTTTTACGTCTTCACCCTTTATTCCGCACAAGACAGAGTAGGTAAAGAGAATTGCCAGAACCATAGGAACCTAGTGTTTAGACACTCCGTTGCTTAGTCTCTGCCTTCTCCGTCCCTGTTTTCCGCCTTTTTCGAGACAACGCACTTTGCCTAGTTTCCAGATTGAAGAAAATGGAAATAGAAAAATATATCCCCTCAGAGCAATCGATCCCACAAACTGCCACGTTTACAGGTAAATGCTATATATATTACTCAAATTACATTATATGACTAAGTAAAAAATGTATAGTATGTAACCCTAACGGATATTACATCTTGTTCAAAGAAGGTATGATGGTGTCGATGATTACATAAACATTTAATTAATCGATTGCATATAGTTAATTTTTTTAAATGATAACCTCTTTTAAAAAATATTTACATTACGAAGGCCATTTCCAACAATAGGATTATTATCACGAAATTTTCTACTCTACAAACATTTCCTTATCATTTTAGTACAAAGTCATAAATGGTTTCGATATTTGATTATCATAGTATTTATTAGTATTATAATAAAATTTTATTTTTAAATTCCACTTTTGGATGGATTCATATGAAAAAAATTAATGTAGTTTGCTTAAAATCATAGCCTTTGTTCTAAGTAATAATGAATTTAAAAAATAAAGTAAAGGTATATGAGACTTTATTTTGATTAATATATAATTCTATGTATTAACATTAATATAGTTATTGTTTATGATAAGAATATATAGTACGAGTTAAAAAGGGTACGGACCACAAAGGCTCTTACTAAGGCATGTAAAGAGATAGTTCCATTATATATAGATAGGGCCCTAATTGTTGACTATTTAAATCTCACGGAATTAATCATATGTATATATATTTTTTAAGTTTTTAAAATATTATAAACTTTTAAAGACTAAATATATATATTTTTTGAATAGAGAAGAGGTGTTTACTAATATAGTTAATATGACTGTCATATGACAGTCATATTGATATATCTCATCTCTCTTCTTCTTAATATATATTTATGATATGTCTAGGAAAATTCTTTTATATATAATAAAAGAATCTAAGAACGAGATTTTATAGTTGAAACAGTCTATCTTTTTGCGTTTGCCAGTGTTTAGATTCATTAAAAAAACATGGAGCTACGTTGTAACTCTCTTTTCTCTATTTTCCAATAAAAAAAAAACAAAATCGATTTTTCAAATACAAAATTTGTTACAAAAGAATATCGATAACGTCATTGCAATTGCATTCGCTCGCAGCCATATAGCTCGAGTGGGGTTTGTACCTAGTATATAAGTCCCGGGCGGGAGTGCCGAGGTACAGTGTGAGACAGTTGCACAGTGCCGTGTGTGAAATGAAGGCTTTTGTAAGTTAATCAGTTATTTGTTTACACAATATTATTCTTAACACTAATTATATGTTTTTAGCTAATTTTGTTTATAATACTTTTCCATATATACGAAATTGATTTTTGTGCAGAAAATTCATGTGACTTTTTGAAATACCAAAAATATTTTTTTTATTATTCGTTTTAAAATAATGAGGTGATAAAAAAATAAATGTATCGTAGTATAGATTATTACATGTTTAAAATATATTAAATAACCTGAAGTAACTTAATTTAAATTTTAAATAGTTAATATTTTTGTGAAAATATCGATTTATTTTTAAAACGATCCGTTTCTTAACCAATAACTTAAAAAGCTGCAAAAGCTCGTAAACTATGTAAGCTCTTTTAAAAATTAAATTTTAAAATTAAATTATATAGATGTCAAAAAGCCAAATAATTACATCTTTGTCACTAAATGAAACTTAATTTTGTATAATCATCAAACTAACCAATCCTACGTAAAAACTATCTTAGAGACCAAGAAATAAAGAACTGCGTGACTTGTAATTAATTCAATCTCAGTATAAGCCGTTTAAAGTAATATACAAATAAAGTAAAAAAATATGTTTGACATATGTATATGACCCTAAGCACTATAAATGGAGTACAATCTAAAAGTCGTACAATTAAAACAAAATAAAATCATATTTTTATACTTAGACGTGATAAAAGTAATCACAACTACAGCTTCACGCTTTATCCCGCACTTTACACCGCAGCAGGGTAGGCAGAGGGAACCGTAGGAATCGTGGGAACTCAATGTTAAGGTACTTTGTTCCCTGCATTCCGATTTCTCGAGGCATTCCGTATTGAGTGGCGGAACTCAACGCCGCGAATATTTGAAAGTTTTTGTGTATGTATAAAAAGCAATTTATTATTTTCAAAAAAACAACTATAAGCTATTTTTATACTAACTAGAAACGTTTTTATTTAATAGAATCATTGTTGTGATAACATTCGGATATAGTTGCAATTAATGTGAAATAAAGTATATTACGATACGTCTATCTTTTTGTGTATGGTCCTCTTGGCGATGTGAGACACTACCTGGCGCTAAACACGGAAATTGTAAGTTCGATTCCTATTCTAGGGAACGATATAGCAGAGAGTTTTCTCTCTATTAGATAAAACACGTCGCTGACTTCCACCACTCTATAATAGGCTACCTCTACTTACACTGTTTTTATACGCATTATTTTAAATCAGATTTTAACAACATCGATCTCTTTTATTACGTGCGTAGGTACATAAATATGTTCATCACATTTAGATATATTTAATATTAATATATTTTTTTAAGGCAAGCAAAGACAACCTGGTTTTTTGTTCACTAATTAGGATAGCTCATTATTAAAAAAATAAATAAATATGATTCAAACGAATTGAAGGATTGGAGGAATTGAAATAAACGTAGAACTCGTTTTTAATGAAACTCTTGAATTTGAGTTTCATTAAAAACGAGTTCTACGTTACGTACGTTAATAATAAAACATTAATGAAATAGGCTTTTGCAAATACTTTTGTATTGTATTTCCTAAGACAGCGTTGTCCCCCAAATATAAAAAGTCTAATGCAAATATATTCTGGTAACTAGTAATTATACTTTAATTTTGACGTATGTGTTAAAATTAAACTACATACAAAATTTCGATAAATTTACACACACACACATCTTCTCGCTCTATTCCTAGCGGGGTAGACAGAGAGAACGGAGCGCATACGTACCTCTTTTGCTTCCTCCACTGTCAATTAGATTCCTCATACATGCAATCTAGCTCCTCATGATTTTTACGTGACCTTATATATATATATATGAGGACCGTCGTGGCGCAGAGGCGTAAGCGTCTGCCTGTAAACGCGACGGTTACTGGGTTCGATCCCCAGTCGGAGAAGATGGATTTTTCTATTTCCATTTTCTTCGCTCTGGCAAACTAGGCAAAGCGCGGCGTTGAGTTCCGCCACTCGACACGCAATGCCTCAAAAACGGCGGAAAGTGGGGACGGAGAAAGCAGGGGCTAAGCAACGGAGTGTCTTAACACTAGGTTCCCACGGTCCCTGCAGTTCCCTCTGCCTACCCTGCCTTGTGCGGGATAATGCGTGAAGCTAATTTATATATATATATATATATATATATATATATATATATATATATATATATATATATATATATATATATATATATATATATATATATATATATATATATATATATATATATATATATATATATATATATATATATATATATATATATATATATATATATATATATATATATATATATATATATATATATATATATATATATATATATATAACAAGCTTGATACAACATTTGGCTATCGGAAGAGCGGAACTTGATCAATAATTCATACAAATTGAAAGTAAAAACAATAACAAAATATTACAACACTTGCATAAACCGCCATAATTCGTCCCATAACCTCATCAACATGCACACCACGCCATATATTTCGTCAATGTATGTTTAATGCATGTCTGATTTATAAGCGACGTGAAGTCATCACGTAACGGGTAAAAGTGAATTCGATTGTTCGATTATAATTAATTCATTCGACTTTTTTCGTTTATTTCACGTATTTCGACTATTTTCACGTGATTCAATTCAAAGTTGTTATTTGTCTGTGCTTATTTAGAGATACTATATGAGTGAGACCAATGTTACAGTATGATTATTGGGACTATTTTCTTATTGCATTTCAAAATCAGTACTGTATAAAAAAATTTGAAATATAACGTCTGAAAGGAGGTCTAACTCTTTACCACCGCAGTGACAGTCAAATGTTCCCGCTAACATTAACTTAATTCAAAATGGTATTTAAATGACTACTAAATTTCTTATACCATACTTTCTGTTTTTTATAATATATTGTTTACTTATATGTTTTGTTCTGTTATCATTATTATTTTTTTAACATAAGAAGTAAAAATATTCAGTGTAATACATTGAATTTTTGACACTTTTGTTTGAATATTGATAAGTTACAGCATCTAACTCCTAAAGTGATAATTCAAGATAATCCAACACTTCTTTCTCTCGTATACCTTATGCTCCTTCTCAATGTAAGAAGCAACGTGAAGCTTAAAAAATATATATTTACAATGTAATTCTACTGAAAACTAAAATTAAGTAACTTTTCGTGTCTAGTTAAGTTCTGTTAATTCAAAGATATCTACTAAACTATAGAACAAGCCATGGGGAATCCAACAAGCTTAGATATTATTTTTTTCTCTCACATACTCAGGTATTTAAAATATTAATCTTTCGAATATTATTTAAAATTACGCTTAAAAACCCCAAGATCGTCGATCACATACTACATTATGACATGTCAAAGTACGTAGACATCACGTATCGAAGCATGACATATCATCTTATATTAATCCTACTTTATGTTACATTATATATTATTGTTACGGTTATTTCCATGCGGTTTAACCACAATTCAATATATTAAAGAGTGAACACGGCAACCCCAATCAAATGTGAAGATATAGTGCAACATATAATTAGAAACATTTTATGTTACAGATCGCAATCCTGTTTATGACTGCTACGGTTCTAGCTGAACCTAGCAAAGTCGTGCAAAAGCGCAGTGGCCTGGTGGGTCATCTCGGGGGATCACTCATTCATGGGGGATACGGCATCGGGGGTGGTTATGGATATGGATACGGAGGAGGAATAGCATCAGGATATGGTATAGGACCTGCAGTCGGTCTCTCTGGAGGTCTAGGGTTGGCATCTGGAGCTATCGTGGGAGCAGATGTCCACACAACTGTAACAAAGCATATAGGTGTGCCAGTTCCAGCACCTTACCCAGTGGCTGTTGACAGGCCTTACCCTGTACCTGTGAAGGTAAGATATATCGTTTTTCTATAATTTTTCTTAAGTCTTCACGCTTTACCCCGTATATGGCAGGTATTGCGTGTTGAGTAGCGGAACACAAAGCCGCGCTTCGCCCAGTTTCCAGAGCGAAAAAAATGGAAATAGAAATATCCATCTTTCCCGAAAGGGAATCAAAACCACAAAGCGTAGACGCTACGCTTCTGCGCCACGGCGACTATAAAATTAGTAACAAAATATATTAAATACAATTAGCTTAAAGCCAGGACTTATATTTGTACTAAAAGTGTATTCCATTAAAACTTCAGGTAGCCGTGCCCGTGCCAGTAGATCGCCCATACGCCGTAGCAGTGCCAAGACCGTACCCTGTCGCAGTTGAGAAGACAGTGGCAGTGCCAGTCGACAGACCCGTGCCAGTGCCAGTACATCATGCAGTTCCCGTACCAGTCGTAAGACAGGTTAGTTGGAATTTATATATGTATGATTTTTTTTATGTCTTCACGCTTTATCCCACGTTAGGCACAGGAGGCAGAGGAAACTGTAAGAACCATAGGAACCTAATGTTAAGACACTCCGTCGCTTCGTCCTTTTTCGAGGCATATGTATGAATAAAAAAGACATACGTATACCATGTATGAATAAAAAATATATTTAATTAAATTCAATAATATCTTTGAGTAATAAACATAGATATTTATTTTATTGGCTTTTTTATTGATGATAAAAGATTTATTAATATTTATATAAAGTTTTATTTAAAATACGTTTATCATTTATTTACAGGTCGGTGTACCAGTACCAGCACCTTATCCTGTACCAGTAGCCAAACCAGTAGCTGTTCCTGTGGCTCAGCCCATTCCTGTCGCCAGTGGATATATTTCAGGAATTGGAGGAGGAATAGGATCTGGGTACTATGGAGGTGGACTACATGGTTATCATGGACATATTCATTCTAAAGTCTGGTAAAATGTACAAGAAACATTCGGTTATTAGAAAGAATCTACAGATCACCATACAATAAATACCCTTGCAAATGAAATATGGTAATTATGAACCATGATTTGAGTTGCAAGTCTCTGATAGAGGAAGGTCTTTGGACATTTCCCCAAAGAAATCTGATAAAAAGAGTTTCTAACAACCGAATGTCGAAAATTATGATGTTTATGGTATTTTGTATAAGGCTTTATTTAGTCACGGTTGGTAACATGTGATGTAGATTAGTTTAGTTGTAATGTATGTATGTATGTTTTTTGGACTTAAGTTGGAAATAGGGAGCGCCATTGCCAAATAGAAGCTACTAATTATAATAAATTTTATATTTTTATACGAAAAAGCAAATGTAAGAAATGTGAAAATTTCCAAGAGAAAGGCTGAATTGTATTTTTTAATACTATATTGCTTTATTAGGCTCAGAGTGTCGCGAAATATATATAAATACCCGTATATATATACACCAGCTATAAGCTCTTTAAGGTTGTTCTTGATCTCCTCTGTATACACATGGAGGCAAGGTTTCTGTATGTACCTGCTACTTTTTTACTTTTGTACATAGTATCTTAGTGTAGTTCTGATCAAATAAGTTTATTTCGCCCGCAGTCGACTAAACACTATTGTTAATGGACCTTTTGCAATAAAATGAGCTTGGAAAATATTCATATATTTTTTTATTTATTTTGCTAAAGTGACTATAAATTATTCATATACATATATTATTTATATGAAAGTATAAATTAAAAAAAAAACAACTTTATAATATATCTAGCAGAATGAATACGATACGATAAAATCTAGTAAAAGTTGCAAACTAGCACGAGTACAATATTTCTTATTAAGTTATATTTATATCAATATACAGATATATAAAATTGTTTCTGGACATTGTATATTTTGATGAAAGTATAGTCAAAGGTAAATTCATTAAATTATCAAAATTCAGTTGAAATTAATTCAGTAAGAGATAAGAAAATCATTACATAAGTCATTGAGTGTGGTACAAAGTTTTTGACATATGACATATAACACCTCATAACAAACCATAATGTTTAAGTATAGAAACAAAGATATTGTGCATGTCTAAAATATATAGATACCAAAGTGGGTGAACATATACATATATACTTTGTGCCTTGACTTGCCACTTTCTGCGATTTCTATTTCAACTTGAAGAATTTTTTCTTAAATCTTCTACACCCTATTAACTGATACTTGTATTTTTTACTCTTCTCTATTAAAAAAGTCACATAACTTATGTTTTTCATCAAATTTCTCGGTAGTTTGCCTCCGTAGTATATATCCTAGTTTATGATAATCTACTACAAATTTGATAAGCTGTAGATATTTTATATTTTATTTAAACGCAAATATTTGCAAGTGATTTTTAGATGCTCTCCTTTTTAAACTCTTACAAATAACTCCTACCATATACTGGTATAACCTCTAAATAATGACATCAAAACAGTGGCATTTGTTTTTTTGTTTCTTTAAGTTATGTTTGAATGCCAGAATCCGCTGTTTCTTTAAAATAACTATAACTTAACTCATCTTAGGAAGGGTGCATTTATGTCTATGATATAAAGAAACACATAAAATAATAAAAAATCTGTACAATTTATGTTTAAAATGTATAACACATACGAAAAATGCATATTATAGAAATCGTAAATGAATTTCAACGCTTAGTTGAGCAGACAGACAGCCCTACGAGGTATTTCGAAGATGTTTAGATTTTTTCTCATGGTACTAAGTGTCAAGTCACTCCTTTCCACTTCCGCTCTAATTCAAATATCGTGCATTGAGTTGCATAGTCATAACATAGTCTTGATTTTTGTTCACGGGGACGAAGAAAGCAGGAACTAAGCAACGGAGTGTCTTAACACTAGGTTCCACGGTTCTTGCAGTTCCATCTGCCTACCCTGCAATATGCGGGTTAAAGTGAGAAGCTAAAAAAAATTTATTCACACTTCCCACGTTTCATTATCAACATTATTCACTATATTTCATCTTGATCAATTGAAACAACAAGCACATAGTTACCTTATCATAGTATTACATTTTCTGAAGAATCATTTTATTTTAGTCAAGGTGTATTGTAACTGCAAATGTTTGGACAAATCTGAATTAAACTTAGCTATCAAAAAATTTTAAAAATAACACCTCTACGTATAATAATTGATAACTAAATTTGTACTTGGAAACTATAACACAAATACCGTCATGTTCTGCTCGGTGAGTTAACCTGGTGACATATTACAAGTATAATGACAAGTGTCACATCACTGACCATCGGGTGGTTACTATGTGATGGGTGGTGGACCAACAAATACGGAACCTTTTGCGTAACAATATAAATATATAATTTAACAATACCAAGTAGAACTAAAATAATATGTATGTATAGAGTGTGCGTCAAGCCACATATCAAGAAGGCAAGTAGGCAAGGAGGCGGAGTGAGGCTTGCAGAGTATGATTATATCACACTGTTCTGCATTGTATAATTTGGAGGCATCATTTGGTGTCGCTGACAGACAGGCCGAAACGAAAGAAAAAGTTATCTTGAATTTCTATCCACACTCATGGTTCACGTCTTAATTTCATTTATTTAATTGATTTAATTATTCTGTTCTTATAAAGGATGTCATTTATATAGTTATTTTTATAAATCGGCGTCTCTACACCAAGACCTACCATATTGACTATTAATAATATAGTAGATAAAATAAAATAAAGTATTATTTAAAGTATATTTTCTTTATTATTTTTATTTATATTAATTAAAGTATATTTTCTCTATTCTACTTCAGAATAAAAAGACAAAAATAAGGGAAATTCTCTGCAAGATTAGCAGATATCAGAGAGAAATATGTTAAATCACAAGTGATAATATTTAATTTTTTAATCTCGTCGATAGTTCAATTATTGAAAATTAAGTGTATGTGACACAATGAGTTTTATATATAAAGTATTATAAATAAGCACCAGTATATGCGTATATAGGTATAAGCTCTAAAGCGCCACAGTCTAAACCACTTTTACGGATTCCAAATGAATTAAGTTGAGATCAATAGTAACCGAGGCTAGTATTTCAGCCCACTTCCTAGTCTACCTGGTGCTGTGTATGTCATATGGATGTCGCTAGTGTAGAATGGTTAAAATATTGCTTTAATTGTACCATTATTGCTTTAATTATACAATATGTACGTACCAAGTAGAAGATTTTTAAAAAATATATACTTTCGCGTTATATACTAATATTATACTTAAATATATACTTTTCGATTTGATAAGGGCTGTATGGAGTATGAGTAAACGGAGCACATCATCGGATGTAGGTTCTTATATATGTATATATTAGTGAAGTAAGGAATATTCACATTCGCATTCGCAAATATTCGCACATTTTTGCACATTCGCATTCGCAAAATTTTCTGCGAACGTTTTGCAAACGTCAGAAAAATAAAAATTTGACGACGATAATATGCTGTTAAAATCGAAATCAGTTTACTTTTTGTATTTATTACACAACAATACTATTTTTAAGTCGGTTATATATATATATATATATATATATATATATATATATATATATATATATATATATATATATATATATATATATATATATATATATATATATATATATATATATATGTGTGTGTGTGTGTGTGTAAGACATAGTTTTGCTTAGCAGAGAACGTACAGGTGTGCGATGACAACTGTGCAAGCATAATTGCGACACAATCTTTATATACATTATTCTGAAAATAATTCATTGGAATTAAATTCCAATTCTATTTTCTTCGCTCTGGCTCAAGCAAGCAAGATCGATACTGGGGAAGAATTTATCATTTTTACGATTTTTAAGATTATATATTTTTCTACATTAAAAAATCGTTAAAAAATATTTAAAAGGTAATAACGCAAGTATATAAAGCATATAAGAATTGAAGAACGCATAGGTCAGTGGTCAGAGCGCACAGTACAAGAGGGCGCGGGCTTAAATCCCGTAATGTTCATTTTTTTTATTTTTTAAGTAATTTTTGATTTATTTTCATCTTCTTTGTTCTCGCACCAACCAACTCAACACACAACGTCTAGAAGAGCGAAAAATGAGAATAGAGTGCTCACACTAGGTCCTGCTCTGCTGCGCCTCCATGAAGGATACAACGTGAAATTGAAAAAAAAAACTCAAATTAAGAAGTATACGACATATGTGGCTTAGGTTCAAATATTCTAAATTAATTTATTCTGTATATTGTACAACAAAACAAAACAAAAAAACAAAATGAAATAAGAATTGAGCTACATCACTCTACACACAGTATCTAAAGCTTCACGCTTTATCCCGCACATGGCAGGGTAGGCAGAGGGAACTGCAGGAACTATATAAGAACCTAGTGTTAAGACACTCCGTTACTTAGTCCCTGCTTACTCCGTCCCCACTTTCCGCCGTTTTCGAGGCATTGCGTGTTGAGTGGCAGAATTCAACGCCGCGCTTTGCCTTAGATGCCAGAGCGAACAAAATGGAAATAGAAAAAACCATCTTCTCCGACTGGGGATCGAACGTCGCGTTACAGGCAGACGTTGCGCCTCTGCGCCACGACGGTATCTAAAGTTTGGGTGTAAAGCGTTGATCGGATAGCCCTAAGTAGGTACGTTCCCTCTGTCTATCCTACCCTGTGCAGCTAAGAAATATAAAAAAATGAGCTTTCATGTCAAAGTTCAATGAAAAGCTCTATATGTAAAGGTGTAATCTAACACATCGCATGTCTGTCTGGTCGATACGCCTGCATATTTTATGTATATCGACTGACCTCGATCACCTTCCACTCTTTATTTGTACCCGCAAACAGAGGTTCTTATAAACAGTACTGTCATAAATATATGATTAAATCACAGTTTTTTCATTATCTATGATTATTAAATAGCACTTATTGCACGCCTGGTTTTAATAGATGAGTTTTTTTAATGGATTCATGTGGGAAATGACAGTAAATGTATCTTATGATGTGTACTTAATGATTTATGAGGTTATATGTATGAGTATATTTTGATTTTTTTTCGTAAATAAAAATATTTTCCGCGTATAGGAGAGTAAAAGAATGTTGAGACTCTCTTCTCCCCTTTCGTTTTATAAGCAATGACCTTGGTTGACCCAGCATTGTGCCAAAATGCTATTTTTTATTATATAGGTAGTTTCTTTATCTTAGGGTATGTATAGCAAACTAGAAAAAGGAAACCGTAGGTAGAAGGAACCTAGTATTAATACAACCACTCTCCACTTTCCGTGCATTGCTTAGTATGCAGAGCGAATTAATAAATTGAAAATACTTCATTCTCCCTCCATGGGAATCGAACCCACAAACTGTCATGTGATCTATTATGTGCATTTTCGTGCCCTGATACAACGTAATGATTAGAGACACATAGAGTTCCACTACATCTTAAATTCTGACGGACAAAGGAGAGTCTTGACACTAGGTCTAGCCCTAGTCCGCCTGCTACACAACACCATGCTCATCAGTATATGGCCTCTGGCAATGAATATTAATTGTAAAATTATATTATTAACTTTGTTCTACCTATTTATGTCCATAATGCAAAAAAATGACCTAGATAGTCCTAACTAGGTCTTTTTTTCTTCGATATCCGATTGCACGTACTTAGATGTCAGCGAGGCATTAGAAATTCAAATCAATCTCGAATATAGACATTGAGCATATTATTATGCGAGTTGGAGATCTGATATGCACTAATGAGAGCTTATTATACATATTTTTTATATAAAGTGATAATATACAGTTTTATATATTTACTTTATTTTATTTACAGATCTTCACCGTAAAACAGGCTACGTGTAACTAGTGACCACACACTCTGTTCTCAACTTGTCACCAAATTTTAAGATGGCAGCAAATCAAAATGATATCTTATCATATTTTTATAGGTACAGGTATAGTACCCCGTAGTGGAGGTTAGTAGGATGCTGCTCCTATACCCGACATGCTACAACGGGCTTCATTTAAATTTAATAAATTTTGATTTAATGTAAAAAATGATATTGGTAATATAAAAGCTGTAGTTCAATATTAAATTCACTATAACGTGAATTTACGTATATTAAATAATACATACAGGATAAATCATGAAGTAAAAAAAGGAGAAAAAAGTTGTTGCTGCCCTAAGTAGAGATCACATGAACAACTAATGCGTATACTGTCACCATATGCGCTCTAATTTACTAAAATATGGGTTAAAATATTATTAATTATAATTTACAGAAAATATGTTTATTGACCAATCTACCAAGTAGTAGTAATCAAAGTAATATATAGGGCGGATGTATATTGCAAAGGCTTGCGAAATCCATCACAAGCTCATATAAGTCGAAGCACCAAATTGCCGCATAAATCTGAACTAACGACTAACGACCGGGAGTTGCCCAATGTTTGTATGAAAATGTACCTCGTTTCTAGTATTGCAAGAATTGGAACATAGTCTAATATTCAATTAATAATTAAAGTTTACTTTAATCAAAATGCAGAAGTTAAGTGGTGATATATCACTGCAGCACGACGACAAAGAATATTTTTGATATTTTGACAGGTGGAATAGACAACAGTATATATGAAATAAAAAAAAATAATAACTAGTCTCTTGTCAGGTCTTTTAAAAGAGTCTTCCAAAATCCTTGAGTGTGTGATAGTTTACTGCTAAAAGAAGAAAATCTAATTTGACCTACATGTTATGTTATAAATGAATTTACATATAAATATATTATGAGTTATAAATTTTAGTATAATGTTGCTGAGCGTAGACTTCCTTCAAGGATGTCCACGACAATCCTATCCTCATTGAACTGCACCCGACGACCGCAGGTCCACTTGATCCTTCTCAAGCTTCCGTCTCATGTCATTCCATCTAGTCGCCCGACACCCAGTTCGTGGCTTCCACTCGAGAAATTTTCCGGTCCAACAATTTTCATGCTTATTTAATCAGAAAAAAAATATGTCACGCTTTATCCCGCACATGGCAGGGTAGGTAGAGGGTACTACAGGAACCATAGGAACCTCGTGTTAAGACACTCCGTTGCTTAATACTCCCTGCTTTCTCCATCCCCACTTCACGCCTTTATCGAGGTATTGCGTGTTGACTGGCGGAACTCAACGCTGCGCTCAATGTGCCTTAATCTATTGAGTAATGAAAAATAAATAAGTAAAATAACATGAATATTTCATTAAAAAAGTGTATTTTTGTAAATACTACAATTTTATTATGTAGGATTGTCTCGAGGTATATATCATAACATATACATTCATCTCCTTGGCAACCGTTTAGAAAAACTATTGCATTCGACTGTTTTAAATATCTTAAATTAACCTTTTTAAGTGTAAATTATACTCAACATGTATTTATAGATAAAGAGTGACCATATCCAGCTCGGACTCTACCTTTTTATAAGTCTTAAAAAAGGTGTGGCCGTTCGATACTTCATTCATATTAAATTCCTAGCATCGGGTCGTGTGAATTGAGAGGAAATTATAAAATACTGTGCCGAGCCATAATTTTAATAGAAAAATGCTCTAAGCATGACGCGAGGTCCGCGAATACCTTACCGTGCGTGTGTGTGTTGGTGATTAATATTAGTAAAAACTAGCATTTACTCTACGACTCTACTTAAAAAAATATTAGTAATCTACGTCGAAATTTAATATTAAATAAAAAAATAATATAAATAAAAAACTTAAAATTGTTACGGATAAAGTCTCAGATAGTAAACTGGTAGTTAGTAATATCAACCAGAAGTGTTTTCTGCCAGATAATTAGCTAGATAGACAAGGAACATATATCCTAACTGGCACTTTATCAGCAAGTGCTGAAATTTTTTTTAATTAGTAGGTATAATTTTTTTAAACTGTCACTCCAAAAAAATATTGAAAATTGCTTTTAACAAAATATTTTTAAAATGCATGTTATTATTTTTGTGCGTTATACAATTATGTAATAGCATCGTATAGTATTTACCAGAATAACAACTATTATTACATATTTCTATAGAATTTTGGATGCAAGAGCCCGACTACATACTGTATACTTGATTCTAACATGTTACAGTTGTATTTTTGAGACACAACCAAAGCATTTCGAAAAATCTTTTCTTACTGATGCCTTTTTAATTTTACATTTCTATTACAATGATTACAGCCGTTGTTCCTCAAAGTCTTGGACATAAGCCTCCAAAGATCTTCATGTCAAGTTTTTAAACTTATACTTTTTTTAATATTTTAATATTGTTTGTTCAGAATGGTTATTACAGTATTTCAAATTCTAAGGGGCATTACAAAAAACCGATTACATATTTAAACCATTTTAGTAATAATTATAGACACAGACTTAATCGCCATAACTTCATTTTACTTTAATTATTGGAATTTAATTATAGAGTCAAAAAATATTATGTCTTCATTGCATATGGAATGTTGACAGTAATTTAATTATAAATGATCTTGTTTATTTATGGGAAGTTGTCGACGTGTATGGCAAGATATGGGTTGCTGGTATTAATTCTTTATTAATTTAACATAAAAACGATGTAGTTCATAACTAAAGGACCTTCTAACATCGTTAAAATCGAAAGTTAACATAAAGTTTACATTCGACGAATTCTATAGCAATAAATTTTACATATATTAAGAATGAACGGAACGAACTTTTTACTGTTATATTACATCTTAATATAGAATCTCATTCTGTTATTTAGACATTTTTTATATTTTTAAGTTAAAACACTCGGTATTGAACTTGTTAATTACATTACATACTGCTTTGTAACAGCAATAACATTCTGTACTGGGCTATTGGTAGGTGAAATAAACCTACCACTGTTTGAGGCTAAAAATGTAGGATTCCGTTCAAGTTATATCCGTGTGAAAAGACAGTCAAACCAACGAAGGGATGGCCACATAACGCTCTGTCCAAAAGTAAAAGAAGACAGCTGAAAATACCATCTCATGCAATGTTGTGTATGTTGAAAATGTATTTGTAACTTACTGTATCTGCATAAAGCAGGAAAAACAGAGAAAAGTGCAAACTTAAAGGAGACGAAGTGTCTAGACACTGCTGCTCTATGCCCTTAGCCGTATCTCGCCTACGATTATTTACTATAACACTATTAAGTGGTACCTTAAAGTTTATATCTATAGGATAAAAAATACACTTGCTTCTCACTCTTAATACATAGAGTTAGAAGCAAGTGGATTTTTTTATTATGTTCTCGTTAAAAGATTAAGTTACAATTTCAGTTGCTTGTAAAAATGTCTACAGTTTAACATAAAAAAAATTCTAAAGCTTAACCTAAAACAAATGCATGTCTTATCGTATTTGTAAGTGTTAGTCCTTTTAAAGTTCATATGAACAAAGTTTAAAACTTTTTCAACACTAATGACAATTTAGTTTAGTAGAAGAAATCAAAACAAACATGCCCCTGAGTATGGATCGAATCCATAACCTTATATTTCAAAATGCAAGCGTTTCCCATATAGTATTAATATATTTACAACACATGTTGAGCAACAGGAACTTACATAAAAAGCTAACTATACGAGTGGGTAGGAGTAGTACCAACAAGTACAAGAATAATTCACATTTCAACAACTTGTAACTTTCAAAAGAAATGCTTCTTCCATTATTCATAAGCGTGAGCTTATTACATTTCGCAAGTTCCCCTTAACGTTCTAATTTTGCAACACAATTTTGTGCAATTTAAAAATTCTACAAATACTCCATATTAAGACAGAATTTATTATTTATGTGCACTTTTTTTATAATTAATGAAATATATAGAAATAAAGTTAGAAAATTGCTGAGATATCAAATGACGATGGCGTGGCTTAATTGAGAACCTTACCATGTGGAACGTGTCGTAACGTTAGAGGGAAGTTTTACAATATAATTTAAAATATTCCAGTGACTGGTCTTCCGTTGTTCTGGATGTGGTTTAGAAATATTTACATAGATTATTATATAACATCTTCTTTATTTTTCTCTCGTGACCTCCACGAATCGTGTGAAAAATGAAGGGATGTTTTTATTCAAATAAATTGACGTCCAGGCAATTATTGAATATATAATATAAAATCTAACTGTATTTTAATCCCTACCGAAAGCAAAACTTTCACTTAGTAAGTAGATGATTGTACAAAGAGGACTACATATATTTAAGTAAACACACACCCATTTTAAAAGTGTAATGTTTTATAAAAAAATAAAAAAGAAATTCTTCAAATAAATTTCATCTTATTGCTTTGGAATATCTTAATTTTACGTCACTATTATCCAACATAGATTTTTGGATACTAAGAAACCTCCTGGAACAATATTCATGGACAGATCGCTCCAAATGACAAATGTACGTTAAATACTTTATTTTGTAATAAGTATATACACTTAAATAGTTTTCATATTAACAGATTAGATATGAAGTATTTAAATTTTGACCATTGTAGCGCAGTGTGGTAGTGCCTGACTAGACGCTTTGACTACGAGTTCTTCACTCTTCCAAAACAAAGAGAGGACCATACTATTCTCTTTGTCTTCTACGTATACGTGGGATAAAACGTATTCCGAATTAAAAGTCCTTGCCAAGATATTCTTATTATTGCCTTAACTCTCATTTACCTTGTTCATTAGATACCATTTATCTAAGTGTGTGTAATTTATCTAAACATATGTACTCTACATACTTTTAAGACATGTAAGAAACGATCTCGCATAGCAACCGCCCTTACACATGGCTTTAGCAAGTACTGAAGTCTGTGACCTAGGATGTCTAATGTCTTGCCCAGTCCCGTGATCTAGATCGATTTGAAATATCCACTTAGGTATAAAAGGTGCGCATACGCATTAATCGAACAGACTACATTTTTACTTCGGTACCAACGGTCAACATGCGTTCCCTTGTAAGTATATGGTATATTGAGTATATATCGGTTAGTGAATATATGCTTTTCAATTAATTTGTTATATATTTGTATAGTTCATATATATATATAAAATCTCAATATCATATTTTATATTTCCTCATGTCTTTAATAGAAAATATAGTACATGTGTATTATTAATTTAGATTTTTTCGCTACTTATCATTTGAGTAGTGTTAAATTTTTATTTATTTTTAATATATAGATATTTCCTTAATCTGTAGAAAAAACATTTCTACCTGATTCTCAAGGGATTACAACACACTACAACTGGAAAATCCCCGAAAGTTTATATATTCACACCTATTACTATGCTATAATGGAAGTAATATTAAAAATACACCCGATGAAGCTTAAAAAGTGAATATTAATACAAAAAATGATAACTTAAACAATTCGTGTCAGGTACTTTTCGCTCTCCTGTCAGTGGCTGCGGCTAAGCCTGCGCCCGGCCTCCTGGGTGGCTACGGTGGATGGGACGGCGGTGTAAGTACTCAGATCAAAATATAATTTTAAGTTATATAGTAATAGTTAGGACTAGAGACCCGTTTACGACTTCATCTAGAACTATACGATTATTTAATTGGTAATGTAAATTACATCTGAACGTATTTTAAAGCATTACCTCAATACATTCTAAGTATTGGATATATTATATATTACACATATATAACACATATTTCTTACGAATTTCATATATTTACATAAATAAAAATGATATATTTATATGCAACATTTTTATCTTTATGATTGCACAACTTAGAGTTTTATAAATATGCAAAGTACATATACTAAATGATTTTTTTTGTTTTGTTTGTATAATATCAAAGGCTTTATATAAACTTCACAATTTCCAGCTGGTCCCGACGAATATGTCCTATATTTTTATCATATGAATATCAAACTTAAAGTTATTAATAGAATTAAAAGTAACATTTTTTTTACTTAAGATAATTTATATATGATTCTACTATGTAGTGGAATCATATATAACTATCTTAAATGAAACAAACTTTTGTTTTCAAATTGGAGGAACGTCGTGGCCCAGAGGCCCGTGTGAATGACGAGTTCGATTCCCACTCGGGGAAGATGGATGTTTCTATATCCATTTTCTTCGCTCTGGACACTAGGCAAAGCGCTACGTTGAGTTCCGTTACGCAACAGGCAATGCCTCGAAAAAGGCGGAGAGCCGGGACGGAGAAAGCAGGGACTAAGCAAAGTAGTATCTTAATACGGAGTATTTTAGGTTCTTATGATTCCTGCAGTTCCCTGCCTATGTGCGGAAAGCGTGAAGCTAAAAAAAAACAGAAGAAAAATGTTATACATAATATAATATAAATCGCAAATTCTCCCTCAGTATGACATCGGCCACGGCTCTCTCGCGTTAGAGCACGCGCCCGTCATCCAGGCAGCACCCGTGATCCAGGCGGCGCCCGTGATCCACGCCGCCCCGGTCATACACGCAGCTCCTGTTGCCGTCGCCAAGGCGGCCACCAGCTACTCGTCCTTCCAGAGGGTAAGAGTCCGATGGGAGTGCTTATGATTTACATCTATAATAAAACTTGAAGTAAATCTATTGTCTAAGAAAGTAGTGGGGTTTTGCCCATTACTTTAAATAATGTATAAAGCTAATAATTATATTCAATAGAACTTGTGGAAATAATATAATTGAATCCAAGAACAGCCACCGGGTGGTGGCTTCCCAACCCAATGAAATCATGTAACTTTTTTATTTTTCTGATTTTTAAAATGTTAATCCACACTGAGCATGGAAACTAAACTTAAAGAAAACGTATAAAATTTGAACGCAGCGGTATTTAAAAGCGCGCCTCCTGCACAAACGAAATTAATTGTATAAAGCATATAAGAATTTCAACTGACGTGATGAAGAACGCATGACTAGTGGTCAGAGCGCGTGCACAGTATACAGGAGACGCGGGGTCAAATCCTGTTGCGTTCAAATTTTTATATGTTTGATTGAACATGATCCTGTATATGTCCAATGAAGTGACTGTGGCTTTTCCGAGACACCATTAAATCTATATATACAAAAGAAAAGATCAAAAGGTTATCTTATTGTAATTAGAATTTTCTATTCTTATGAATTTCAAAATCAAAGACTTTCCTCCAAAACGTCCAAAATTCGTTATTTTCTTCTGTCGCGGAATTTGTTAAAAATGTTGACATACGTATAATACATCTATTACGTTAATAAAAATTAACCAGCCCATATTATTGTGAACAGGTTATCCATCCAGTGGCCCACCAGGTCGTAGCCCAGCCCGTCGTCCACGCCGCGCCCGTCGTCCACGCCGCCCCTGTGGTCCACGCCGTGGCCCAGCCCATCATCAGTCATGGCTACAGCAGCCTGGGCCATGGCTGGTAGTTAACTTAATTGTAATTAATTAATGTTCATTAGCGCGTTGAGATCATGCCCGATTTGTCCGGGTGGTGCAAATAAATATTTATATCAGTATTTGTAATGTTTTGTTTTATTTAATTTTTATAGTCTAGACTTTACAGAATAACGAGTTTTCTGTTGTTTATAAAAAAATTAAAAAATCGTAGCACAGTCGTCTTAGCACAGTGGATAGTATCTGACTATACCTACATGCAAATGTTGCTGGTTCAATCTCTACATAAGTCAAGAAAAGAAAAAAGAAATAATTAATCATCGATTTACTGTATACATTTACATATACCAAATGTTCCATTTTAATGTAGCCCAAATGAAGATAGTACACACATAGGCTGTAGTATAATTATATATTTGACAGGTACCGTAATTGACGGGCTTACTTTGACCAGTAAAGTAAACTGTGTCAGTAGGATGTATTTAATAATTCATTAAAATACTATACGACTGTATTGTATTGATTGTTTTAGTGATGTATATGATCATTGATTTTTGATATAATGAGAAAAAAATAATTCAAATCATAATTCACATATACATGACAAAGAAAAGAAGTACTTAGGAAGCACCTACATCCTAATCAGGTCTAAATTAGCATAGCATGTTCGCGGTAGCTTGAATATCATAACAGATAGTATGTCTATGTGAAATACCAAATGACAGTAATATTTAGTAAGTAAAAATATACTGTAGTAGATAAATATATGTAGGAACATGAGATTATCATGACGCTTGGACCTTATTGATTTTTTATTTATGCCTGAAATATTTTGTATTTATCGTATCTGACTTACTGACGGCAAGTTACTAAAAGAACTTTAAATATAAGCAAATACTAAGATAATTTACAATCAAATTTGCAATTTTTTCTCTTTATTCCCAAATGTATATCGTTTGAAATCCCGCGCACGTGTAAACGGAGGCTACGCGTAGATTTCGATCGTAAATCATAGAGTTTTGTTGAATCGATAATGTTGCACATCACTAACAGTCGCGTGCGGAACACTGTCCTGTGACTGACTCTGAAGGTAGGGTGACCATTAACGTTGTGGACTAATATTTTAGTTGTATTAATATTATGAAAATAATTATGAAATAATCAGCGAAAACAAATCAATGAGACGTCATCTGTCTATATTTATTCGTTGTAATCAGAAACAAAGAAATAACAATTAAAAATATATGCATTTACACTTACACTTTAATATTATATATAATACATTAATTTAAATCTTAATTTTTTAATCTCGTTGGAGTCCACCACAACTTTATACTTAAATAAAACTACGTATTAAAGCGTACAAAATCTTAAAGCTTAATATCGCCCTGATGCAAATGACGAATATGTAAAGTCATTTAACATAACAACGTAAAGATTAAGTTCCTATACAACTGTCCGTAAACGCCGCTAATTTACAGTATCAATACAGTAGGTACAAACGATTCAGCGTTTCACAGCAAGCTTTCAGTAAGTCAAATACCTCGAAACCGTATACAAAGTAACGTAAGCTCTACGCTCATTTACGTGCGTTGTTACGTTTAGGATGGTAGTGTGATTCTTCGTAGCTTTAGTAACTCTAGTGACCGCATCATGAATGCCTGGTCTGAACACGATGGTGACACGATGGGGCCCACTGTTACCAGTGAGTTTTAATTTTTAGAGTGTTTTCTAATAGCGATTGTAGTTCACGTATATACTGTATTTTGCAAAAAAACTTTAGAAAATTTGTGGTAATAAAAAAAATAATAATATCCAATTTTCCAAGTTTTCACAAAACATTTACGATATCTGTAAAGCTTTATTTCAAGGTCAAAAAGCTTACACGTCGGTCTTTTTAACATTAAATAATCGTTTCATATTATCTAATATCTAGATTACATTACTATATTTACTATATAAATTATTACTATATAAAAGTAAAAAAACGATTAATAAATATATATATATATATATATATATATATATATATATATATATATATATATATATATATATATATATATATATATATATATATATATATATATATATATATATATATATATATATATATATATATATATATATATATATATATTAGTTGCATATGATATATTATGTTGGCTGCATTATTTCAAGAAATATAAAAAGATGGCATTCACAATTACACCTTTCTTTTACTATCTTTATTAGAAAAATATTCCTAAGCATTCGGAGAACTCGGTGAAATGTTGTACTATTCCCCAATTTTGCGTATACAATTAATTTGTATGTTTAAAGTAAAAAGACACAATAAGCTCTAAAGATTAAATAAATTTCTTTAATTTGATATTATGAAGGTATTGAGATAATCCTTTAGTGAGTAAAGAATTATTATTATTATTATTCACTTGCTAATATTTACAAACTAATTTCTATCACTGTGGCGAGAATTGCTACAAAAATCACTAAACTTTATGAAGTCAATATATACTTGGTTTTTTTTAACATTAGCCTGCACTAAATGCTTCCGAATATTACATAGTTATATACTTATAGTTATATACACTAGTTTCCAAAGTTTATTTCCAAAAGTTTTGTCTAACATCGATCCAATATTATCTGAGGTCAGTCACCGCGACAGCGATTAAGTCGTGATTAGGATCAAAGCCTCATTTACAAAGCTACTCAGGCTTAAAAGGTGTAAAAATATTTTTGGTAACATAGCAATGTGTAACAGTTCAATATCCTTATCACAGAAAATATGAATAATTGATTTTAAAAACTAACTAAAAAGATACATTGAAAATGCTAGAGTCAAGTTACGACGACAGTCAGTCAGTTCCCAAGTTGAAGAGTTATACTCGATGTTCAAGGGTTTGGTTATTAAGTAGCACTTATTGCTACTGACTCAACTGGAAGCAATGAAAATAATTTATTTCCTCGAATGGGATTTGAATCCACAATCGTCACGTTAGCGTCTGTTACTCAGACACTGTGCCGCTGTGTGACCGTACCCGTGCGTTAATTACACTACGATAGAACAAGATGGAAATTAGTATTAGATATAACTACAGTGAACTATATTTGCAGGAGCAGCAAGTGCAAACTCAACGTTACCGCCTCTAAAGAACGGCAATGATTTACGTCATTCTGGATACTTAATTGATGTTGGCTCCAGAACTGCAAGGTACTATCGGTGACGAGATTAATATTTTATTATAATTTTTATAATAGCTTCACGTTTTGTCCCGCACACGGCAGGGTAGGCAGAGGGAACTGCAGGAGCCATATGAAACTAGTGTTAAGACACTCCGTTGCTTAGTCTTTGCTTCCTCCGTCCCCGTTTTCTGCCTTTTTCGAGGCATTGCGTGTTGTGTGGCGGAGCTTAGCGCCACGCTTTGCCTAGTTTCCAGAGCAAAGAACCGTTGAGGACCGTCGTGGCGCAGAGACGCAACGTCTGCTTGTAACGCGACGGTTACTGGGTTCGATCCCCAGTCGGAGAAGATGGATTTTTCTATATCCATTTTCTTCGCTTTGGCAAACTAGGCAAAGCACGGCGTTGAGTTCCGCCACTCAACATACAATGCCTCGAAAACGGCGGAAAGCGGGGATGGAGAAAGCAGGGACTAAGCAACAGAGTGTCTTAACACTAGGTTCCAACGGTCCCTGCAGTTCCCTCTGCCTACCCTGCCTTGTGCGGGATAACGCGTGAAGAAAAGAAAATGAAAATAAAAAATTCCATCTTCCCCGCGTGGGAATCGAACCCAGAAACCGTCGCGTTTACAGGCACACGCTTACGCCTCTGCGCCACGACGGAGTAATGACAATTAATTTTGTTCAATATAATGTTATAGCAATAAAATAAAAAATAACCAAATTACAAAAGTAAAAATAAATGAAAGAAGTTGCAATGATTTTTTTATTTATAAAATTAAAAGAAAATGTACTAAAAATAACAGTGTTTGTTCATATATGGCAACCCCGACTACTATAGAGTCTGGTGCGAACACCCCGCGCGAGCGGTCGGTAGTAGTTAGTAGTAGTGGTCGAGAAGTAGTAAAAAGGGGCACGTGAGACGGCCGACGCGAGCGCACGTCCTTCCTGAATCTAATATTAATTAGCGGTGTGATTTTCCCTCAGCCTTATTTGATTTCCCTTTTGTGTATTCCCTCTTGATATTGAACCTGACAAAGACAAACCTACAAAAGATAATAGTGCAAGTAACCCCTAGTGAAGAAGACTCAAGTGAAACATTCCATGGCGGCCGGGAACAATCAGTGTTTGTGTTATGAATCATGAAGATAAGGTACTGTACAATTTCTATTATCCTAAAACCGACTATAAAGTAAATAATTAATAAATAACCTCCCCCTCAGCACGCTTCCACAAATGCGGCACACCCTACCCTCCACTATTCAATATACATTTTCTGGTAGCAGGGCGTGGTTCACTATATACTATATACATTTTTTGGTAGCAGAACGCAGTTCATTATATTCATTATATATATACTAAATACATTTTCTGGTAGCAGAGCGTAGTTATTATATACTATATACAATTTTCTGGTAGCAGAGCGTGGTTTTCATCCCTCTGGGCCCCCTTAATTATAGCGTAGTTTCATGCCCCTGAGTCCCTTTGATTACAGTGTTATTCTCCCGTTTTGGTATTTTGGCTCTTAATTTGGTACCTAACGCATAATTACAATATAATTTGATTTCCTAACCTTTTAAATCGTGTTCGCATCGAGTTGTTTAAAAAATAATATTATATGAAATTTTTATACATATAATATTGAATATATATAATTGTGTAGGGTGAATGTATAATGTGTAAAATATATAAATAAATATTGAATATAATTTTATATATTAAATATAAAATATAATAAGTACACATAATATGGTTACATATATTTTATAATATTACGCCTATACGTTATTACCTATCCCGTTTTAAATTATAGTTAGTTAAAATATTTTAATATAATTTCCTTAAAAAACTAACTTACTTTAAAATATTATCCCTACACTTTTATTGTTACCCTTTTTCTTTATTTTTATTTAAATGAAGCTTAAGCCTTAATTGTAGTCATATTGTATATCATATTATTTTGTTGTATTGCGATATATGTAGATGCGACGCGTCCCTGAACTTGACCGTAACTGGTTTCTTATCTCGCCAGCTGTTGTGGATTCATTGTTTATTACGAGTTTATTATTTTTTTAATATTTTAGTTGAGTTATTTGTTTACTTGATTTCTGATTTCGCCCGTTGGTAGTGGGTTCATTGTTTATTACGAGTTTATTATTTTTTTAATATTTTAGTTGAGTTGTTTGTTTACTTGATTTCTGATCTCGCCCGTTGGTAGTGGGTTCATTGTTTATTACGCGTTTATTAATTTTTAATATTTTAGTTCAGTTATTAGTTTACTTGATAATTTAAAATGGCTACTCATGATGAAACAGTAAAATGTTCCTTATATACGGAAAGCGCAGAATATAGAAAAAATATAGGTGTGGTACGCTTTGTTTCCGATTGGATTGCCGATACCTCGGAACTTCTTGGCACTTCTGAAATACCTAGATTATTAGTTAGGTTCAAGGATTTAGATTCTCATTGTAATTTATTTGTAAACGCGTCCTCAGTGCTCCTGGGTGGGTTAGACCCGGTCGATTACCAAGAAATTAGTTATGTAAAAAAAGAAGTGCGTTTAGTAAATAAGAAAATAGACGATCTCCGGGTGCGTCAGTTAGAGTTGTGCCCACCTGCTCCCGTAGTTGATCCTGTTATGGCCAGTACACCCGTAAGAATGAGTAGTAAAAATATTACCGAGCGACCTCCTTATAATAGATTACCTGATTTACTTATCCCTAAGTTTGATGGACGTCCTGATTCCTGGATAAGTTTTATTGACCAGTTTGACAGTGTAGTAGATTTCCAACACCATTTAACCCCCACAATGAAATTACAGTACTTGGTTGGATCCTTGGCAGATGAACCTAAGCGGTTGTTGCTACATTTAAAAATTGAAGAAGGCAACTATGAAGTTGCTCGTGAGTTGTTGAAACAGCGGTATCACAATACACGGGTTCTTGCTGATACCTACATAACCCAGATACTTACCCTGCCGGAGATTTCGAATAAATTTACAGGTTTGCGCGCGGCCTTCTTAAACCCCTTGTTAACTGCCTATCGCTGTTTAGAGCGTTTAGAGTTACCCGTCTCCTCATGGTCTTATATGTTAGTACATATATGTTTGACTAAGCTTCCCTCTGATTTGAAATCCCGTTTTGAGCGTTGTTATGGCGGTGACGCTGATGAATTACCTACCTTTAAAAATCTTACTACCTTTTTGGAAGACGAATGTCGTCACCATGACAACGTTGGCAACACCTCCCTTGTAGATTCTAACCTGACGAAATTTAAAAGTACTGTACCTAAACATACTTACTTTGCGGCTCCTCCCTCCCCTATATTAGATAATAGACAAAAAATGTTACCTGTAATAAATAATAGTAAAAAATGTTACCTGTGTGCTTCCTCTTCCCATTACCTCCGTGAATGTCCCGAATTTAGAGCTATGAATCCTAGAGAAAGATCGGGATTTGTAAAACATTCCCGGTTATGTTATAGGTGTTTGGACAAACATTCAATTCTTATGTGCAAGCGGGACTACAAATGTTCAACCTGCGGTCGCTCATCCCATCACACTATGCTATGTTTTAATGATTCCCGTAACCCAATGTATCCTACCTCATCCAATCGCAATTATAATTGTAATTCCAAATTTAATAAACGCAATTATCCGCGTACCTGTCCTTCTTCTACCCGCGGTCCCCATATGGGCGGGGGCCAGCATAAGAAATATTCCCCTTCGCAACTCCAGCGCTCCCCCCAACGACATTCCCAGAGAGCTTCTCCCCCCAGAGACAATGCTCCGCCCCAACCTAGACAGATTGAAAATAATATAAGATATCGTGATAATTCCTATAATAGAGAAGATAGACCCACATAGCTAGATACTTGTATTACTCCCCCTGCCCCTTGCCTTAATATCTCACCCAATTCCCTTATATTATTGCCTACTGTTAAATTACACGTTAAAACTGCTAGTGGCTATTATATTGAAGCGCGTGCCTTATGTGATACCGGTGCCCAGGGTTGCCTCATTACAACCGATCTTGTTGTTAATTACCTCAATTTGACCATCTCCCCCTCCTGTGCCCCTGTACGTGGCATAGGTAATATTCCTTTAGTGGTTTCCCGTGGTTCTATTTCCCTGTGTTTTAAACCTTTGTATAATTCCTTCCCTGAGGTGTCAACCTCTGCTATGGTTATAGATGTGATTGCCGGTACGCATCCTGAGTTTGAGTTCCCTGAGTCTGTGTTTTTTCCTAGTAGTGATTTTTCCCTTGCTGACCCTACCTATAATAAGCCTGGCCCGATAGATATACTATTGGGTGCTGACGTGTTCGGCGCGCTTTTATTACAAGATAAAATATTTAACTTTAACGGCCTTACTGCTTTATCTACAATTTTTGGTTATATTGTATGCGGTCCAGTCGCTGCCGATTATGGTGAATTAGAGCCCCCCATGACTGGAATATCCTTATCCCGTCTCATCGAGAAATTCTGGAAGGTTGAAGAGACCCCTCAAACCATGATTGCTTACCCCTTAGATAACGATGGTGAGATTTATAAATAAAACCCGAAACTTACCCGTTGAGCTATCTGTATCCTTATCGCGTTAGCGCGTAGCGTATCCTTGCGGTCTTCCCTAAGACGACTCTCACTCTTTCTTGACAAAGAAGGAATCATCAGAGTCGGTGGTCGTTTATGAAACTCCTTTAACATTCGAGGAATTAACTACAATTTTTGCTAAAATTGAAGCGGTATTAAATTCCCGACCGTTATGTCCCTTATCTAATGACCCTAACGATCTAGAAGTTTTGACGCCTGGTTATTTTTTGATTGGCCAACTTTTTAGTGCTTTGCCGGAGTATCCCTATAACAATGTAAAAATTAATCGTTTAACCCGTTTTCAAGTAGTGCAACAGATAACTCAACATTTTTGGTCGCGGTGGCAGTTAGAGTACCTATACACTCTGCAGACTAGGCAGAAGTGGACTGATCCAGTGAATCCTCCAACAGTAGGCGAGATAGTCCTCATCAAAGATGATAATACCCCCTTTACAGTGGCGACGTGGTCGCATTTCCCAAATTTATCCTGGTAAAGATAACGTTGTGCGTGTGGTCAATGTTAAGACATCGACAGGTATCCTAAAGAGAGCCTTAACCAAATTAGTTCGTCTACCTATTAGGTAGCTACTCCCATTTTCTCGTAAACATTAGATGTTTAGGGCGGGGGCTATGTTTGTTCATATATGGCAACCCCGACTACTTTAGAGTCTGGTGCGAACACCCCGCGCGAGCGGTCGGTAGTAGTTAGTAGTAGTGGTCGAGAAGTAGTAAAAAGGGGCACGTGAGACGGCCGACGCGAGCGCACGTCCTTCCTGAATCTAATATTAATTAGCGGTGTGATTTTCCCTCAGCCTTATTTGATTTCCCTTTTGTGTATTCCCTCTTGATATTGAACCTGACAAAGACAAACCTACAAAAGATAATAGTGCAAGTAACCCCTAGTGAAGAAGACTCAAGTGAAACATTCCATGGCGGCCGGGAACAATCAGTGTTTGTGTTATGAATCATGAAGATAAGGTACTGTACAATTTCTATTATCCTAAAACCGACTATAAAGTAAATAATTAATAAATAACCTCCCCCTCAGCACGCTTCCACAAATGCGGCACACCCTACCCTCCACTATTCAATATACATTTTCTGGTAGCAGGGCGTGGTTCACTATATACTATATACATTTTTTGGTAGCAGAACGCAGTTCATTATATTCATTATATATATACTAAATACATTTTCTGGTAGCAGAGCGTAGTTATTATATACTATATACAATTTTCTGGTAGCAGAGCGTGGTTTTCATCCCTCTGGGCCCCCTTAATTATAGCGTAGTTTCATGCCCCTGAGTCCCTTTGATTACAGTGTTATTCTCCCGTTTTGGTATTTTGGCTCTTAATTTGGTACCTAACGCATAATTACAATATAATTTGATTTCCTAACCTTTTAAATCGTGTTCGCATCGAGTTGTTTAAAAAATAATATTATATGAAATTTTTATACATATAATATTGAATATATATAATTGTGTAGGGTGAATGTATAATGTGTAAAATATATAAATAAATATTGAATATAATTTTATATATTAAATATAAAATATAATAAGTACACATAATATGGTTACATATATTTTATAATATTACGCCTATACGTTATTACCTATCCCGTTTTAAATTATAATTGATGTTAGTTAAAATATTTTAATATAATTTCCTTAAAAAACTAACTTACTTTAAAATATTATCCCTACACTTTTATTGTTACCCTTTTTCTTTATTTTTATTTAAATGAAGCTTAAGCCTTAATTGTAGTCATATTGTATATCATATTATTTTGTTGTATTGCGATATATGTAGATGCGACGCGTCCCTGAACTTGACCGTAACTGGTTTCTTATCTCGCCAGTTGTTGTGGATTCATTGTTTATTACGAGTTTATTATTTTTTTAATATTTTAGTTGAGTTATTTGTTTACTTGATTTCTGATTTCGCCCGTTGGTAGTGGGTTCAGTGTTTATTACGAGTTTATTATTTTTTTAATATTTTAGTTGAGTTGTTTGTTTACTTGATTTCTGATCTCGCCCGTTGGTAGTGGGTTCATTGTTTATTACGCGTTTATTAATTTTTAATATTTTAGTTCAGTTATTAGTTTACTTGATAATTTAAAATGGCTACTCATGATGAAACAGTAAAATGTTCCTTATATACGGAAAGCGCAGAATATAGAAAAAATATAGGTGTGGTACGCTTTGTTTCCGATTGGATTGCCGATACCTCGGAACTTCTTGGCACTTCTGAAATACCTAGATTATTAGTTAGGTTCAAGGATTTAGATTCTCATTGTAATTTATTTGTAAACGCGTCCTCAGTGCTCCTGGGTGGGTTAGACCCGGCTATCGATTACCAAGAAATTAGTTATGTAAAAAAAGAAGTGCGTTTAGTAAATAAGAAAATAGACGACCTCCGGGTGCGTCAGTTAGAGTTGTGCCCACCTGCTCCCGTAGTTGATCCTGTTATGGCCAGTACACCCGTAAGAATGAGTAGTAAAAATATTACCGAGCGACCTCCTTATAATAGATTACCTGATTTACCTATCCCTAAGTTTGATGGACGTCCTGATTCCTGGATAAGTTTTATTGACCAGTTTGACAGTGTAGTAGATTTCCAACACCATTTAACCCCCACAATGAAATTACAGTACTTGGTTGGATCCTTGGCAGATGAACCTAAGCGGTTGTTGCTACATTTAAAAATTGAAGAAGGCAACTATGAAGTTGCTCGTGAGTTGTTGAAACAGCGGTATCACAATACACGGGTTCTTGCTGATACCTACATAACCCAGATACTTACCCTGCCGGAGATTTCGAATAAATTTACAGGTTTGCGCGCGGCCTTCTTAAACCCCTTGTTAACTGCCTATCGCTGTTTAGAGCGTTTAGAGTTACCCGTCTCCTCATGGTCTTATATGTTAGTACATATATGTTTGACTAAGCTTCCCTCTGATTTGAAATCCCGTTTTGAGCGTTGTTATGGCGGTGACGCTGATGAATTACCTACCTTTAAAAATCTTACTACCTTTTTGGAAGACGAATGTCGTCACCATGACAACGTTGGCAACACCTCCCTTGTAGATTCTAACCTGACGAAATTTAAAAGTACTGTACCTAAACATACTTACTTTGCGGCTCCTCCCTCCCCTATATTAAACAATAGACAAAAAATGTTACCTGTAATAAATAATAGTAAAAAATGTTACCTGTGTGCTTCCTCTTCCCATTACCTCCGTGAATGTCCCGAATTTAGAGCTATGAATCCTAGGGAAAGATCGGGATTTGTAAAACATTCCCGGTTATGTTATAGGTGTTTGGACAAACATTCAATTCTTATGTGCAAGCGGGACTACAAATGTTCAACCTGCGGTCGCTCATCCCATCACACTATGCTATGTTTTAATGATTCCCGTAACCCAATGTATCCTACCTCATCCAATCGCAATTATAATTGTAATTCCAAATTTAATAAACGCAATTATCCGCGTACCTGTCCTGCTTCTACCCGTGGTCCCCAAATGGGCGGGGGCCAGCATAAGAAATATTCCCCTTCGCAACTCCAGCGCTCCCCCCAACGACATTCCCAGAGAGCTTCTCCCCCCAGAGAAAATGCTCCGCCCCAACCTAGACAGGTTGAAAATAATATAAGATATCGTGATAATTCCTATAATAGAGAAGATAGACCCACATAGCTAGATACTTGTATTACTCCCCCTTCCCCTTGCCTTAATATCTCACCCAATTCCCTTATATTATTGCCTACTGTTAAATTACACGTTAAAACTGCTAGTGGCTATTATATTGAAGCGCGTGCCTTATGTGATACCGGTGCCCAGGGTTGCCTCATTACAACCGATCTTGTTGTTAATTACCTCAATTTGACCATCTCCCCCTCCTGTGCCCCTGTACGTGGCATAGGTAATATTCCTTTAGTGGTTTCCCGTGGTTCTATTTCCCTGTGTTTTAAACCTTTGTATAATTCCTTCCCTGAGGTGTCAACCTCTGCTATGGTTATAGATGTGATCGCCGGTACGCATCCTGAGTTTGAGTTCCCTGAGTCTGTGTTTTTTCCTAGTAGTGATTTTTCCCTTGCTGACCCTACCTATAATAAGCCTGGCCCGATAGATATACTATTGGGTGCTGACGTGTTCGGCGCGCTTTTATTACAAGATAAAATATTTAACTTTAACGGCCTTACTGCTTTATCTACAATTTTTGGTTATATTGTATGCGGTCCAGTCGCTGCCGATTATGGTGAATTAGAGCCCCCCATGACTGGAATATCCTTATCCCGTCTCATCGAGAAATTCTGGAAGGTTGAAGAGACCCCTCAAACCATGATTGCTTACCCCTTAGATAACGATGGTGAGATTTATAAATAAAACCCGAAACTTACCCGTTGAGCTATCTGTATCCTTATCGCGTTAGCGCGTAGCGTATCCTTGCGGTCTTCCCTAAGACGACTCTCACTCTTTCTTGACAAAGAAGGAATCATCAGAGTCGGTGGTCGTTTATGAAACTCCTTTAACATTCGAGGAATTAACTACAATTTTTGCTAAAATTGAAGCGGTATTAAATTCCCGACCGTTATGTCCCTTATCTAATGACCCTAACGATCTAGAAGTTTTGACGCCTGGTCATTTTTTGATTGGCCAACCTTTTAGTGCTTTGGGGTTGTCCATTAATCACGTGAGGCTTGAAAGGGGGGGGAGGCGTTTGTTAAAAATCACGAAAATAACACAAGGGGGAGGGGGGGTGTAGTAAGATATCTCATGTATTTATTTTTTCGTCTAACGCGCGATTTTTAAACAAGTATTAAGCAAGCTGGTGTAGACATTTTTATTATGGTCCTTAATATCAGAATAAAATAAGATTATAGTTAATACCTGTATTTAAATTAAGATAATATTCAGAAAATTTTAAGATTCGTTGTAGGTACTAAAAATACACGTGATGTTGAGAAGGGGGAGGGGTGGTGGTCTTAAACCTCACTACGTATCACCAATGGGGGAGGGGGGGTTAAAAAATGCTAAAAAAAGATCACGTGATTAATGGATAACCCCTTTGCCGGAGTATCCCTATAACAATGTAAAAATTAATCGTTTAACCCGTTTTCAAGTAGTGCAACAGATAACTCAACATTTTTGGTCGCGGTGGCAGTTAGAGTACCTATACACTCTGCAGACTAGGCAGAAGTGGACTGATCCAGTGAATCCTCCAACAGTAGGCGAGATAGTCCTCATCAAAGATGATAATACCCCCTTTACAGTGGCGACGTGGTCGCATTTCCCAAATTTATCCTGGTAAAGATAACGTTGTGCGTGTGGTCGATGTTAAGACATCGACAGGTATCCTAAAGAGAGCCTTAACCAAATTAGTTCGTCTACCTATTAGGTAGCTACTCCCATTTTCTCGTAAACATTAGATGTTTAGGGCGGGGGCTATGTTTGTTCATATATGGCAACCCCGACTACTTTAGAGTCTGGTGCGAACACCCCGCGCGAGCGGTCGGTAGTAGTTAGTAGTAGTGGTCGAGAAGTAGTAAAAAGGGGCACGTGAGACGGCCGACGCGAGCGCATGTCCTTCCTGAATCTAATATTAATTAGCGGTGTGATTTTCCCTCAGCCTTATTTGATTTCCCTTTTGTGTATTCCCTCTTGATATTGAACCTGACAAAGACAAACCTACAAAAGATAATAGTGCAAGTAACCCCTAGTGAAGAAGACTCAAGTGAAACATTCCATGGCGGCCGGGAACAATCAGTGTTTGTGTTATGAATCATGAAGATAAGGTACTGTACAATTTCTATTATCCTAAAACCGACTATAAAGTAAATAATTAATAAATAACCTCCCCCTCAGCACGCTTCCACAAATGCGGCACACCCTACCCTCCACTATTCAATATACATTTTCTGGTAGCAGGGCGTGGTTCACTATATACTATATACATTTTTTGGTAGCAGAACGCAGTTCATTATATTCATTATATATATACTAAATACAAACAGTTTAATTTATATTTCAGATTTAGGAGGAAACATAAAAACAAAATGTCGTACTTACTTCTATTAACAGTTCTCATTGCATTACTAATCTTAGCTATAACGATGACGGTCCTGTGTAAGTTACTATACCTAATAGAGAAGTTTTTTTTTCTTTTTCACTTTAATCATCACCTCAAACGCTTCATCCACAGAAGAACAAAACATATTCCAGTATTATATTCAAAGAGTTTTCTTCACCTCCCCTGCACCAAGTTGTTGCAAGTAGCAAAATAATATTAAATAATATAAAGTTAATTAAGTGACTCGATACAGCTTTAACACGTTAAATACATATGTTTAAGTAAAAAACTGTACCTGTAATTTTCATTAACTTTTTAGATGCAAAATTAAAACACCAGAAGTTTATTAGAGTGTGTGAGAGTCGAGAGTGTCTGAGATCAGCCGCAAACCTTGCTCTGTCAATGGACGCCACAGTTGATCCTTGTAAGGATTTCTATCAGGTACTCTCAATAAAAATAATTTAGAGAACTTTAAAATAAATTTAAACGCGGCGGTTTTTGAGTTCGATTCCCACTCGTGAATATAGGTTTTTTCATTACTAATTTCGTCGCTCTGACAACTAGGCAAAGCGCGACGTTGAGTTCTACCACTGACAAAGGCGAAAAGGTGAAAAACGAGATACGGAGTGTCTTAACACTGGGTTCCCACGATTTCTGCGGTTCTCTTTGCCTATCGCGCTATGAGCGTAAAAGAATAAAAAAGAAATTAATTCATTCAAACAGCAAAACTGTATTAATAATATTTTCTTATTTAGTATGCTTGCGGTAATTGGGCGAAAGAACATCCTAGACCTGATGCATTTCGGTCGTACGACTGGTTTCGAGACAAGCAGACCAAAGTATATGCAACTGTTCGCGATTTCCTCACTAAAAATACATCCAATCTTCCTCGTCCGGTGAAACAAGCTAAGGATCTGTACACTGCTTGTATGGACACAGGTGAATATTTCCCTTAGAATCTAAAATACTCTATAATTTTAGCGAATAAATTCATTTATATGTGATAGTTGTATATAACGACTTTCAAGTACTAAATTGAATGGAGCACAAGGTATGCTTTGATACAAAAAGAGAGACCATCCCACACATTTTTTATCGTATTTTATAGGATATTTTCTTTTCAGAGACTTTGGACAAACGAGGCATCAAACCCGTTTTAAAAATATTAGAATCACTGGGTCTCCCTCCTTACCCTACTATTGTAAACGCTACTCAAACAGATTATTCAACGTTTACCTTTGATTGGCTCGACACTGTTACAAGAATAAAGACACAATTGGGTATGGACGTCCTAATTGGTTTCGATATATTCACTGATCCCAGAAACTCGTCAGTATATCGACTAGTGATGGGAGCTCCTGAAACAACCAATCCTTTCCCAAGGTACACTTATTTGTGTAATATGGTATTTATTTGTACAAGGTACGTAACATTAATGTTGAATTATATTTAACTATTATTTCTTTCAGTATGCGCAATGAAAAGAAACAACGCAGAAACCAAAAAAATATTGCTTTGAAGAAAGTAAAACAATATAAAAAATATAATATTCATATATTAAACGAAAAAATGCGAAATCAACGTGTAGATGAAAATAAGGATGCAGAAGAAAAGATAGCTCACATATACAAATTGTTTTATGCAGAACTTATGAAATTATTCGTGATAGAAGTTGAACTAAATGATTCAAATTTGACTGAAATTGAATTGGATCAAAATATTTTCTTATCAGCTGAAGAATATTATAAAATTAACGATGATATATACCAGGTATATTAAAACAACTTGTGACGTTTGAAATAACAGACATTCATACATACATATCTTAACGCCTTATCACTAGCGGGGTAGTCAGATTAAGTAAATTATATATTTTTAATTTCGCTATCAATCACTTTTTTTCAGTTAGAAGCAAGTAATGATACCTCAGGTGACGATGATGAGTATCTGGATATACCCGAATACACCGTTTCCGAAATCCAAGCTCACACTGACATGATCGTTAAAGACAACAACGGCACTGCTTTTGCAATCTGGGACAAATATTTGGAAGGTGTATTTAACATTAGCGATGTCAAATTAGATTTAGATAAGGATAAAGTTTTAGTTTCAGACCCAGATCTAGTGTACATGTCTCTAATGGCCGCTTACATTTCCAAAGCTTCTCCGATACTTGTTGAACTCTATGTTTGGATAAAGGTGAAGTCATAACCAATTACGCTATTATTATTTTTTAAATAAGCATTATATTTACAATTATTGCATTGGAAGGTAGTAGAAGTGATGGCAGCGCACACATCGACAGAGTTACGAATTTTACTTCAGAGATCTTATGAAACTTTGGGGAAACACGACTCATATTCACCTCCCAGGAGTCAACTTTGTGCTGGTGCAGTGAATGATATGCTCGGTATGGCCGTCTCGTATGCCATCGCTGATTCACGATTTCTAAATGTCACAAAACCAAAAGTAAGTTTTCTGACTAAACATAATTTGTTACAGTATTAATATTTGACAATTTAAAATAAAAATAAATTGTTTCTGATTTTATCATTTACATTAATTTAAGATCGAGACTATGCTTAATGATATAAAAAATGCACTAGCACATCTTGTGGGCCAAGTCAAGTGGATGGATGATGACACGAAATTAGCAACTTACGAAAAAATTATTAAAATGAAAACTTTAGTGGGATTTCCTGATTGGTTGCTCGATTCAAAGAAATTAGAAGAATATTACGAAGGAATTGTGGTAGATCCGAAGACACACTTAGAAAATATGATAAATATAATACAAGTGAAAATAAGAAATGCTCTGAACCGATTTAGGACAGGCAACAATGGTTCTTGGGCAACTGATCCCACTGAAGTCAATGCGTATCATACATTTCAAGAAAACACGATAAGTAAGTGCCTTCAAAAATACTACTGTACAAATAATACTGAAGTGATATTAAAACAAAACATTTTCGAAGCAGCTTTTTTCTTATGGAAAAAATATTTGATGATAATATGTATAGGATATTTTTTTATATCTTCATGGTTTATCCCGCACATGGCAGAGTAAGCGGAGGCAACAGGAACCATAGGAATCTAGTGTTAAGACACTTCGTTGCTTAGTCCCTGCCTAGAGGGGAAATCGTAAATCGTCCCAGCTTTCTGCCTTTTTCGAGGCCTTTTCTTTGCCTAGTTGCCAGAGCCAAGAAAATGAAAAAATTCATGTTCCCCGAGTGGAAATCGAACCCACAGTTCGTCACGTTTACAGGCAGCGCTACGCTGCTACGCCACGATATAAAGAATATAACAGTGATTTAGCGATTTACAACATTCATATTTACTTCTGTTTTATAATTTCGGACGCAGCTGTACCACTGGTGATGTTACAACATCCCTTTTTTGATTTAGGACTTGAGTATGTATATTTCTTTACAAAAACTTACGTCTATAAGTTGATCATTGTGAATCCAATAATATTATTTTATTCACAGTTCTTTGAACTATGGTTCACTTGGATCTGTACTTGGCCATGAAATAACACATGGATTTGACAATTTCGGTAAGATATATGTTTAATTTTACTTAAAATAAACAAAATAACGAAAATTTTTGAACTGAATGAAAATGTCTACATTATTTATAGGCCGCCTGTTTGACAAAAATGGCAATTTATTACCGTGGTGGACGAATGGCACTATAGAGTCATATGTCAATATGACTAAATGCTTCATCGATCAGTATTCAAACTATTATATACCAGAACTAGGCGAACACGTAAGAATCATTTGAATCTACAAACAATAATCACTACTTATACAATTTACAAGTAATCAAAATATAAAACAATGCTCAACTGTCTACGTTTCCGACGTAGGTTGATGGCAAGAAAACTTTAGGGGAGAATATAGCTGACAACGGTGGTGTACGCGAAGCTTTGGAAGCCCTAAGGAAACACCTTCGAAAGCACGGCCCTGAACCTAAGTTACCAGGTTTCGAGCACATGTCATCTGAGCAACTCTTCTTCTTATCTTTTGGAAATGTGTGTATATTTATAGATTTTCAAAAATATAGCTGATTATTAACCTATTGTATATATAAAAAACTAATATTTTCAGCTTTGGTGTGGAGTATCAACTAAAGATAATATGAAACTGGATTTGGAAGACGAACACTCGCCTCAACAGTTCAGAGCTCGTGGAGCTCTTCAAAACAACAGAGAGTTTGCCAGGACTTGGCACTGCCCACCAGGGTCCCCCATGAATCCCAGAAAAAAGTGTGTAATATTCTAATATATTATTATTTTTATGATATTATTTCTTTAAAAATAAATGTACACATAATATAGGATTTAGAGAACTTTAATAGGTAATGTTATTTATAAGGAATAAATAGATTTATTTACTCATTCATTTTATTATAAACAACGAAAAGACAATAAAATAATATTTATATATTAAATAGTAAAATATATGTAAATACATAAATAGTATATACTTAATATTTATATAAAGATAGCGTAGTTTTTGTAACGGTCGGTTACTTTAGTATTATGGAAACAATACATTAACATACCTTATCAGTATTAAAAGCATCGTGTTATATGAACATGTATAATATGTAGTTAGTTGATATCTAATAATAAATATATATATGCATTTGGTAGACAACAAGAGGACAATAGCTTTGTTACTTTTTTAAAAAAACCTATACAATGTACGTATATTTTGAGTTTGTGTGAACATTGTTTGTATAAATAAAAAATACATAAAATAAAGACTAAAGTTTTATATTTTTATTTCAATAATAATATCCATTATAAATGAACTTGCACATCTTGCTCTTATAATATTAATATTAGTGGCTACTGATGATCTTGGTGTAGCCGCCGGATAGTCCGTGCCCGTACCCAGCTGAGATGCCAGAGGCGATGCCGTGTCCGTATCCTGCTGAGATGCCAGAGGCTAGTCCGTGTCCGTAGCCTGCTGAGATGCCAGCGGCCAAACCGTGACCAATTCCAGATGAAATAATGCTGGATGAGTATCCCCCACCGTATCCACCACCGTATCCGTAGCCTCCTCCGTACGATATGCCACCGAGACCGCCGCCTATGGAGCTACCAATAGAGGTTCCGATAGAGCTTCCGACGCTTATGCCAGCAGAAGCTACAGGCACGGCAGCGGCCACTGCTACAGGTCTATCGACTACTACTGGCTGAGGTACAGCCACAGGTCTGTCCACTACGACTGGGTGAGGAACAGGCACAGGCCTGTCAACTTGCACAGGCACAGGTACGCTGACGGGACGATCTACGTGCACAGGATATGGGACAGGCACTTGACGATCAACATATACTGGACGGTCCACTGGAACTTGTTTTTCGACTGTGACTGGATAAGGCACAGGTACTGAAACTGGTACTTTCACTGGATATGGCACCTTTCTTTCATAGTACACAGGTACTTGTCTGGTAACTTCAACGGGTACTTTGTGAATGACTGGCACGGGTCTGTCGACGGGCACCGGAACTGGCACTCTAACTGGTACTGGTATTTGTCGGTCGACTGGTACTGGTACCGGAACTTGGACGGGGACTTGCACGTCCCTGGTGATAGTCCTTGTGATGTATCTAGGCACCTCTTGACGTAGAATGACTGGATTTGGTTGAACAGATACAGAAGTTTGAACTTGAGCTGGAGCTGCAACTGCGACGGGTGCAGCGGCGACTGCAACCGCAGGAGCAGCAGCGATACCAACAGCTCCACCGCCGATACCGATGCCTCCTCCTCCAATACCTATTGCTCCACCCCCAATACCAATTCCTGAGCCAATACCGACTCCTGAGCCGATACCAATACCTGAGCCAATACCAACCCCTGAGCCGATACTAACTCCTGAGCCATATCCTATTCCTGATCCATATCCAATTCCTGAACCGATACCAATACCGTGTGACAAACCAATGCCATGTGACAAGCCAATGCCATGAGACAGACCAGATGAATAGATGCCTCTCTTGGCAAGCTTGCCTGATGGTTGATCCTTTATTCCATTTTCGAGGAGTTCGGAGACTTTAGATTTTTGTTCCTCCTTTGCTGATAAACTACTTGCTAAAAGCAGGATCTGAAAAAATAAAATAAACTATCAAAAATATAAATCTCACTAAGAAGCCATAAAAGTCAATTACCAACTTACAAATATGCTTTAAACATAGAGACGTATAAAGGCTTCGTTATGAAGACATCAACTAACTAACACGTTCATCTATAGCGTGAAGTCATTGGCGTCATAAAAAAATCGTACTTATATGTAATTTTAGACTTTATGCTTATTGTACAAATTGAAATTAGCACCTCGCGAAACATCTACTTTTCTTCATTACATTCCGTCATATTAAAAGACTATAAATGTACCAGACATTGCCAGAGAAAGTAATGCAATTAATTTAAATTATCGAAGAATAACAATATTTAAAGGTTACGTTTTGCTAAATTAATAAAATAAAGTAAAGAAAATTAAAATACAATCTAAAGTACGTAATACGTAACAGCCCTTAGAGTGTAACAGTACTATGCAGTGGTATAGATCAATGTCTACCTGTACGTTAGGTCAAGGCGAGGTCCGGTTATACCGATAATGTCTTTAGTACAGTCATAAAGTTTTATCATACATGTTTATTTATTTTTTTTCAAATTAAGCTATTTTTGTTAATATAAACGATTTTCGTTGGAATTACCGATTAGATTATCAATAATTCTGACTTAAAATATTAAAATCACATGACAGTTTGATCTGATAAAAGAAATAACAGAAAATTTACGTCAATAATGGACGCTGTTCATGGTGAAAGTAATAGACAAAACATTACTTAATATTTTTGTAAGGCTAGATTATCACTTGAAGGATATTTTACCCAAATGTGTTTTAGAAAGTACGATATTGACTATGTGTTGACGATGAGACCTGATTGTTTTTATTGCTCTGATAAATATAACAAAATAAAGCGCGTTTTTATTATTTTAAACTTTATAGTACTTGAAATATTAATTATTTGAACAATATATAACGTCAAAGGAAATTTGATAGATAATGGGATACCGAGTATCTGAGCGCAAGATCTCCTCTTACCGCCGCTATCGTGACACAAAATGTGAAACTGAAAAACAATTACAACACTTAGACGTAAAAAAATATAACTGTATAATAATCATACTCGCTCATTATCTCTATTCTCTCATTGACACATAGAAAATTATTTACTGTAATTAAAAAGTTAAATCGAAAGAGACATTAGCTAATCTGGCCTAAATATAAAAATATACAAAAACTTTTCATAAAAACTTTGCAAGTTCTATTTCTTTAATAACATTCCTTGTCAAATAAAAAACAATTTTTCCAAGTAGAGCACATGAAACAAGCCCGAGATAATTACAATAATTATCGAAATCATTTTGATTGCGGCGCATTACGCTTGAAGGCAGACTTTTGCAAGCTATTTTAGATTCCAAGCCCTGAAACACGGAAGCTTGGTCATACGAGGTACGTGTATGAACTAGATCTGTCAGAACAACCTACAAGCTGGCTTAAATTATGAGTACAACTAGGTATTACATGGATTACGCAAAAGTTTTAGAGGCACTACTGTACTTGTAATATACTGTAGTTTAGTTGACTCGCGTGTCTAGAACTAGAACAAATGTAGAAGGTTGTGAGTTCGGATCTACCAGCTACCACGGACTTGTTTGGAACTTAGAAGATCTGATATTTTCGATAATATAATAAATAATTGGGCCTACGTCATCATAGCGCTAAAATTGCTGGCCAAAAAATAAAAAAAAGACGGGATTTCATCGCAATGCACCGCCCTGTGTTCTTTTATCTTCGGCAGAATAATTCTATTACTAAACTATACTTTCAATGACACATACTACTAGTAACTAGAAGTATACATAACAAAAATATAGTAAAAAAGAAAACAAGTACTGTTCACTCAGAACCATGATGTACACATATTTAAATTTATTCACTTATTTTTTCCAATTTCACGATTTCTCATTTAGTAGTATAGGCCGAGTTTGAAACCTACCATAGAAAAAAAAATTACACCTTTTGGAAAATGAGCATGTTATGTACTGCCACTACATATTTTTTGTTGTGTAGCACCTTCATGATGGTTGGTATCCCTCACGAAGAAAGGTTCACGTTGACTAGTTTGTTTTCGAGGGGTGGAAGTTACTATTAACGATTCTACAGTTGTCGTGCAAAATGTATACTACATTTATTTATTACCTTTATGTAATCATTATATATACATCATCTTTAATATTTGTTATCGAAATGATATTTCTCCTTATATCGTTATCATCATAGTTTTTCTTATATATAGGTAATTTTTATTTTTGACGCTAGTCTACAGATACATCATTAAATAGGCGCCGTGAAGAACCAACGTCTGATTCTGATAGTATTTTGACAGTTCGTCAGAGACCGCGGATTGTTAGTACTGTGGCTTTTTAGACGTTCACACCACACGAGGTTTGGTGTTCTAAATATTATGTAGTCTGTTACTTTTAACTATAACAACAACTATTAATTATAAGATATCGATTCAGTTAGGAATATCGATTCATTTTCGAATGTTGAACCGGCAGCCGCGCTCGCCATGGCCCACATCCTTAATTACAACAGGATCAGACTTGTTCGATTTCGACTAATTTATGAAATATTTTATTTTTTTATTTTATTTTATTGATAGGTTCGCTAGCGATTTTTACACAAATGTATATTTAATAATTTTACAAAAGCAACATATTAAATAAAAGCAACATATAAAAGTTAAAAATTAATTTTAGACCTACTTCACATTTGAAACGTGTAAAAAGCTTTAAGGCATTAATATGGGAAAGAAAATTTCTCTTTAATTGAATTTAATAATTATATGGTTCGTATATTCGTATGTAGGAAACTTTTGTAAGTTACTATTCATTTGTTTAATCTCGGTCGCATCGAGTCTGAAATACTTTCATGGAACATTGTGTACGCTATTACTATGGGATTTCAAAAAACGTCTTAATACGTTGCTCATTATAATTTAAAAGAATTGTAAAAAGACGTTTATGTCATAAAGATTATTACCTAATTAAGGATTGTTATGCTTAGTCAAGGGAATACTCGCTCAAGTCTATTTCAAAGTTATCATTGTCAAAATAGAATAAGTGGAAATTGTAGATGAAAAATTAAAAATGACCCGATGGGATTGTTGCGAGGGTTGTTTTCTAATAAAACGGTAGGTGAGTTATATGACATTAAAAAAAGAAACTTGTACCTCACTATTTGGAAAAAAACGATTTGACTTCCTATACTACTTGTCAAGCTTAATAACATTATACTTATTAGAGATGATTTCTGTATAGAAATGATGTAATAATAGTATTTTTTATTACATTTTGTCATATTTTTGGGTAACATTCCATTTATGATATTAAAGTAAGAAATTCATGATACAATACAAATCATTGATGAATTCGAGAATTTTGGTAATTGTAATAATAATGATTGAACATTATAACTTGATTGCAAAATAAAATGTAACTGTAACTTTAGTTACAGACTTTATAAAATATTCATAACATCTAAATGTCTAAATAGATGATATTAATAATTAACTTTATTAATTATTAACGTCTTTACTTATTTATTTTTAAACAAGTATCACAAATCATATCAATGTTCTTATTCTCTTTTTTACATATACAAAACAAACGTACCATAAAAAAGTGTAACGCCGCCATTTTGTGAAGAAAGCTCCTGTATCCAGTCACCAAATCACATTACTTTTAACCGATTTGACTTCAGTCGGCCGATCGACTTGCTATGTTCTGTCAGTCCTCAGCCCTGAGCCCGTCTTATATAGCACCGGCACTACAGCCACCGTCTAACATATGCATGGAAACCACTTTTCAATATCCCATCGTCGTACGGGGGACTGTTGCAGAAATCTACACAAGAAACACCTTTATTTTCATTTGCTTCAAGATCCATCACACACGAGCTGTGTAATCGACTAAGTGTGCACGAATCTTGGCTAATTACGCTATAAGTTTAGTTTTTCATAGAGATCGCCTCGTCGGTCTGTGTGTTGTGTGTTCGGCTTAAAATTACCTTTTCCAGTGGTCGTTATGTCACCTCTTCTAATTGTGGAATGCTATCAACGTCCGTCTTCACTGAGTCCAGTAATCTAATTACATAAGACCATGTATGGCAATTTAAAAATTCGGAAATTAATAATTGGACAGATTATATTGTTCCATATGTGCTCTATATTCTTCAATTTTGTTTATTTTATTTTAATATTGTATTTAACTATATTACATCTAGTGTTATCATATTTAGTAACAAAGAAGCGACATAACGAGTTAAACATATCAGAATAAGAAGAAAAATCTGAAAAAATCTTGTTCAACCAACATAGTTTTATAATATTTATTTTCTAATATATATATATATATATATATATATATATATATATATATATATATATATATATATATATATAGATATATATATATATATATATATATATATATATATATATATATATATATATATATATATATATATATATATATATATATATATATATATATACCTTATGAAATAACTTTACTGTCATCGTTATACACAAACTCTTTATCCCGCATATTGCAGGGTAGGCAGAGGGAACTGCAGGAACCATAGGAACTTAATGTTAAGACACTCCGTTGTTTAGTCCCTGCTTTCTCCGTCCCGCTTTCCGCCTTTTTCGAGGCATTGCATGTTGAGTAGTGGAACTCAACGCCGCGCTCTGTCTAGTTTCCAGAGCGAAGAAAATGGAAATTGAAAAATCCATCTTCCCCGTGTGGGAATCGATCCCACAAACCGTCGCGTTTACAGGCAGAAGCTTACGCTTCTACGCCGCGACGGCCCTCATAACTAATATTTATATTGAAAAAATCAGAAATAATCATTTTTTACAGACACATTGTGGTAGGTAAGTGTTAATAAAATTTTTTCCATCAGTATGGGGGAGCGGGGTTTTACGAATACAGGGTAGCAGCCGATGTACTTAATATATTTCAACCTTCACTTATTACCGATTATATTATTATATACAAAAATAGTAATAATTGCATTTAAAATATACTTACACCAATTAAATCAGATTTTTCTGATATCTGATATCAGATTTATCTTTTTTTAAAATACGTCTTTCAGGAGAAATTAAATAATTTAAATTTCTGCGAACACAATCAAAAGATACGAGCTTTTATATATAGGTTTAGCCAATATATATGTTTATTTATTACATTACATACAAAAAATAGTTCCATTGTACATACAATACAATACAAGCTCCTGTGTCTTTAATCATGAAAGGGTACCGAGCCTAGATACTCGAGGCCGACTCACACTTGGCCACATTATTAGTTGTAAATCAAAATTAAATCTACTAATCAAAATAATGAATATTTAAACTTAAAAACGAGAGTAAACTTTTAAGCTTTTCTGCTTACAACTCGTGCTTGACGAACTTTTTGTCGTGTAATATGTCTTAAATTCATATTGAAAAATATAGGAATTACTATATCTGTATATGACTGAGTACGATTAATTTTAATTGCAATTTTATTGCTTCTGCTAAATATAGCGTTGCATCCTGTAAAGAAACCGAACACGAAAATGTTGCATGTTTTGTGAAATGGAATGTGAGTTACTTCAATGCGCTTTTTGTAGCTCTAAGGGAAGTCTAGACTGTGATATAATTAAAAGATATATCTGTAATTATTATACTATAAATCTGATGGAGTTTGTTCGTTTTACCTCGCCTCTTTGTGTTGTATATATAGGCTGTATTACATCATGTCAGGCGTTGTGATATAACCCGACTGTACTACAGAGATAGGTCGAGCTGTCACCTCGGGCACTTAGAATATGTCATGTGTCAGTCATATATAATTTGTAAATATTTTCCTAAATACAACCCTATTTCCCGCATATAGCACTGAGTGAAAGAATACATGTGTAAAACACTCTGTTACTCGCTTCGCGTGCTGAGTAGCGGATCTCAACGCCGCGCTATTTTGAACTTTCTGAGAATTGAACCCACAACCGTCGCATTTATTTAAACACTGTATGTAAGTACTTATTTCATTAGTTATGTACGACCAGTCGACATTAACCAAATAAGCGAATCTCTAGCACTTGTGCAACTTTGAACTCATTCCAGATCTGAATCTATCTCCATGTACAGATATAATCGTCATCGGTTGATCAGATTATGAACGCAAAGCAACTATTCCTTATTTTTGTAAATGAAAATTAAAGACCCGAGACCTTCTTATTTTGTCAGTTATCTATATATAATTTCAATTTATTGTAACAACTGTCATAGTGTAGAAGCGTGGCGTCTACCTGTAAATGCGACGGTTTATGGGTTCGATCCCAGTCGGGGAAGATGGGTTTATTCATTTCCATTTTCTTCACTCTGGTAACCAGGCCAAGCGCGGCGTTAAATTCCGCCACTCAATACGCAATGCCTCGAAAAAAAAGGCGGTAAGCAGTGAATAAAGTGTCTACACACACTAGTTTCCCACGGTTTCTGCGGTTCATTCTTCATATGTGAAAGCTATAAAAAAAAGAAAAAAAGGCAATTTTGCAAAACATTGATTTCACGAGTAGTTTCTACGAGTACATCAATAGTAGCTAAAAAGAAGAAAAGTTATATACTCAATAAAACCATATATCACATAACTTGGTATACTTTAAAAATAGCTTCAGCTTTTAAATAAAAGTATAAAAACTTAGCCCACATTTGCTTAGACGGAAGGAACCCGTAACTCTGAACACGTCAAGCTCGCTAATTAATGCACCAACAAGTAATAAAAACTAAACACGCTTGAAATCACGTCGTCAATAACTTGAACTCAGTATTTTATCTTACATATGTACAAATTATAGCCGATACTTATATATCGTATATATACAAGATATAGTGCAGTGGATAGTATTATTTTAAGATCCCTGTAGCAAATTCATTTTTGTACATAGGTACAGGTTGAAAAGAGAAAACAAAGAACACCTAAATGTAACATAACTAACTATATAAACAACTGTTTTTTAGCTTATTTCATATTTTCGGTTCCGGCTCAATTTTCTAAATTTTTTTGTTTATTAAGAGAGGGAAAATGTGAGAATACTCAAAAAAATACTTAAATGTGTACGACGTGGTGACTTTGAATATTGCTGCACATTCTGCTCAGTGAATAGAACTATACGTATAAATGACTCATACATTATTACAAGAACATAATTTGCGATATTTGTTTGCATAAACCATTTAAAATTCCTTCTTAGTTGGCTTTTTTGGCTAATTAGGCTCAAAGTATCATCAGTAGGTAAAGTTCTTAGGAAGTTTTAAGCCCATATATTATTGATATGCACTTCCATCTAGCACCAATGAGGATGATCTATTATAATTGTACATTTCTTTGTTGTAACTTTCTATGTAATAAACAATATCTATAAAAAACAAGAAAATTGTCTCTGGAACGTGAAACTTGACTACTTTAAAACCTCTAGTAACGACTAAAAATGCCGATAGAGTATAAAGTTGACTTTGGCTTATCATCTGAATACATCTATCTCATCCTTTGATGATCCAAATACTTCATGAAATCGAGTTTCCATCACTGATCATTTCGGTCAGTGCGAAGGCTAGCTTCAATTCGCTCGTTTTGGTTATTATGTCCAACTACGCTCTCATTGCACTAATGTATGCCTCGAATCGAATCCAGTTTGACTTTTATACCTCCCATACATAGATTTAAAATTTCACGATTCAAACGCATAATCTGACAAGTTTTGCTGAGTTCAGAAAAAATGCAAAGGCCTTTTTTTTCGCTATTAATTAAGATTCTTTAACTAACGAGAATAGTACATGTCGTGTGTAGTTAAGCTTAAAGTAAGTGGGAATATAATAAATTGAAATGTCGAGGAATAGCGACATAGCGTCTGACAGTCTGACTGTAATCTCTACGACTGTGGGTTCGGTTGCCTCTCGGGGAAAATTATTATATTAATTTTTTCACTCCCGAAACAAAGAAAAAGCAATGTTGAAACACGCAATATCTCGATGTATGTGAATTGCAAAAAACAAACGAATGCTTTCTTTTAAAAATGTATTTGGAAATTACTATAAAATATGAAATCCCACTATTTTTGAAATTACGACAAAATTAGTTCGGCTCTTTTAGGGCTCCTCTACACTTCCCGAAGACTTCCGCGTTGTCTAGTGACCCATACAGTAATAAAACGCTATGCTTATTTCATTTAAAAATAACAAGCACCTTACAGCGGCTAATGGAAGTAACTAAGCGTTATATATGATCGCAAGCCACAAGGCATCTACAATGGACTACATCAAAAATAAGGCAAGTACCCTCCCTCGACAGATTCATCCAACCCAAAAAAAAACTATTCAATTCATACCAGCTCACTTTAGTTTCAAAAATTCTTACCTCTATACCTTACTTTATATCTTATATTACAGCACATAATCTACAAAACAACTCGTAACTCTAAATAAACAGTTTTTATATAGACTCACATATTTTAACGCGAGCTAACATGAGCATTAATACACATATGTCTTTAAATATATCATGTATGTATATATGTATATACATATATATATATATGTCACTTGCGAGTATATCGTTATTGAGTGTAGGATTTTAAAGCATAATTTGTAGGTCACGATTGCACGATGATTTTAATTTTCCATAAACGGCCGGCATTCCTGCTTCGAGTCTTTAATTGCCTGTACCTGCCTGCTCGAAGCCTGTATAGTGCACCTCGTAGTGAAATACGATGTCTTCTGCTGCTGTCGCAAAGTGAGATAAAAAATGAACATACTTATGTTACAAATTATAGTCATCAACATTCTAAGTCTTCATATTTTGTTAATAGCGACGCGCCGCGTTTTGAAATTATTAGAAAATATTAGATATAGCACAACATGCCAGCCGTCCTCCGCCGCTGCAACTAATTTGGTAAATATTGTATTTATGTAACCACCGGCGGACCCTTTATAACTTTTTTCTTATATAACTCATATGATAACAACTATGTTATACTTATGTAGCACCAGTCGTCGCATGTATTTCATTTATAAATTAAGTTTCTATTGTTTAATTGTAAATAAATATTTATCGACGACAGTTGCGTCGATTCAATTGCCACTCGAGAAAAATAAGTGTTTTCATTTCTATTTTCTTCGCTCAGAGTAGGCAAAGCGCGGCGTTGAGTTCCGTGAAAGGCGGAAAGCGGGGAATGGAGTGTCTTAACATTACGTTCCCACGGTTCCTGCGGTTCCCTCTGCTTATCCTGCTATGAGCGTAACGCTTTATAGATATACAGCTATATAGATATTTATAATGAAGATTTAGTTTAAGATATTGATAATTACACATAAATTTTAATGTTTAATTAAAGATAATATTTTAAAATAGTTTAAAAATAAAAAAAAATGTATCAAGTACAAAATAATTTATTACCTTAAAACTAAAATAAATACTTAACCTAAAATAGTGTGCGTACTTGTGTATGTACATACCTACATACTCGTACCGCCACGAGCCAATGACTAATGCAATTAATGGACGCACAAGTGATCAATATGGATGACTTATGAAAATGACTTATGAAGGTAGATATTTTAGCGATGTTTTTACAAAACACAACAGACGAGCTCAAGGGAAAAGTAAAGCTAATGCATTAACAAACCGTAGTGTATAATGACTTCTCTATTGTGAGTAAAAATATTTCATATATTATAGTTGTACTATAATATATGAAATATTTTTACGTAGCACGTTATGAAAGGTAGTGATTAATTTAATGAAATGAAAATGATAGTGGTGATGACGATAATGACAAGTTCACCCTCGTCATATTTGTATCTATGAGAATGCTATGACGATGCGATAAGTACGTTATGATGATAAGTTATGAAGAAACATTATATTTATTGAAATATGTTGATCTTGATATGAATAATACATTCAAGTCACTCGCGAAATAAATACTAATGTATTCACAGTAATTTACATCTAACAGCCTTATACGTTGTAACAAAATATCTAAATACGCATATGTCATTAAGTCTCATTTTCGCCGTCACTAGGTTCTGCCGTATCCACGCTTGCTGTAGTCACTTCCACTTCTTCGATCTCGTCAACTTCAGCCATTTCCTTCAACTTCGTCGGGCACCTCAGTGGAGTTGGTCGCGGGTGTGGTCATACTATCAGGTAGGTTTTCACAATGCTTGCCGCTAATACCGGGTGGACAATGACATCTGAAGGAACCGTCAGCAGTTTCTAGTGACTGACATTTGCCGCCATTCTTGCATGTCTCTGGGTTCTTTTCGCAGTAGTTGAGCTCTGAGAAAATCATATAATAATATAAAATATTTGTTTAACTATACGCTAAAGAAAATAATAAGATAACTAAGTATTTTCTGTCATTTTTCGCCTTCTATGATTCGAAATATTGTGTAATGAGTGGGAAAACTCAATACCACGCTTTTGTTAATAGACCAAGAAGAATAAAAGTATACCTTCCTTTTCTATTGGGAATCTAACCAACGCAGTGCACTTAAGACATGCATAAAGATCGGTCAGAAAAAATAATTTTGAGTGATCCAATAATTTCTTTACCTTCATCACACAACATCCCACCCCAGCCATTCTTGCAGATGCATTCCCAGGGTCTATTGCAAGTACCGTGCATGCAGCCCGGGTAGCGGTGGCACTGTGCGCAGGTCGGTCCCGTCCACCCCACCTTGCAGCGGCACTCGCCGGGTCGCCTGCAGTAGCCGCGCTCGCCGTGGCACCCGGGGGCGCAGATTGCTAGAATTTGGTATTATGAAATTATTGGAGGTATTAATTAAGTTTATAAAATACAGCATTCATCATAAGCTGTGGCTTATGTTATGTTAAGGTTGACAAAAGTAGGACACACGTACATAATATGTTTGTACTAGTGAGTATATTAAAGTAATATATATTGATAATGACATATATTTTTAAAAAGATACAATTTTTTTAAAGAAAGAGGGCTATTGTGTTGTCATCTTCACACGCAAGACCAACCAACTACTTTTCTTCTATTTTAACCGACACCAAAACGAATTACTTTTTTATTTCTTCACGCTTCATCCTGCACGTACTGCAGGATAGGCAGAGGGAACTACAGGAACCATACTAACCAAGTGTTAGGACACTCCGTTGCTTAGTGCTTGCTTACTGCCTTTTAGAAATGATTTTATTCAAAATAACTCACGCGTCTGACACAACAAGCCCGTGTATCCCGGCAGACACTTGCACTCCAGCGGCTTGTCGCAGTACCCGTGCTGGCAGCCCGGCAGCGGCTGGCAGGCGCGGCACGTCGGGCCCGCCCAGCCCAGCTTGCAGCGGCACTCGCCGGGCGACTCGCAGTAGCCGCGTGTGGCGTGACAGTCGGAACGGCAGATTGCTACAAAATATAAATGTTTTAAAACATTTATAAACGCAATTAATTCCTTTGTAATACGACGTGACTACATTTTAGAATGGACTGAAAATGACGCGAGATCGAAGTTATAAAATAGTGTTTTTTATCGTTTTACATATTTGACATAATATGAGACAAAGAATTATTTTGTTGAAATTGTTGGTTTAGACTTTACTAGCTACCAAAGTAAATATACTTAGTAGCGAAAATGTGAACACCCCTTTCTCAAAATTGTCCGTTTCATTAACATCTACTCGGAAGAGCGTCACTGTGTGTGACTGTGCTTATTCATGAAACTATATTATAATTAAACGCTTACTCAATTTACTTTATTCACTTACGTTCCGAACAGAAAATCCCATCCCATCCATCTCTGCAGACGCACTCGAAGGACACGTTGCAGTAACCGTGCTGACAGCCCGGAAGCGGTATGCACTTGTTGCAGCGCTCGCCGTAGAAACCGAGCTTGCATCTGCACTCTCCTGGCCTCTTACAGTAACCTGCACATAAAACTTTACTTAGTGATCTTTACTTTCACTTTAGCATGCACAGTGCAAGGTACACAGAGGGAAACATGATTGTTTTTCATTTTTCATTCGAGATATTGAGGATTAGCAAAATTCAACGCTGCACTTTAAATGAGTTTATTCTTATCGGAATAATAAATTACTATTGGTGTGTCGATGTGATGCATGTTGAACGTATGTAATGAAATATATTCTATATATGACTATACTATTGGTTTAATGTTGTCATTAAAAATATAAAAACCAATAGGTACATGTAGCTGAGAACAAAGCGATTTTCTAACAAGATTAATTCTGGAACACTATAGGCATATTCTAGAAAATATAATGAATATGTCGATAGAGTATAAAACAACTGGACAACCTTGCATGGGATCGCAGCCCCTCTTGCACGTGGGCACGTCGCAGAGGTCCCCCTGCCAGCCCGGCAGACACTTGGGCTCGCCCTTGTCGTCGCACACGTAGTGGCTGTGCTCACTCTGCACCGCCGGCAGCTCGCACGCCTGGACACTCTTCTGATATAAACCACTCTAAGGGAGAGTCACATGCTTTGTGAGCGTGCGGTAACATGTAAGTGGTAGGTGCATGCACATGCCGGTGCACTTGCAGGGTGGAGGCAGTTAGTCAAACATTAATGGATACCATTACTATTAAATTAGAACAAATGAACATCGTAAACAAAATTATAATATATGAATTCTAGTCATGGATTATTTAAAAAAAATATCAACAGTTTTGGCAACAGTGAAATATAGTTATAGACTAAACACATACATGCTGGATGCTCGAGCTGATTAAGTGATTAATGATTATTAACATTTGTAGGGTTTTGACTTCAATTTCTAACTCTCTCTTCTTGACAACAATAAGTTGGTGTGTTTTACTACTTTGCATGCTTAATTAACAAAAACTTTCTCACTCGTGTGTTAAATGATAATCAAATATTAAAGTTTCTCATTTTTTACGACGATTATGTGTATTTAAAATTATTATTCAAATAATAATCGCTGTACGCACGCGCTTGTTATAACTACATAAGATATATTTTTTTTTTTCAAATATAACGAATGTTTAAAAGGTGGTCGTATTGCTTACATCAAGTTTTTATGAATTGGGAAGTAATTTGATAAAACAGTGTTAACTTAACACATAGGAGCTGTTTATTATTATTTCTCGCACAGTTCTTTTTCGAGTGGACATTGATGTTAACTGAATAAAGATGAGCATTCTGGCAGCTCAGAAAGGCATAAGAAGAGGTACATTGGAATGTAAGACCAGCGGGTAGTGCGTCCAGGTATCGTGAAATAAAAGGGGCTGAGTCTACGGCCATGACAGCGTGTCTTTGGGGCTGAGGAGTGTAACCTTCCATTGTAGAACTCTTGAAATTATTAAAATTTGAAATCTTCATGTAAGTTCACGTTACGTACGTACCACAGTATCAGGATGCCACTCAAAGAAATTTATTTTAGACTCTCTTGGTATATGCGAACAACGCGAAAGAGTTTGTTAATGCGAGTAGGATATATCAAGTTTTGAACAATGTCAACTCGTAACGAAGTGAAGATAATCAGAAAAAACTCATGCCCCGTTTTCAATTTGATTTTCAAGTTGTGACACTCTATGATAGATACAAACTGAAACTAGTAATAATTGTAGAGATCATCTCTAACAAACCACCAAAGTTTACAATCTAGGCATATTTTTAACAATTTTTTTCTATATTTTCTATCTCTGTAATACAGTAATCTGTCACTTAAAAAGTGGAGAAGGTAGAGTCTAATCACTCTAGCAGTATGTTACTGAGTCTACAGATGCAGAAGTAAATGAAGAGGAAAAAGTCAACATGTTCCTTAGACCGCAGGACGCAGACGCGCCAGGTGAGTCAGGGAACTTTCTCGCAACGAGAAAGCAACGAGAAAGTGTGCCGCGAGAAACTGCGCTCAAAATAAATGTTTACAGACGGACATATTCTATTATTATACTTGCTAATAATAATAAACACTTGTCATAAATCTATTTTATATACTTTTTAAAATAACTGGATTTTAAAGAGTTTGTATACGATTGTATAAACAGAATTCATTCATTCATTCGAATTTCGACTTTTTTTAAATATTTGTTAATGTTATTTATATTAAAAAACATGCCATGCCATGTCATTTGTAAGAAGTATGTATGTATATCCATACTTTTTCATAATCGTATATGAATTTTTGTGCATTAAATACATATATTATATACATTTATTTTAATACTGTTGAGTTTAAACGAATTTCAGCTTTAAACTCTGTCATACCTAGAATTTGAAACTGTAATAATTTAAAAATGCTGCCATTTAAATTTAAAAATACAATACCAGTAAACAAACAAACAAAATTGACATTAAACTTGAAATCCATTGAAAAGAACGTACAATAATGGGAATAGTGTGGCGAGAATGCAGTTGTAACTAAGTTATAAGAGTTGTGACCTACAATATTTATTATAAGTGCAAAAAAACTAATAGAACTGTTACAAATTTACTAACAGATTATAGCAAAAATAAAGTATAGTGGTCAAATGAAAGACTCGTGCCGGGTTCAAGTGTTCAAATTGTTATTCCTTAGCTACTTCTTTTAAGTTTACTAAAATGTTCTTAATGCGATTTTAAATGGCATTTATTTTTTATTCACGAATTATATCGTTATGTGCGACCCACATAGTGCACGTACCACTGCTTAATTATAACATATCATTGGTAAATGTTATAAAAAATATATTGTTGGCTTAAAAATAAATAAAGCAGAGGAGCGGCTAGTGTCAAGACACTCCGTCCTCCACTGAGTGTTGACAGTTGAATTCAACCTTGTAATACATTGTTAAAGTAAAATTGATATTAAATGTAAACATAATTATATATGTCTTTTAGTCATAAACGTCGAGCGAGTATAGTACATGTAGTAGTAGATACAAGCAGAAAATTTGAGTGTTAACTTTTTCTGCATTACAAAGAAATTAGAAATCCCAATGAAGTTGGAACTGAATTTATATCACATTTTTAACTAGTTAAAGATATAATATTTATATAACATATGTATGTTTGTGAGTTTATAAGATAGGAAAATGAGAGTTTATTAAGTATACGAAGTACATATAAGTAGGTGCATTTGAAAGCCTAAGTGCATATTGCAACTATCAGATATACAGAGTAAGCTTTAACCGGTAAGTAGTCCGCTGAGGATATTGACCATACATAGCGAATGCTAATGAAATTCTAATTATTAACCGAAAAAGTACCTCCGTGAAATTACGATACGCTTAAAGAGAATATATTAAAGTGTTGCGAAATATTGGCCAATAGGTTTAACAAGTTATTGGGAATAGATTTATATGAAATTAAGGTTAGGAATGTTTTCAGCTCTACACTTTATTCTGAATTAGCACGTTAGGCAGATATAATGTAGTGCTGAGACACTCTCCACTTTCCAAATTAATTCGAGACACTGTGATGTTAGTGACGGAACTCGATACTAGAAAATACAGACAACCGTAGCGTGAAAATGAAAATAATTCATTCCAACGGATAATAATCGAACCAAACCGTTCACATTCAGACGCCACAAAAAAGGAATATATTATTATAAAAAAAAACAGATTATTTAAATAGACTGAGCTAACTATGAATTACTTATATGAATGATTTTTATATGAACATAATTAGAATTAAATGACTATAATAAGTAATGTATACATATATATTTTTATTTTATGGTAAAGATAGTATATGTTTGTATGTGAAACTATATGTAGGTTACTGTGGCTCAATTTTCTGTTGCTAGGGAAATGCTACCGGAAGTAAAATGTTCCCCATTAATAATAAGACAATTTACCTAACGTGTGAATTGGAAAATTATAGAATAGGTTTACTAAATGTATGGAAATTTATTATACAAAAAAGAAATTTATAACATGTTTTTAATATGTGCATCTACTATGAGACAATATGCTTTTTTAAATACGTTGGAGATGATGGAAAACAACTATAAATAAAGTGTCCGTTACTTTGTTATTATTATGTGAAATATCTCACCTGTTTCTTCCATTTGGGGAGGACGTACTTCGCCGGCAGGACCTCCGGCGCCACACAACATATAATCAGGACTAATATTATTGTTTTCATTTTGAAAGTATGTTTTAGAAGTCGACTCTTAAATCATCCTAAATAAGTATTTAAGGTATTTATTATATGCAAGATATCGTTAAGACTTTGACTGGACTGTACTGGACTGGGCTGGTCTGGGCGATGCGCGTCACGCGAGAACACTCGCTATACTGTTAGGCGTGTTATTGAACTTGACGAGAGAGGCTACTTTCGCCGGCTCTGGGCTGGGGCTACTAAACAACGTTTGACTAACGAATGCATTTCTTTTGTGCTTTTTAGAAATTTTCCCTTGCAAATGTTTCTTGACAACAAATAGAAAGGTCATCACGGTTTAAAGTGATTAATAGATGACGATGATGATAAGCTGCACGGTGAATACACGAAATGCAAAGAACTTTCTTCATATTACAATGGATAATGTATATTTGTAATTTTACCAAATTTAAAGAAATACAAATCAATTAGCTAGTGAAGTAAACAATAATGTTTCTTATGTATGAGTAATGGAAAAAGATATAAAATAGAATAATAAATCATCAGCAATATGTAAATATACAGTAAAGAAAAAAAATCTAAATATGTAACATGTAGAATGAATAAATTTAATACAATAATTAAGAGCACAGTGCCTTAATACCGTTCTCTCAACCTTCCAAACCTGAAACATGAAAATAATGACATATTAAAAGATTAAAAATATATAAATAGTCGTTATATAAATAACACATATATATTTTTAAATGAACCGTAATACAAGCCGTTCTAATGGCCTGAACGTAAGAGAACACCATTAGCAGCGAGGTGAGCTCGATACAGATCAAAACTAGGTGATTGCAAAAAGATAAAAGATGTATTTTAGTGCTTACAATGTAGGCGCCCGCCACCTACCACCTACTACCTACCACCTACTTCGCATGCTATTTCTGTAACTGTACATTTTAATACTTTCTTTGTAAATTTAAATGTTGCTTTGACCTACTTCGTAAGAGGATGCATTAATGAGGTAATATTTGCCTTTCAAAAGATTAACTATTTGTTTTAGAAATTACTATTCTCCATCTATACAGACACTACCACTGCACAATTCAGTAGTGATCTAGTAACAACTACGGCTATCGGTTCCATCAGCTATGACACACACATCCATCCATATAACGTGTAAACTTGTGAACTTGTGAAAGGTTGTCTTAGCTCTAAAAATATATGCATTTTATTAAACAACAGCAGCAATACATACTGAAACACGTTTTAGAGGAACTGCAGGTGTAAATACATCTGTTGCTATTCGCCACAGCCGTTTTAATTCATTGTTTTATATTTCCAATTCACCATGACCTTACCCAAGTCTCTATACCCATGCAGAGGAAAGGGCCATAGTTTTTGTTGATTTTTTTAAAACATAACAAACGTTATGTTTGTAACTATAAATAAACGACTAAAATGATGTACATGAGACGTACAACGTATCATTTTATAATATATATACATAATATATTATAAAATGATACGTTATACTAATTTAAATAAAATAACAATTATATTATAATTTTAAGGTCTTTACATACAAAGCAGCTTTCTATATACTCACCGTCATGAAAAGAAGTCGTAATACATCTTGAGCAATATTATATATATATATATATATATATATATATATATATATATATATATATATATATATATATATATATATATATATATATATATATATATATATATATATATATATATATATATATATATATATATATATATATATATATATATATATATATATATATATATATATATATATATATATATATATATATATATATATATATATATATATATATATATATATATATATATATATATATATATATATATATATATATATATATATATATATATATATATATATATATATATATATATATATATATATATATATATATATATATATATATATATATATATATATATATATATATATATATATATATATATATATAAACTTAATTTGCGAAATTTTGTTTATTTACTGCCCGCTTTTATTATTACAAGGAAATGACTATATATAGTAATATACTTACACCAAACACCGTTTGCTTATTTCTAAATAATATAATATATCTTTGCAGACGTAGCTGTCTTAGTTATTATAACGATCTTGTCTAAACATCGTTACTTCAAAGACGTGCGAATAGTAATAAAATTAAAAATAACACTATTTTTCATAAGAGTATAATATTAGAATAACTGTAGGTTTGCTTAAATTCTGCATAAATTACGGTAATAGATACTTTGTTACTTATAAGACTCCTCTGTTACTCATATCGAGTAACGCACAGTCAACGCACACCCAAAATTACGCCGCTTATAAACCTTAGTGCTCTCGATATATTTAATATGGTATCATTATAAGACAGAGAGAATATTTTAAGGGAAATAAGTCGTCTTTTCTATTTAAACGACGACGCCATTATGAGCTACAACTCGTACAGTGATGATCAAGTATGTAAACTGTAAGGCCTTCTAAAGTCTTGTAAAAACACCTTGAGGCAGCTAGAATAATAACAACGAGCGTCAGAAAATTAAAAATCATGGAAAATCAAAGTCCATCGCAGCACAGCGACGCCGTGTAACCATATGATCACGATAGTAGGCACTTTGGTCTGAGGAACAATTACATATCAATTAATTTTATACGCCCGCTCAGTGAGACAAAACGCAATATACAACTCTCACTCAACAAAAAGCGCAAAAAGCAGTAGTGTCTTATCACTGCGCCAAAGGGTATGTATTTGATACTAATTTTTATATCCTTTTGCACAGGGACAGTCAAATAGTGACCGTTTATTTAAGCATAAACGATAAAATAAAACCAAATAATGTATTTCAAATTATTTATATTACTTTATTATGTACACTAACGTTATATAAGTATATACACACAGTTTAGGTCCGTATCATGTCACACATTATACATTACAGATTGTGAACATTGAAGCGTAAATACATAAGCGGTACATAAATACGTGTGAAGTCAACATTAAAAGACATAATTTTACTAAAGAATCATAACTACACGTTTACTAAGAAAGAAACAGTGTTTAAACACTCTTTGAGGTCTGGTTGTAGGTATATATTACTTTGTCATATACTTAATTATATATGTATAACGTAACTCTCAACTGACGTAACTTTCAGTGTTGCTATATTATTAGCACAAGGAAATAAGTTTTAAAATTCCATTTTTATAAATAATCATATAAATATGATGCTGATTTCATTTCTTTTTTCACATTAAGATTTTTTCTTTCATAAATATAAATAAATATTTTAAATGAACGATTAATAATATATAAATCAAAAATATGAAAAATATTTTCCCATATTATTTTTATAATGGCAACATTTTGTAAGTTTACAATAATTTTATGAATATATTAAACAATGCTCTCTTGTTTATTGACAATAATGCGTAAAGAGCACTTCATTACATTATAAATTATATAAAAACATTATATTTAAAACTGTTCTCTTACACTAGTGTAGTGAGGGGGCGTCTAGCGACTAGCGACTACTGCTTTCACACAAACTAGTATGGAATGTTAAAATATTACAATAAAAACTATTTAAGAGTTGATTATTATAAAAATTGATGTATATATCATTAATAATGTGCTATATGTGGAGTCAATATTTACTAAAAAAAAGGATATTACCGTTTATCAATTTTCTTCTTATATCGATTTATGAAGGAATAAAAATCATAGTATGGTTTAAGTAACTTAACAAAACTCGTCATTTATAACGAGGTTAGGCAATATTTAGTATAATAATAAAATATAAAAGAAAATTATTGCCGCAGTATTCTACACATACAGAACAAACTACATTGACAATTTTACTACAGTTCTCGGTATATTTTATTAAATTAAATTATAAGATGTTGTAATTGAGCATCGAACCCGCCCTCGTCGAGGTTGGAGTCACGTAACGAGAAAGTTATTGTTTTGCTTTTTAATGTTATACAAGAAAATAATATATAATATTGTACATCAAAGCAGTAGGCCTTTGTGCAGTTAAACTATAGTCACATAAAACAAATTCAAACATAGCCCTTATAAATACATACATATTATATTTTAAGAATATGCTTTTTATATTTGTCGTTTAAGAAACATAATTAATCATAGAAGAACTAATAATCACAATAATAGATGACTCATAAAATACTTTCATAACAATATATATAAAAAAAAACAGAATCTCATTAATTGATTTAAAAACATTAATTTGTTTTCGGTCTGGAAAATTAGTTTATTTTTACTAAAATATCCAAAATACATTACTACTGTTAGAAAATTTTCTATTAATTAATAATATATTGAGGTTTTCTTTTTCCATCCAATATAAAAAGACAAGGACAGCATGTTGACATCTCATGTATTTCAAATAAGCTTGGTAGTCCGTCTGTCTGTGACGTGAACAGTACATCAGACGTCCACGAAGCGAATAACGCTATATAATAACAATATATTACACAATATTAGGCACTATCGTTACATATATAAACACAAACACAAACTCCATCATAATCTCATTTCATAGCTATATATGTATGTATATGTTAACTATTCTACATAGAAAGTGAACAGTAAGAAATCAACTTTAATTATTATATAAAAATGTACTGTTACTTTAACTTTTGGTTGTGTGAGGAGACCTTTCAAATATTTAATTGTACGACACACAGATATACATTCAAATTATATCACTATATATACATAAATATAATTGCTTGCTTACAATCCTATCACACGTCTAGTTTGGAATACAATATAAACATGTCACAAAACGGTGATTACATAAAGCTTTACAAGGTTGAGATTACAAATCACCTTTTAAATTATTTACTGTTTAAATATTAGTGAAATTAGCAAATTGCAACAGTTTTTTAATAATTTTAAGTAATATTTTACTGAGGTGTAGTTTAAAATGAAACTTAAATAGTTTTTCACTATGACTAAATGTTAATTGTCAGTGGAAAGAAAAAATTACAAAGGTTAAAGGTTAAAAGGCGAAAAAAGTTATTGGCACTATGGCTTTTGAGGTCAATCCAGTTCCCATATAAAATATTGTACAATTTGGCGAATGTTTTGTGCAATAACTAAATGCAATGTTTGAACTACAGTTCATACATTTCCTTTAATAGAACTACTTTAAAATAAAAACAATTAAATTAAACTAAATTAACTATTCAAAATTCATATTATACCTATTATTTTATAAATATTATCATTATTTTGTCGGTAAATTACTAAATTATTAATGTATTTATTAGTACTTTCCTTCATATCATTCGTGTTTTAATATTCAATGAAAATTTTACGTTAAAAAAAAATAATGAAAAAAAGCTTACTCTTTTTTCATTTCATGATCTCGATTTAAAAATATTAGTCCGTAGTTGTTATTATATCTTAACGTCATAATAATAAGGTCCATTTTCATTACAACTCTAGCGGTTTCGGTGGTCTTCGGTTTTCAACCAGACCATTGCACAAATAATTATGAAAAAACACCTATAAAATGAATCATTTTGTAAATCCTAAATAAAATGATTATAAATATATAATAAAAGTAATTCATATTTACGAAACATATTTTTCGTTTAAAAGTAAATTATTTTACAGAAATAGTAAATGGCCTAGATCTAATTTATAAGTGTTCAAAAATACCAATACATGTTATATTTCAAGTTGTGGCATACTTTATTTAATTTGTGTTATATATGTTGTGGTAAAATATCAGGCTGTCTCTTTCACATATCAGTGGAAAGAAAGAGACAGCAATACGTCAACAGATTAAAAGATTATATTCAGCTATCTCTTTCTATTTAAAGTGAAAAGAAAAGGTAAGGTATAAAGAAATGTGTGGTAGGTGCAGTCTACAAGTCGACGTGGCGGTACTCGGGGAAGGGGTACAGCACGAGGTGGTCCGCCGTCTTGTACCACGGGATGAGGCCGTTCTGGAAAAAAATTGATTATCTCAATTTATTTTTTGATTTCATTCATTTAATATACTTAACGGAAAACATTTAGAGACTCTCTTACTTTATTTCCTGTGCATAGCTACAATTGGTAAGTTGATAAATTATAATATCCAGTCTTGCCACAAATATTTATATAAAGAAAAATAATATATTTTTTATTATATATTATAAAATATACGACACTTTTAGGGGCTATTTTCATCTCTCGATGTCAATATGTGAGGATCGAGATTTTTTGTTTTGATAGCCATTTTTTTTTCTAACAGAAGAGGTTTGATTGCATCTCTCAATAGCCTGCTATACAAACATTTAATTAATACCAGGATTTTGGAAAAATCGGTGGAATTTGACTCTATTTTTAATTTAAATAATGCAATCATAGCAATTCAGTTCCCTTTACCGCCATATTTTATTTTAATATTTCAAACATTTCACATTAAATTGGCGCCAAAACAAAAAAAAGAAAAACCAGTCTCGTTAAAATGACAGCTTCGAAATTCAAAAGTCGCCGCGTCACCTGATTGGTCCGCCTGTTGGTGCCGCGGCCGAACCCGTTCCAGTGGTTGCCGGCGACGCCCACCAGGTCGCCGACGCGCAGCTCCAGCTGGGCGCGGTCGCGCGGCGCGTGCGGCAGCACCGCGCGGCGGTCGTGCGCGTTCTGGCCGCCGAAGTAGTAGATGTCGTCGAGCGAGACGGCGGCGCGGGAGGCGTCCACGCGGTTGGCCTGCATCATCTCGTAGGCGACGCGGCCCACCTGGCTGCTGAAGGTGGCCACGAGCAGGTCGCAGCGCGCCAGCAGGTGCAGGTCGCGCAGCAGGCCGCGCAGCGAGGCGGGCGAGTAGCGGCGGTGCGTGGCGGCGGCGCGCGCCACGCCCGCGTCGCCCAGGAACGTGTAGGCGGGGTAGCGGCGGCGCGCCTCGTCCAGCACGGCGGCGTCGTCGGTGGCCAGGTACACGCGGCGCTCGCCCGCCGCGCCCGCGCCCGCGCCCGCGCCCGCGCCCGCGCCCGCCAGCTCCCGCGCCGCGTAGTAGTCGTGCACGTGCGCCATGTACTCCGCCACGTGGTGGAACGCCGCCTCCGTGCCCACCTTGTCGGTGCGGCGGATGTGCACGCTGCCATCACGCAAATCGTGAAGATAATCATAAAAAATAATAAGGATAAGATAAGAAGCTAGGAAAATCGCCGTAGTCAAAAACTAAGACTTATATGCAAGATGGCTAAAGCTTGTAAGCTTAAGCTATTTGCGGTGTTGTAAAATCATCTACTTAGCGATATCAACGACAGATTCCCCTGTTTCTCTCACCGCTCATTTTTTATAGTTTCACGCTTTATTCCGCAAATGGCAGGGTAGGCAAAGACAAGAACCTAATGTTAAGACACTCCGATGCTTCGTCCCGCTTTCTCCGTCCCCGCTTTCCGCTTTTTTCCAGGCGTTGCGTGTTGAGTGGTAGACCTCAACGCCTCGCTTTGCCTAGTTTCCGGAGTGAAGAAAATGGAAATAGAAAAATTCATCTTCCTCTCATGGGAATCGAACTCACAAACCGTCGTATTTACAGGCAGACGCTATGGCTCTGCGCCACAACGGGATATATAATTTTTTCCATGATATCTTTTATTTAGCCTCTTTTATCCTATTACTAAAACGTTCTCGCACTAAACAGTTCTATGTTAGTTCTGTGTGTAGTGACAACTCACCCCACGATGGGGTTCTTGAAGTCCAGCTTGGCGAGGGTCTCGTTGATGGCGCGCTGCGTGTCCTCGCGCGGGCGCAGCACGTACTTCAGCATCTGGCCGATCCACCACGACGCCGGGTCGCCGTTGAAGCGCACTATCCTGTTACACCGGAGTGTGAGACCGGAATGAAATAAATACTTTCGGCCTTATTCATAAAAAGTTATAGCACGCTTAAAGACTCGACATAGTACAGTTGTCAATAAACGTTATTCATAACAGCATTTTAGTGCCAATCAGTTCTATAAACCTATCATAAAGTTATAGAGCCGAGAACCCTACTATAAGAGTGTTTTAACGTCCAAAGATGGCCGATTCATATAACAGCTGATTATAGCTCATACTAATATGAGCATAGATATGACGTCGTTGAGTCACTTGTCATCAAGAGTGTCATTTTCAATTTCGTAAGCAAATCAATATAACAATTGACATTTTGTTCGATATTTATTAACTATATTCAGTTATTAACAAGTTTATTAATAATAAATTCTACATAAGAAAGGTGCACAGAACATAGGTAATACTTGTCCACGTCTAAACAATTTTCAATTCTTTGTCGTTTTACTTCTTTTGACTTTATTTTTTAAAAATATAAGTAAGTTTATAAACTAAAATAAAATAAACATTCGTGTTTTTGTGATAACAACGACATAACTGAAGCTGGTTATGTCAAGCCAGATCCAATAATATATTTTTCTACGTAATATTATCTGTGGTCATACTATGTCAATGCGTTTGTCACTTATCATCTGTGGATTTACTGGTATTTTCGGCAACAAGTCGACCGACTTCAGTATAGTGGCAACATTGTGAACGTATAAATCAAATTAGTGACACTTTAGTTATAGAAGGCTTATAGAGCGTTTATGAATACAAACATTTATCGAACGTTCTATAAGCCTAAAGAGCGTGTTAACTAAAATATGCTTAAAACGTTCTATAAGACTTTTTTATGAATAAGGCCGTTTGTGTATAAGTATAGACATATGGACATTGCTTATGGCGATGCTCATAAATTTTATTATTTTTCTTTTTACCACCTGGCTCGTCTAAGTCTAAGTTAATTAAACTCTAAGCAACTCAAAGTTTTTGGGCTGTTACAAAAAAAAAAGACTTTATTCAAATCTTATATATTTTATCAATAAATACCTTTTAATTACATAGGATAACATTAATTTAACTAGATAGGATTAATGTTTAACACATAATAAAACTAAAGCAGATATAGTATTTTCAAATAAATGTCACCTGTGCGCTAAATCTGAAGGTATGGCCAGCGGCAGGAACTTGGGCTTCTGGGATATGGAGTCGATGAAGGGGAGAGACACCACCTTCGCATCGTATGACGCTGGAAGAACAGAAACATGTAATTAGATATTTACACATGGTGTATATGTAACGTGGCTTTAAATATTGAATTATCGTTTTAAATATTGAAGTTATAAGAATTATTAGAATTATACACTTTTATTTTAAAATAAAAATTACATTTGATAAATAGTGAATTATTTGAAAAATTAATCAGATTACCTTGTATGGTGGTTTTTATTTCTAAATATATTTCCAATTTCATTAAACTCGCAAGTAATTACATGTTATTCAAAAACCAAAGCATTTAAAATCTCACTTTTAATAACAGTTACATCAAGTAACGCCGCCAGACACGTACAGTCACGAACTAAAAAAATCTACAGGCGTATTCGTTGGAATTGAAAACATGCATCCCGCACAGTCGCATAGTTCGCGACGGCGCGACTTCGTCTCGAAAACTTGCAATTGGAAAAGTTTTCAATAAAAAATTATCTCATTGCTTATATTGCTATTGAATGTTTGAAACTAGGACAACTTAGTGCGTTATATACGCCTGCATATGCATCGGTTTTTCTCAAAAAAAATTGATTCCTCTATATAATTTTGTTGTCCGAGTGTCAACGTCGTCTAATTACATTTAAGGTAAAAAATAATTCGAAAAAATAGATACTTTCCAATAAGCATAAACTGTATATATTTTTGTTCCTAAACTCTCCGTCTCCGTCAAAAGACGTAAATAGCAGAATTATCTAGTATACAGAATCTCACAATCAATATGAAAAAACAAACTTATTACTGGTCATAACGACATAATTTGCGTAACGTCTATGAAATAACCATTATTTTTTCACCATCATGTTGTTTGGATACAAATAGAGCAATTACACTAGTGCAGTGCAGTTGTCAGAATACGGCAAACTATCAATAACGAACTTCACATACATTAATTATTGAATTATCTGTTTGTACGTTTATTTTAAATATAGCATATACTCTATTATGGCATATTGCATGTATTACGTTACGTAGTTTTATACACAAAGACCTGTACGAGGGTCAAACTGAAAGTTTTTAGAACTGGCAACTTAAAAGCATTATATTAAAAAAATAAGTTTAAATTTTGAAAATAGATCTCTTTACCAATAATATTGAGTATACATTTCATTCATTTGTCATTTGTTTTACGATTTGGCGGCAAATTGAAAATTGTCTGTGCACGTCAGAATGAAATTAAGCCGAGAAAATTTTCGTGCAATGATTTTTTATGACTTTCGATATCATATAAGTCAACAAGAAAGTTATGATAGAGTTCGATTGGCTTTTCACGATGAAGCCCCATCTCGTGCCACAGTTTACAACTGGTTTAATGAATTCAAACGTGGTCGAACTAATCTCACCGATGATTTGCGTGAGGGACGACCTTCTACAGCGACAACTGAAGATAATATCAGTGTTGTGCGGCGTATGATAGAGACTGACAAAAGAGTGACCTATCAGCAGATTCGGACAAGTCTAGGCATAGGTATGAGTCAAGTGTACAAAATCCTCCATGAACATTTAGCGGTCAGGAAGCTTTGTGCCCGCTGGATACCGCATAATTTGACCGAGGCTCAAAAACTCCGCCGTGTTGATTGGTGCCGAGAAATGATCCAAAAATTTAACGGAGGTGACTCAAATGCTGTGTTCGACATACTAACGGGTGACGAAAGCTGGATTTACTGTTATGACCCGGAAACCAAAAGACAGCCTGCTCAGTGGGTGTTTCTTTCCGAAGAGTTGCCAACTAAAGTGAAGAGAGGTCGAAGTGTTGGAAAAAAGATGGTGGCCTCGTTCTTCGGAAAGACAGGTCATTACGCGACAGTTGTCTTAGAGGATCAGAAAACGGTTAATGCAGAGTGGTACACTAACAACTGTTTGCCACTTGTCTTGGAAAAAGTTCGAGAGAAACGACCTCGCAGCAGGATCCTCCTTCATCACGACAATGCCTCGTCGCACACCGCCAGGCAAACGATCGACTATTTGGCGACCATAGACGTGGAATTACTGGGTCACCCGCCGTAAAGCCCCGACCTCGCACTCTGCGATTTTTATTTATTCCCGAAAATAAAAGAAAAACTTCGAGGAAAACATTTTATGGACGCCGAAGAAGCAGTGGCTGTGTTTCAAAACGCCGTTGAAGAGACCCCCAAGGCCGAGTGGGCAAGGTGCTTTTCTGGTGGTGGTGGTTTCAAGGTGCTTTTCGGACGCTATTTTGAAAAGTTATAATAAAACTAATAACTTGCTAGAATGCTTAGTTTTTGATTTTCTAAGAACTTTCAGTTTGACCCTCGTATTATCTATAAAAATGTATGAAAGGTATGAAATGTCAATATTCCTAATGGAATATTACGACTATTAATTTAACACCATTAAAAATATTATCTTTATAAACATATCGTCCATATAAAGCCATCCATTCAAAAAAGACAAGTTCCTTTTATGTCTTCACGCTTTATCCCGCAAATTGCAGGGTATGCAGAGGGAACTGCAGGAACCTAATGTTAAGACACTCCGTTGCTTAGTCCCTGCTTTCACCGTCTCCGCTTACCGCCTTTTTTCAAAGCATTACGTGTTGAGTGCCGGAACTCAACGCTCCGCTTTGCCTAGTTTCTAAACCGAAAAATTCATCTTCCTCTCACGGGAATCGACCTCACTAACCGTCGCGATTGCAGGGAGACGATACGCCTCTGCGCCACAACGGTCCTCTTTAAAGACAAGTTAGCACAAAATAAACAATATGTATAAAATAACAATACCTGGCCACTGTACGACTTTGTCATCGTACACGGAGACGCAAGTGTCCGATATGGGATAGAACACGTACTCCCATCCCTTGTTGTTGTACCTCCAGCCCTTCGAATTGAGTATGAGAGTCCTCTCCGTGGCGTACGCGAATATGAGGCAGTACACGATGTGGTGGAGTTGGCAGCCGAAACCGCAGCCCTGGAAATAATTACGAACTCCATTGTAAAATTGTAAGTAATGTGAGAATTATGTAAGGATTACAGTAAAGTGGGTATAAAAGAGAAGAAATCACAAGAAAAGTTTCGGCATAACCTTATATTTCTAGTAGCAATTAAGCAAAAGGTCAGCATGGTTGTTAAATCATTTAGAGATAATAAAAAACTACGAAACTCGAGGACCGTCGTGGCGCAGAGGCGCAACGTCTGCCTGTAACGCGACGGTTACTGGGTTCGATCCCCAGTCGGAGAAGATGGATTTTTCTATTTCCATTTTCTTCGCTCTGGCATCTAAGGCGAAGCGCGGCGTTGAGTTCCGCCACTCAACACGCAATGCCTCGAAAACGGCGGAAAGTGGGGACGGAGTAAGCAGGGACTAAGTAACGGAGTGTCTTAACACTAGGTTCATATGGTTCCTGCAGTTCCCTCTGCCTACCCTGCCATGTGCGGGATAAAGCGTGAAGCTAAAAAAAAAAAAATAATAAAAAATAAAAAAAAAAAAGAAACTGGTAATCACAACATCGCTCATATTTCTATATTTTTTTTTAACATTTTTTTTATATTACTCAGAGGAAAAAAAATAAGTTACAATATTTTAAATATCTCGTTAAATAAATCTCGATTTCATTTTCAAAAGCATATAAACAAAATTGAGCGTGAGGTGATCGACCTGCCAGTGCCAGCGCCAGTGTTATTGTGAACGGTGTCGTACGCACACGGATCATAACTTTATTAAAATACATTAAAATTAAACAATAGAAAAACGACAATGTATGTATTCTGAAAAATATTTCTTTGTTACTCGCGTAGGAATTCAAACTTTATATAGAAATTTATAATATTTTTTAATTATATTTTTAAATAATTTATTGGTCTGAGTATCCGTCTATAATTAAAATCAACAAACAATTCTAAATTTTCCATTTCCTAAATTTAATGACAATGTTAAAACTGTGCTCGTGAGTGAAGCCCTGGTCTATTACGTTGTTTAAGGATATTTAAATTAATGTGTAAAATCGATATCATTAGAGTGTTATGCAGGATACTTCTTCCATTGTATTAAAGTTTCTCGCCGGCTCTTCTCAGTAGTATTGCCTCGATAATAGTAGCAGGCTCGCAATTTTAGCTTTATGTCCACTTGACGATCAAAAAGTATATATAGAGTGTGTTTCAGTAAAGAGTATTTTGAATTTTAAAGAAACGTGTTGCCTTCTTTCGGTCTGTAAAGAGTAGAACACCACCAAATCACACAATATGTCAGTACAGACGACGTAAAGGAAAATATTATAATTTAAGTACATTTGTTTCCGACCGCTAGTAAAAAAGTTGCCTTAAAAGCCTTTTATAATTAGAGATTGTAGTTTTTGTATAAATATCATCATGTTTAATACAAACTCTACACGAGGAACACATGCTGGTGTATTATGTTTTTATTTGAAAAATTAAACAGAAACGGTCAATTACTTAGTTAGGTAAAGCCAAATTAATACTTATTTCAAAAAAAGTAGACGAGACTTTATAGAAGAACTATTACTACTACTGTTATACTCCAGTTTGCTTAATTTCACTTAAGTTAATGTTGTGAGCTATTGTATTAAGCTAAAGTAAAGCATGTCATTTTGACAGTTGGGCCTTTTCGTAACGTAAACATTTATTATGGAAAGTAGACAAACATCCACGGGACTGGACGAAGGGTTTGGGAAGAAGACATGTTGAACAAACATTTATATTATTATATTTAAAGTAAGAAAATTTATTTATTTTTATTATTATTACAGTGCAATGACACCTAATGATCCACCATACAAGCTATAATATTTATAGTTTTGAACGGAGCTATTTCCCTCTGTCTTCGCACATACAACCCATAAATACATCGTGCATTTATAATCCTACACTGAACTATTTACGCTAACGCATCCGGCATCACGTAAATATGTACAATAGTCTCATACCGTAGTCTCGTAAAGATACTTATCATAGTAACTACATTACTACACTACTGACTAGGTACACAGTGCGACACGCAACGTTGGCAACCGACATGAAATGCTATCTATTGGACATATTTACTAGAAACACAATAAAATCTAGAATAAAACAAATTAACATAGCATTATATGTTTAGTTTTCACAAAAAAATATTTAAAAAAATATAAAAGAACTTCTTTATACAAAAATATAATATTCAGATACAGGGATGTACAGTATGGAGTATGAACCCAAATGAAATTATAAGTAGTTACATCTCGACACAAAACTAGAATGAAATCAATAATATTAACGAACTGCGTTAGTTATCAGCTCTGTGGTGTGATGACTGATGACTGATAATGTGTGAGCGTTGACTCAGTTGCTTTAATTAGCGTGTGTTTAGTTGGTACTTTGTGGTGACAGATAAAAATATGTATTTAAATAGAATGGCGGACGTACGTACGTCGAATAATTACTACGTAAGACGAAATAAGGCTTATTTACTTTACGCTGTTTATTAGTTAATATTTATACTTATTAACATCCAGCAAACTAGATGAAACAACTGTTTCTACATAAAATTTTTCAAATTATGGACACGTGTGTTATACATTATAAGCCTCATAATTTAATTTCAATTTTTATCTCATTTTTGTGTATTTTACGTTTACATAGCATGGTTTTGTAATCATTTGAACTGTTCGTTGCATAGTAACTGTCAGTTTTAGGGGAATTTTAATTATTTCTTTGCTTCTCGCTTTATCTTGCGGAGAGCAGGGTAGGCAAAGAGAGACTTTGCGTGTTGAGTGGTGGAACTCAACGCCGCGCCTGCTTAGTTGCCAGAGTGAAAAAAAATGAAAATGAAATAAATCATCCTGGAGTATGATTCATCGAAATATATATCGTGGAAGATAAAATTTGATCATTTGTAACAAATCTGAATACACTATATTTTCTTTTAGAGAGTTATTTAACTCGGCTGCGTAATCGTGCAATTTTGTTATTATTTTAACCAAATCGTAACTAAAATATTCATTAAAAAATTATGCTCATAAATTTAGTAAAATGAACATTAGAATGATTGTATATTGAACTGTATTATCTCCGACAAAGGTCAAACGTTTCTAAGCCCGTATGGAATAGATATCTCGATAAGTCGCAAGGGGACGTGTCAATAGCATTCTTCCTGCAATCACTGTCGACCACGTCCACTACGTATACTGTATGTACACTCAGACAGTACAAAATGAGCGTCACGACTACAAAAAAAATTATATATATATATATATATATATATATATATATATATATATATATATATATATATATATATATATATATATATATATATATATATATATATATATATATATATATATATATATATATATATATATATATATATATATATATATATATATATATATATATTATTTCAAAACTGTGTCAAACGTAAAAATATTTATAATATATTTATATATAAAACCATTAATTGTCCTAAATTTTAAGTTTTTAAAAAAATAACTGCAATATAAGTTACATATATAATTAATAACTTAATTACCGTTATTATCTACGGCTTATGTCATATCACAAATTACGATTAATTCAATAATCTTTAGGTAAACATTTATAATTATCATTTTTTATACAAAAAAATATATGCATCTGTGCAGCCAATCAATGAAAGGAGATAGACTTGACTTGAAAATAATTACGTGGCTTTTAGTCATTGGCACTGACTGACATGTGTTACAACTGTATCAATAATAAATTATAAGCATTAAGTACTGAAATAATAACAAAAATAATTAAATCGACGTTGGTACGCTATACATTATAATGTAAAAAAATACAACATTTTGTAGTGACCTGAAAAACTGTACTCTTGTGCTTTATAGTGTTTGCCTTGTAAAGGAAATAGTGTGTTTAACACTTTAAGCGTTAATTTACAACAGTTTTGTTATCTAACTCACGTTCCATTAATGTATATGTATGCCGAGATCGTAACTTTTTTATAGCTTCACGCTTTATCCCGCTCATACCGGGGTAGGCAGAGGGAATCGCAGGACCGTGGGGACCAAGTGTTAAGACATGCGTATTGAGTGAGGCATTGCGTATTGAGTGGTGGTACTCAAGGCCGCGCTTAACTTAGTTGCCAGAGCAAAGAAAAGGCATATAGAAAAATTCACCTTCCCCGACCGAATCGTACCCACAAACCGTCGCACTTACAGGCAGACGGTACGCCTCTGCGCCGCAACGGTCCTTAAGATTGTAACGTACTTTAAGAATTTGTCTTTAGACACACTCGACGGTCGACTGTTCACATTTCATTTTGCATTCAGTTTCTATGCAATTCTCGCGTGAATACTTTTTTAATATGTGTAGATTATTACACACTTTGTAAGTACTTAAGATTTACATAAATTAACTATAAAAATAAATTGTAAACAAAGTAAACCCACAATATTCATCACCTTGACATAGACATTGACTTATAATGACACGTTGTGACGCTATAACATAATTGTCTTATACTTTATGAGAGAATATAATTATTATGTTGTGTGTATATGACTGTCCTACTAAAACCAAGGAACAACCTTTTAGTACTTTCACTTACAAGAAATATTGAAAAACAATTTTATAAATCTATTTATTGATCGGGGATTCACCAGCTCCACGTGCATAAATATATTAGTTAGATTAGATTAGCAGTAACGGCATGGCATCACTGAGTTACTATCGTGTGTATTACAACAAAATGTGAATGTAAATGTATGTGTAATTATATTACGTTTACATTCAGATTTTCTTCGCTCTGGCAACTAGGCAAAACGCGGCGTTGAGTTCCGCACCTCAACATACAATGCCACTAAAAAGGCAGAAAACGGGGAACGGAGTGTCTCAACACTAGGTTCCCACAGGTTCCATGGTTCCCTCTGTCTACCCTACCAAGCGCGGGATAAAGCGTGATGCCACACTTACTAAATACTTAATACACGTGCATATATCGGTGCAATAGGTGAATGAAAGTACAGTTAGACTCAAGACTTCAGCATCAAGTATTCCCGCGTCACGTGACGAAACCCCCCAAATTGACCAACTGTCGCAAACCTTACAATGTCTCCGGATGGATTTCCACTAATTTTAAACTTTAAACTTCTGAATGATATACTATTATTACACACGCAGAGGTCAATCAGAGATCAAAAGTGGGTAAAATTGTAATGTACGAAAAGTGATACGTGAAATTTCTCATTTCCACTTCCTTATACATATTTTAATTTTTCCTCTTATATAAAGTGGAAAAATAGAAATTATTAAGACCCTTTTGTTCTCTTCAATAAAAAGTTGTTGTATAAATGACACTGCGTCACTGTTAGAGCTACGTAGAGCAAGTACATGTGCATTTCTATTATTAAGTCTTCTATAAAAAAATAAAATTACGACAATGAAGTTACGTCACATGTTTAGCTTGATAAGTTATTAAAAAATGTGCAACGACTTTTTCTATCTACTATAGATGCAAGGAGAGTAGAGACTATTAAATAACTACTAATTATAATTGCATTTCCAATTACAAGTACATTAATATTAAAATTTGAATCATTTACTTAATAGAATATGTTTTGATCTAATAACTTCATAATGCGACATACAGACGTATAAACATATGAAAATGTAAACAAAACTAACCTTATTTAAATTACATATGACTTTCCTGGCGTCCTTGCAGTCGGACGGGTTCTGCAGGTACTTTAGCCTCCTCTGAATGAGATCGCTGACGTTCGCAGCTTCAGTGTTCCGCCAGTCGTTGTAGCCATCCAGCTCGGGTAACTTCTCTTGGTCCGAGAGTAAAGATCTATATACATTTATTATTTAAATTACTTTTCTTCATACATGATTCAAATTTGCGTTATTTTTTGAGCAGGTTTTACAGAACACAGGTAAAAAATTTAAAATTACTAATATAAATATTTCCTATTACTAGTCCTTATTTGAGATAATGATTTCAACCATACTTCGTATAATGAACAAATGTATATAAATATGAATAAGGAGAGCTAAAGTGTACATTGAATTCAGACTCTCCGTTCCACATTTTGCTGACCAATTTTCACTATATTATTCTCACTCATGCTCTTAGTTTTGTTTTTAAAGCGTGGAAATGGAAACCAAATCCACAAACGTCTCTATGATACTCAGACGCTGTACGACGGTGACATTTTTTTTCCAATAAATACTAAATTTACACGAGTGTTAATTTAAAATAAGCACCATAGCAATAGACCGTGGTTGCCGATTGGGTACTGCTATTTATTTAGAAAGTATTAGTATGTAAAAAATCTCGTGACAGTGAAAAATCTTGAATGTGTAAAAGTCTATAGCAAATGTAAATCTAAAAAAATATAATGTGTTATAGTATCACATAGAAACACTATTAATTTCATTGTTTATTAAAATTTTCATCATATATGTTATGTGTGGAGGCTTTAATTACAATTTACAACTCAATAATAATGTAGCACTAAAACAGTTTAATAGGTGTTTGTTCTTAACACCGGTCCAATGGAAACATCTCGATATAACACTCGGTGTAACTAAGTAATCACGTATAATAGTGACATAACGATTTAAAATCAATACAGACTACTAAGGTTTGTTATAAATAATAATTTTCGGATATTCAGTTCAATAGTTCAAACAAACTGGTAGATATTTACTACTTGTATAATATAACAACTAGCAAGTCGATATTATTTACTAGTCAGTAGGTTACCTCCGGCGAGGACAGTTGCGTGTATTCACGTCATATACGTCGTACATCGTAACGTATTTCCTATGATAATCGAATTAAATTATTAAAGTGCGCGAACTTTGCGACCATTCACGATTGAGCTAAAATCAACCCTATCCATGTGTGAATACTAGGTCTATAATCGTAAACTGCTGAAACTTTATAAGTAGAGTTGACAAAGTAACATATATATTGTATAGAAATATACATTATTAAGGCAAGTAACTTCACAAATATTCTGTATATTTGCGACTGCAACCACTCTTACACCTAATCTACATTCGGCTATTTAAATGTCACTGTCACAAGTTATGTAAAGTTAAACAATGGAATCAAAAACAAAATAATTCTATTATTGTGTAAGTATATGTGCGTAAATCAATATACATTTTATGATTTTATTGTTCCAAAAGTATTAAGTTTAGTTTTAATAATTAAAACCTATTTGTAATGTTAAGTTCTTTATTATATTAATTTTGAATATTGAACAGAAATGTTAGCAGTAAATTTAAAAAAAACTGAATCACGTAAAGTCGCTTCTGTACTATCTATTCGCACGACAATAAGCCAATTGGTAGTAATCTGTTATTTTATTATGAAAAATGGACTCCTAACAGCGAAACCTTGGCCTAGCGCTGACATATACAAGTTTACTTAAAGCATGTCTGCCGTCAACTAATGTACGATACCATTATAAAATATAAAATACACGAATAAATCACCTCTTCCTTTCCGCAACTTCTTCCAATATAGACTTGAGCTTGTCGGCCTGTACATCTTCGTTTATGAGCTTGGTGAGCTCGTGGTTCACAAAGTACCAGAGCTCCTGCGTGTTGGAGTACACGCGGCGTCGGAGGTTCTCGTACTCCTCGGTCGGCCCGCCGATGGTGTGGAACGCCGACGTATCTATGCCGTTAAGGTTTACACTAAATATACAAAAAAGAGAATATTACACCCAAAATGCTTACAATTGTTAGACACTTTAAACACTTCTTTTTTTTGGTTTAACTAAACATTATGTTACTCTGATAGTTATAAAACTAATAAATGACAATGCTGATTAAAACAAATCATAAAAAACACACAAAACTTATTAAAAAACAATTACCTACATTAAAAATGTTAATTAATAATAAAAAATTATTGCTAATTGCCATATATAACTATTTATATTTATTGTTAAAAAACGTCCGCACCTACATACCTATATGTACATATGTCATGAGATGTGTTACACAAAAAGTGAAGAAAAAATCACAAAGGGACCAAACATAACTAAGGCAAAGGCATATAATAAAATGCCAAAACGTACCCGGAGGACTTCTTTATTTGCAGAATGAGGTTGTTGTGCTGTTGCTTCAGGGTCTCCAGCTGCTGCGATACAGTTTTTAATCTCTCTTGAAAGTCGGCCGTTTCTTCTGAGTTGCCCTCGCATCTGCAAACCGCTTTGTTTTAAAATGCCGCCACATACGTATTACATACACATACATTGCGATTATTACAATTTTCGGTTTTCATAAGCTTTTTGGAGTACAGTGACCTAGTTACTAGTAATGTATATGTTTTTTGTTCATTTAACATGCATATGAATACTGGATAGTTAACTTGTCACACCGAACCTAACGAGGATAACAATTTTAAACATTTTTTACAATGTTTATATGAGCAGCTTATTTTTGTTAGCATAAGGCAACCTTGTATCATTGTAATAAACATACCAAAAAAATTATTATAACAAGTTCGTATTGGCTTCAATGATTACGAACAAATTTCATATTTATATAATATTGGAAGATATTAGAAAAAAATTAAAAAAGAAAATAAAGATACAATTTTTGTTATACTTTGCACTTTATGACTTACACGCCACTTAGTTGCTACATAAATGAAATTATTAGAAAAATATAATTAATTCGTAGAAAAATATAATATAAAAAAATCGTAATTTGTTATATTATTTACTATTGTAATCGAAAACTAAAGCAGAGTGTTCTTTCCCTAGGCTATCATTGACATCCCCACATAATCACATTATAGCAAAGTACCTACAACTGTTACAGTGTCATCTAACATACAATCTAAACGAATACGAATACGTTGTATATAAATCCTAAACGCTTCATAAAATGTAAATTCATTAGCACAGCTACTACTATTTTACTACCAGTATTACTGTAATGACTTTGTTAGTGATAAGCTAGTTGAAGTAAGGGGGAGCAAATTAATTACTTCTGTGTACGGTGTACCCAATATACTACTGCAAATTAGGAAAATATTAACTATCATTTCTGAGATTAGTATTATTTGTAATTTGTAACACTGAATACAATTCAACGTCCAATTAATGATAATATTAAAAAGATGATGTCGTGCGATATGGTAATATAAATAATATGTAATACTAAAACGTCGGGCGGTCCCATTGTCATTCTCCCATGCAAGTAGTTAGTTGTGAGTTTCAGTGAACGCGGCGCCACCGAAAGAGTTGCGCGCCCATACAAAATGTACGGTGAATTATGAAATACAAGTTTAATAGTGAAAAATATCTTTGAATGGCAGAACTCCGTCTCGGTCGTATTGTACGCGCCGCACACTGCACGGCAACAATACGGCCTCCCGTCGCGTCGCGACACTCGTTGTATCCAATATTGCGAATTAAATTTTAAACGCTTCCTAATAACCGCACCAAGGAAATTTACATACTTAAATGAAAAACTCTATACGTATAGACTGTTACGCTAGTTTAGCCGGATCACCGTCATCGTCGACCTTAACGAAACACCTATTGCACTACATTCGATCATTGTTTCACATAGTACATACCTACATTTAAAAATACTAAATTATTATTAGAATAATCGCTTTTTACTTTATTTTTATGTATTCAATAACTCGAGACTGGCGGCGGCCTAAGAGTAGTGCAGACTGTAGACCGTATCTTTGAGATTGATAACGTTTCAAATTATTCTATAATCCGATGTAGAATCTAATTTAAAAAACAACAATGTAGATAATAAAAATCTATGGCATTAATATTTTGAAATAGGATCTGAAGGATCTAATGCAATAGATGTGTGTTTTCAATTTCCAAACAATTTGCCTGTCTCGTTAGAATAACGCTACGACGGACTTGAACCCTCTAACATATCGCTAAATATGAGAGACGCGTCAAAAGAAGACAATAGGTACCTCGTAAATATGCCTACATACAGTATCTTAAATATGCGCATATTTAAGATACTGTCGATTATTAGTTCGAGCAGATTTTGGATGGCGGCCAACTAGCTTCATCACTTAAGTAGAGGACGAAGCCAAATCAAATTATACACGAGCTGCGACGGTGTGCAGAAGTTATTACGGCTATTTTATGTAATTGTGACACACAACGACAGAACCCCTCAATTAACTTCGATAAAATGAGACAAATCAATATATATTCTGACTTAATAGCAATGGGAAAATAGTTAATATTACAGAAATAATTAGGTTTTTACGAAATGTCGTGTAGATACTACATATGTATGTATTTTCCCTTATCACTCATTAGAAGGTTGATTGTTATCACACAGTCGAATTAGTAAACGCAATATTAGAGTATAAAAAGTAAAGCCGATAGTATAGAGCTTGTCCTTCTACTTTGATAAGTCATTTAAAAATATACCTTTAACTTATATTTATCATATATATGTTTGTTGCTATATAACACATTAATTTGTTCTATACATATATTGCAGTATGCATACAGATGATGCATATGTAAAAACTGTTCATCGTGAGTAAGTAATAGAGCCCTTTAATGCTTCTATGTTAAATAAGTCTAAGAGATAAGCTAAATATTTGAATGGTATGACACATACGCATATGTAAGCAAATGTTTGTAATTATTTTAAATTGTAACATTGTCAGAACTTACACAGTTTAATTTTCAATTGGAAATATCATAAATATTCTGTACACAAAGGTCGACAACGTCACAAGGACGCGACTCGCGAGTAATGGCACAGATATGATATGTTATGACACGCTACCCGCTGCCACTATCCGGTGACTTGTCCCGTTGTGTCAGTCACTCAGGTTGCAGCACATTAAATACCTAAATATTCTGTTATTGGCTTGCGGTTAGCCGTCAATAAACCTGACACCCACTTTAAATTGTTTAATAATGGTTAAATATCTCAAACCAAAGAAAAGCAATTACTAGACATTTTCATTAAATGAATTGGATTCGAACTCGTAACTGGCGTATACAATCAAAACAACGACATCAGTTTAACATTTTTTTTTCAAGTCAATTAATTCAAACCAAAATTCATAATGAATTACATGTTTTATTGTTATAAACAGAATACACACATTAGCATAATTACTTATTAAGTCGTATCGTTAGCAATAAACACAATGAATGCATGCTATATCCTAAAAATGGAGGTAGAAAGTAGAAAGCAGAGTGTCTAAACACTAGATTATTTTATTATTTTATTAAACAGTGTGAAAAGTACTTACCTAAGCGGTGATATCACCAGGTAGGTGACAATGATCCACACCAGCAGAAGAACTACGGTGACTCGCTTCCATTTCGACAGGTACATCATAAACAGTCCATTGATACCCGAAGATCCGCTGGGGTAGAGCTTCATAGTGGACGGTGCATACTTCTGTCCTTGTTAGGACATTGCCAATGGGTTCTGTTACCTAAAACAAAATAAATACTTCTGAATAATATGCATCTACGACCATACTTTCAATATTAGTACTAATTACGTAATAGTAAAATAAAATGCCAGGGTTCTTCCGTTTATATTGATAATGTAGAGAAAACAAAAATAATATAAGATTCTTAAGACTAATATTATATCTTTTTTTATATAATTTATCTCCTTGAGTTATTTCGTTTACGAAAAATGAGGAAGATGAAGTCTATAAGAACGTATAATTCACATTATACATTTTGACACATTAGTAGAAACAGAATCGACAACTAGTGATTAGTTGGCATAAAATAAATACTCAACGATTGTATACATTCAATGTCATTTAGAGGATGATGTTCATTTAAGGGTCAGTTAAAATATTATATAGATAAATAATATTAGACTATAATATTAGACTCTACCATTTGTCATAGATTTGATAACCAACACAAACGTATAAAGATGAGGCAAACTAGGAACTACTTAGTTTTATTTATTGTGACGGCGAAGCTTTATAGGAAATTAGAACGGAAGTCATCACAAAGCTCGTAATTTTTTTTATTTACTCCACCAAAGCGCTCCCGAAACCCGCATCCGGTTGCTTTTTAATAATTTGCTACGAAATGCTAATCTTGTCTTTACCTAGTCCAATTAAAATATACCGTTTAATTTAAACGCTGCGCCTGTTTCTGACGTTAAGCAAATATCTTTGTGATTTTTATTTTCCTCTTGCCTCCTTGAAGTCAGCCCTAGCTAAAAAGCAATGCTATTTAAATGCACAACATTTACCACAATATTCACTTATGTTATGCAAGTAAATGTTGAAGGTAAAATATTGTAAAAAAACATATTGTTCTCAGCTTTAGTTACAATTGTATATATAGTTGTTACCGTTTAATGATAAGGTATCATTATATTATATGTTACAAAAAGAATATTTATTATTATAGGTAAATAGAGCACCGGATCTACGCTTTTTAAATATTCTGAAAGGCAGTAGAGCAAAAGTACAGATCATAAAATAATACGATTAAATCTAAACATACAGACGCGATTTTTGTCTACGCTACAGTTTACAAACCAATGATTAATTAACATAACAATAAAAATAAACTGTTAAGAAAAGTATAGGTTTTCCAAAGTTATCTCAGACACGCTTTAAGTGTGAAGTAGGCAAAATACACAGTCAATAGCGACAATATATTTATATATCTTAGTATATTTCGTTTCATATATCCTAACGTCAACGATCCTCCCCTAGTTAAATCTTCAATCAATTCTTCATCGGTCAGTGAGATTCTAAAGTATATGTATATTTCGCCTAGACAGGTAAAATAATCAGTTGCGTCGCGGCCTTTATCTAAGTCAGTAGATCTACAATCTACATAATCACAGACCACGTAGAAACGTATCAAAGCCGTCACAGCCCTCATAAAAATGGTATGCGCCCATCGCCATTCAGCTGTCAGGACTGCGATATTTTCTATTATGTTCGTGCTTAAAGATTCTTTTATATTGGCGCTACTTCATTTTGACTATGCGAGCTCATTGTGTTACTAATTGAATCTGTAATGAGATAGAATATGTACGAGGAATTTAATTTATAAGGAAATTACTAAGCGATGAAATAATAATAACTATAATCAATTGAAAATAGAAATAATATCTTAAGATGTTACAGTGTAAAATATTTATAATACAAGTGCCTAATTTGAGAACCCGCCGCCTCCCCGGTACATTTCGACGGGCGCCGTATGGTAGCATAAGCATACAAGGAGTAGTGCCCACTCAGACGCTCCTGTTACCGTCTAATGATGAACAACTTATATAAACATAAAAGTATACTTAAAAATTCGACAAGCTATGTTACTTAAAATTTATTTAGCTAAAATATGCAAGAGTAGATAGACAATATCATAAATTGTAAACTTAAGTATATTTATTGATATTTTCAACACAGACCCAATAACTCGGTGACTAAACTAATAATTCAGCCTATTAAAAATATATCGAAAAGACTATATTGAAGTATTGACTTTTTAAATTGTTTTCGTACACTTAGGTATGAGACGACCACACGAGACAGACGGAAGGCAGACGTCGCATCGTGTATTGATTTATTAATTTTTCGCCACTTGCACTATGTGCCCTGAACGTGTAACGATACTACTGCAGTTATCAGGTGGCTTCATTCTTGGAACCTTTGATTAAGTGGTCGCAACAATTTCAAAAGACGAATTACAGAAACGTGTTAAATTGGCACACAGAAGCCATATTACTTCTATAGAAAGAAAATATCACAAGTTTTTATTTGGCGATAGCAATAATAGAAAATAATTGCTTTACTAAATATCTATCAAGTGTAATGAGAACGGGAGAATTTTACACGAAAATATTAATATCATGTAGGATTATTTAAAAACGTGGCTTCGCTCGCTTATTAGATATAAAATAATGAAATCGAAATAACTAAAAATTGTAAATTAAGATCCCGTAAACTCTCGATTTTTCTTGTTTTTTGCAAATTTTCTCAATGCTATACTCCAGAAGAAAAACAAATAAATAAACACTTCATTGTTAGAAATAGAGGATATTCAATTTTATCTTAAGATCATTTAATAACTGCGCGTGAATTTCGGGTTCGTTGGAAAATAATAGTGATGGTAAAATAGTAAACTATTACACGGTGTCTACAATTCCAGGCCATTCCAAGGACCCTGAAGATAGGGTTCCCGGACACAGACGCAAAACAAGGTACTATAAAAACGAGATTATCTTGTATGGAAATATACTTGATGATTTACTCCTTATTCACCTACGTTCTTAATCTCTCATAGTATTAATGGGACTGTTTGAGTATTTATAGCATTGCCTGTACTATTGAGTGCTCTGTATCGCTTTCGTCTAAAGTTCATAAAAAAAGAATACATATACACAGATTATATAAATACTACTTACTTCATACATATTTCAGATTAAGAAAAGGCGCTTACTTTGAAACCATTTTACAGGAACAGGTGAAAATTTCGACGTAACTATTGCCAGTAAAATATTTTTTTAAATAATAATTTAAACAAACACCCAATGTTGAGTTATATTATTTTGATTTATTAAGTTAGATAACAAGCGTATAAGTGAGTAGATTTCCATCGAGGGCAACTTGTCGATAGTAAGTCATAAAAAGTGCAATACACAGTACAATCTACAAAGATTACAACACTCTACTATAGTCTGCAGACTACAGCCCTGAAATAAAACAATAACAGGAAATTATGCAAATTTATAGACTAATATTAGGTAGATTTATATGAGCAGATAGCAGCAGTTTCTGACTTATAGTTAGTTAGCTTAGCTTATTAATGACACAAAATAAAATATACTAATATATTCGTATAAGGCAATCCGGGAATATATGTAGTATATTGAGGAAAAACTATTTGATAACTACACAAGAAAGAATTACACGTATGTAACAATATTGGAATCGTTTTAGATGACTACATGCGTCATTTATTTCGCCGAAAAAAGAATTCTTAATTATTACATAAAAATAGCACTGTATTTATTAGATAAATATTAAGTCTGATTTTTTAATATTAAGGCTTATTATTAATATATACTATTCAAATTAATAACGGATTACAAATCGTTTCCTGATATCGTAAAATTAATGGATGCTCAACCTCAAGTGTCCTTACTCAATGAGAAAACACTTGCAGATGTTTTAAGTATATATTTTTGTGTATGTGCATACACTTTTAAAATAATAGATTATGTTAAAATGAATATAGATGTTACAATCATTATTCCCTAATTCTATAACTATTATCTAATTTTTATTAAAAGCATTTCAATTTGTGTGTAATTCTAATTATATATAGGTATGATTACAATGCGACATATCGAATGTCAAGAGGTCAGTCATCTTGCGGGGAATCGAAGCGGAACACCCTTTTCTTAGTGTAGATAGGTATGTATGTCTATAATTATACACAAAAGTTATTTTCCCACAGTCATCACATACTACTACATATAAATAGTAATATTTACTAATAATATGATTATATTTAATTCATCGACGTCATCGATAGGCATCCTATCTAATGAAATTATTATACTTTTGCTTCCTTAATTTTGGACTAACTAAGCTCAATAAGTTTGACGAAATTCCGTTCTCAACGAAACGAGGGCCGGCTGAAGTTGCCTTATGTTGCCTTAGAGAGTGCCCAGAATTCAGATCCGCAGTAGCCACACTTGATATGCCTTACGCTTTTCAGTAGCAGCTTGTTGGCAAGACATACAAAACCACGGTAGTGACTTGCCACCAAGCGGCACCACAGAGCTAGGAACATAAAGCTCCATACCCTGTAAAACCACCTCGGCGACAGCCGAAGCACAGGTACTCGGATCGTCAGAAGGTTCATTACTATTCATTACATCAAACATTTATTACAATACTTAATGTGATTATTTATTATTTTTCAATAATTCATTGATTTCACGATTTGTTGCACGTTGATTTACATATATTGTTTTAAATTTAATTTCATGGCATTTATACATATATCCTAACATTGACAATTTTCTCGAAAGTAGGTTAAAATATCAGGTTTTTAATATAGATTATATTGAATATTTATCAGATTTGTACAACATTATTCATGTTGGATAGCTACTAAGTCTAGGCGGAATCTAAACTATAATTCTTTTTGAGGACTGATTCCTTTTGAGGATTGATATTACTCAAGCTGATCAAAAATTAAAAGCACTTTTCATTGACATATTAATCTAAAAGATCTAGAATACCTGATGGAGAACAACAATAGATTAGCTAAACCAAACTATAAGAAATAAGAATGTAGCTTTTTAGTAAGAGAGAAAATTTCTTGTTGACATACAATAATCCAAGATATGAAACATTCATAAAAAATCATAACATCCAGCTAAACTATATAAAATAATTAAGTCAAAATCATCATTAAGTCCACACTTACCAAGCTCTACTTTTTTAAAGACCCAGACCCAGTAAATCCAAAGCTATAAAAAAGATATTATTGAAAACACCAAAACAAAAACATGAGTATAATACGAGGTGTGTTCAAAAAGTATCGCGAATTTTGAATTTTCGCGGGTTACGTATATTCGAATTTCAATTTTTTTGTGGCGTTATGTTGGTACTCATGTCTCTCACTTATGCCGACAACCTCGGCCATTTTGAATGTTCACTTAATTGTTGACAGCTGCTTTGCTTGCACGTGTTTTGGATCGTCTTCGATTTTTACCCATTCAAAAAAATGGATCAAAGAACGTGTATCAAATTTTGTGTGAAAAACGAAATTAAGTGCGCGGATGCATTCCGAATGTTGACTGTGGCATACGGAGAAGCTACCTTGGACCGAAGCAACGTTTATCGGTGGTACAAAATGTTCTCAGAAGGCCGAGAAGATGTGAACGACGAAGAGCGTGCCGGACGCCCGAGCACTTCAACAACAGACGAAAAAATTAATGAAGTGGAGAAAATGGTATTGGCCAATAGTCGAATCACCATTAGAGAAGTTGCTGAGGACCTAGACATATCGATTGGCTCGTGCCATTCGATTTTTATCAATGATTTGGGCATGAGACGGGTCGCCGCGAAATTCGTACCAAAATTGCTCAATTGCGACCAAAAACAGCATCGCATGAACATTGCTAATGAGATGTTGGACTCTGTCCGCGACGACCCAAATTTGCTCCAGAGGGTCATAACTGGTGACGAATCGTGGGTTTATGGTTATGACGTGGAAACCAAAGCTCAATCATCTCAATGGAAGCTGCCGCACGAACCAAGACCGAAAAAAGCGCGCCAAGTTCGGTCGAATGTGAAAGTTTTGCTGACAGTTTTCTTCGATTGCAGGGGCGTGGTGCATCATGAGTTCTTGCCACAGGGTAGAACGGTCAATAAGGTTTATTACCTGCAAGTTATGCGCAATTTGCGCGAAGCAATCCGCCAGAAACGCCCGGTTTTGTGGAAGAACAAAAATTGGCTTTTGCACCACGATAACGCCCCTGCTCACACATCGTTGCTTGTGCGCGACTTTTTGGCCAAAAACAACACACTAATGATGCCGCAGCCACCGTATTCCCCAGATCTGGCCCCCTGTGACTTTTTCTTGTTCCCTAAACTGAAGAGGCCCATGAAAGGACGACGTTATGCTACACTTGACGAGATAAAGACGGCATCGAAGGAGGAGCTGAACAAGATAAAAAAAAATGATTTTTTGAAGTGCTTCGAAGATTGGAAAAACCGTTGGCACAAGTGTATAATATCTCATGGGGATTACTTTGAAGGGGACAAAATAGATATTCATGAATAAATAAATAATTTTTGAAAAAACACAAAATTCGCGATACTTTTTGAACACACCTCGTATGTATAAATAAATCATATTTTACCTACTCTTCTAATCTATTAATAAAAGCCATAATAGTAGACTTTTTATTTTTTTTTAGCTTTTTATCTCACACAAGGTAGAGTAGGCAGAGGGAACTGCAGGAACCATAGGAACCTAGTGATAAGACACTCCATCACTTAGTACCTGCTTTCCCCGTCCCCACTTTCCGCAGATGTTACACTTCTGCACCACAACAGTCCTCTTATCTTATTTATTTCTTTTATTTATTTAGTAATGCAATTCCTCTTTATATCATGGTCATTAGATTAAAATCCATCTACTATTTGAATTTTAAGCCAATAACAGAGTAAGGCCTATGGTTATTACCTATTTGTTAGAATTCAAATTAAAAAATGTAAGAAAAATCTAATTTGTAAGAGAAAGAGAAATTATTTGAGAGTAGATGCACCTGTAACTTTGTCTAGTGGGGAAACTAAATTTAAAAATTCAGTCAATTATTATGGACTTATTTTATTATACAAATTAATTTAAACTGATAAAACTTTTAATATTTGTAAACTGATTTTGATGTTATATCACAAATTAAGAGAAAGTAAACATAATACAATGATAAATTGGTTAAGACATTACTACTAAGATATTAGAACAGTGTATGTTCTTCGTTCAGCATGACACTGGCAAAGTGAATTGTGATCGATTGACCCGCCTCCCCCCCTAAAAACACCATTATTAAAAGAAGAAGAATGCAGAACAACCACACAGAACAATGACAAAATCTTTCAGAAATATTTTTTCTGAGTTCTGGTATATTGATAAATACCACCAATAAAAGTTTTATTTAAATATATCTTGTATACACAGACAGTGCTATCACTGTAGACCATATAATTATGTCATATATTACTGCTACAGTATAATGTGTGTGCTAACTAATAAATGTTGAGTTTTTAAGGAATTTAGCAAAAGAATATTAGTAAACTTTGATTGTAATAACAAACAAATTTCTGAACAATGTCTTTGAAAGGAGCAATATTGATTTTGAAAATATTTAAAGCATTTTTTAAGAACATATATATATACATAACCTAAGTGTTTTTTTTTTAAATCAATATCAAAGAATAATGTACATGATTGATACTTATTGAATAAGAACACTTTAATATTTTAAATTTTGAATATACTTTATTAAATAAGTGATATGTGTATCTAATGATTTAAAATAAATAATTATATAAAGTTAAGCATGAAAATAAGCTTTTCAATAAAATAAAACTATTTTAAATATGTCTTCATAGTAGAAATATATAAACTAATACATTTCCAATCCCTAATTTAGTACAAAGTAAGTATCACTTTATATTAAAAACTGAAAAACACTAAAAAGCAAGCAAGTAAATAATTTAGTTACCTTGTTTTGAGATCAATCTTTAAGCAGTCTGTTATACTAATAATATATGACTAAAAAACTTGTCACTCAAGGTTTTACTTGATGTTTAACAACATGAGCTTAAAATTAAAACTGTATACGCTACACACTTTTTATAATTACTTAACTAATTAATAGAATTATAGCACTGCGGTAAGTCAAAATACATCGACTTATAATGTCTATTAGTCTAGGCACGACCGTCACCATGAGTCGCGCACCGTCAGTTCGTTCAAGACACTCGACATCCCGTCGCCGTCGGCCGTCAGTCACGTCAACCTGTCCCGTACTAATCTGTAAGTTGCTATATTCAATTAAGTGTTACCTTTATTGAGGTATAAATATTTATTATAAAAAAAATATCACTTTTCCTGTAAAGTTCAATTTAGCAATAAATTATCAATATTTGAAAAATGTGAACATGGATACATATGTAAATATTTTTGACTAAAAAAATTAGGGTAAAAATAGACCGTATTTCATATAAGTGTATTTTGAAGTATAATAACATATTTTTATAAATAATAAAATCCCACATGAATATTTATTGTATTTAGAGATTTTAGAACGAACTTTTAAATATCTTATTATTCCAAAAAATTATTTATATGGCAATTTCTTAACTAATTATAATTTTTTTGTAATAGACAATAGTATATTGTTTAATATAATTACACTACAAAACATACTTATGTTTAAGTAAGGTATAAAATTTATTTTAAGCAGTGTAACCAATAAGGAGCGTACAATATATGTATTTGTGACTTATCAATCAACAATAACCAACCGGCAAAGTAACCTGTAATTTGGACGAAGACAAAGTTTGTCTAGTAGCAACAAATAGTTGAAGTGATATAGCAAGATGTCTAAAAAAGGAGTTAAAAATGCTTTCATGCTATTTGTGGATGATTTCAAAGAAGAACAAAAGAAAAAGGGAATAATATATGACCATATTAATGCAGCTATTAACGCAGCAGATCCAGTGTGGCGGGTAATTTAGTTTCAATACAAAATTTTACTATACATTTTATTTGATTGTTTTCCATAGTAAAAGATAGCTGTTTGTATGTGATATGCAATACTCAATATGTTTATTTATGTCTGATATATTTTGTGTTTCATCAATAAGGCTATGTCAAGTTCCGAAAAATCAAAATATGAAAACAAGGCTCTTAAACATAAACAAAAAGTTAACAATGATAAAAAGTTTACATCTAGTGGCATACCTATTAGTGTCATAGAAAATGCTGAAAAGGAACTTCAAGAGTATAAAGAATTAGAAAGAACAGATATTAAGAACATGGTTAATTCTAGATTGGTCACTAACAGTAAGTATTCATAGATATAACAATAATTATTCTATAGATAAAAAGTGTAATATGCTCATAAGTATCACCAAGAATTGTGCTTTTTCTATATGTTATAACTTTATATTAATCCAAGGCTAATTTAACTTCTTATAGGTCTTACAACCATGGATGTCTATTTGATGGATGTGAACAGCTATTGTAAAGTAGATCAGAATTACATCATTGGAGAGAGCACAGTATTGAGATTCAACATCAAAGATGGCATAAAGGACACATATCATGAAGTTATTAATCCTGGTAATCTTACCAATCTGATTTTCAATATTGATTTATATGTTAGAAAACAATAACATTAATTATTATTATTATTATTTTAAATTTTATATATATATATATATATATATATATATATATATATATATATATATATATATATATATATATATATATATATATATATATATATATATATATATATATATTGTTTTAAATTTTATAAAACCTTTAGTGGAAATTCGACGAACTTCTATTAAAAATAGTCTTAACTTTTAAAATATATATGTAATAAAAGAAACCATTACCTCTTTAATATTTTTAATGTACAATCATTTTATGGTTATTATTTACACTTAGTTACTGCTGTGTGAAGGATTAATAGTAAAATCTGTAAAATTTTCTTAATACTCCCTAAGTAGAATAAATCAATCTGTATCATGACATAAAAGTTCCTTGTGAAATGAATTTGCATTACACACATCTGGTTGAATGCTGCTAAATAAAATAAATGCAAAAATAATAAATAATGCTAAACTATTTAATACATATCAAATTACAGGGCCACCTCCAATAGGATATTCTTATGAAATGAAACTGGGTGCCAAAGAGTTTGGACTGGAAATGCCAGATGAGAGCCTGCCCCGTGCCAATTACATGCAGATACTTGCCAATATTATAGATTACTTGAAGCTACAGGACCAAAAATCTAAAGTCCTACCACCAATATTTGCTTTGCCGGAAAAGGTACCTCAAGTACAAAACTTTATACAACAAATGTGTTTGAGAGCTGGTAAGCATATGTGTTGATTATTATTTATCTATATTTTTATTTTTATATAAATTTAATAAAGATTTGGTATTCATTGTGTACTTGAAAAAGTCTGTGTTGCAGCAATTGTGGATTTTGTTTCTATTGTGTCTATTATATCATACACATTTGCCAGTGGCAGTCTGTGACTATGCATGTTGAGTGTGTTTATGTGAGACAGAACTCAACAAACCATATCTCTGATATTTTGAAAGCCTTTGTAATCAGTTTTCTCAGCTTACCTTGCTATATGCAGAATATTGCGTAAAGCTATTATATTTTTTACAAATGAGAGATCTCTACTACTATACTATTATTCAGTTATATTATTAATGATTTAAATAAAAATTTATCATTAATTTTTATATTTTGCAATTGAGTGACTCTAATCCAAGTGCATATACTTGTGTAATGATCAGGCGAAGACGAGACGCTGTTTCGCGTGTATAAATTGGACCTCTTGTTCTTCACCATGATGAACGCCCTGAAGACGAGGCCCGACGAGGGCTTCCCCAAGGAGAGCCTCGCCACTATCCTATTGAAGAAGGACGCTTTCAAGTACAGCCCGGGGATCGCATGCGAGGTATGTGCCATTCTGTAGTCACATGTGTTATTTAAAGCGTTGCGCGAGACCGATCCTTCCTTTGAAACAAGCTGACATTGTACTACACTGCCGTATGTCACAAGACATACGGCAGTGTAGTCGCACATACCAACATAGATCTCCTTCAGAGAGTTCAAAACAAATTTCTCAGAAGAGCATCTGGATGCCAATGGTATGTCTGGAATGTGGACCTCTATAAAGACTTCGAATTGAAATCGCTCAAAGAGTTCTACAAAGGTTTAGTCAGGCGCTACTACGAACGCGCTGACTCTCACTCAAATCCCCTCATCGTCCAGGCGTCTAAGTACGCTCCCCATCCTCACAAACTACTTCGACGCCCTCGCAGCGTTCTTCACTCAATCTTGATTCAATCACTGTAGCGAACTGTAACTACAACGGAAGATTACACACTTCAGTCCAAAAGAATCGCCGTCGTGGCCGAAACAGTCGACGCGGCCTCTCTCACATCACGGCCTATACCTTCTTCTGAGCCCTTAATGTTAATAAAAAAAAAATGGGAACAATCCCCCATAATCGACCATCGACCCCCGAGGAGGAAAATGGTATCAGGGCATTGTACTCTGACCGTTAGGGTCAATCTCCACCCATTAATATTGGCGAATTAATGCTCATTCTATTCTCTGGGGACGAGATATATTCAAAAGCACTTAAAGAGAAAATATAAGTGTCTAAACGCCGCGGAACTCGAATCCCCGACCTCTTGCGAATCGCGCAAGCGCGCTCACCACTGAGCCATGCGTTCTTCGTCACGCTATACGGTCGACAGTATTGATGCCCGGGCGTCCGGCAGGCGCACGTGCGCGGCGCGGGCGGCGCGGGCGCGGAGGGCGGCGCGGCGACGGAGTGCTCGCAGGCGCGCGCGCGCCGCGGCGCCTACTCGGCGCTGGACTCGCTGTGCGCGGCGGCGGCCGTGCGGCCCCGCGCCGGCGCGCACCTGCCGCACGACTACGACCTGCAGGTACGCTGCCTGCAACGACCCAGTGTTAGGACACTCCGTTACTTCAGATTTGCATTTACTATAAATGGTGATTTATGTTTTAGAGCATAGAGATCTATCAAGAACAGAGGAAAGACAGGACTGCGCCCTCCGTTGCTGGATTTGTGGTAATGTGCAATTTATTATTAATTATTACATAAACGTACGTCAAGAACACCAAGCGTGCTTCCCAAATTTAGTACAGTACGACATCATATTGTGAACTAAATTTTAATACAATGCTTTTAAGAGTCCCACATTTTGTTTTCCATGTCGGATTGTCTCAGAACATTTATAACAAGCAAAGCATTTATATAAAGTCCCACGTCCCGCAGCCGCCGTCGTCCTGCACCTCGTCCGTCCTCAACGACTCCACGCTGGACTCCACCACCAGCAGCCTCAATTCTATGCACTGTGAGTACTTTACTTTTGTTTTCACGCTTTATACCGAAAAATGTTGAAATTAAAGAAAATTTTATAATACATTTTTTTCTGCATTTTCCACTTACCAGAACACAATATCCAATATCCGCCTTATGAGACCAAGACATGGAAATGAAAATAATCATAGTGTGTAATGGACAAAAACCTACCGCGTGTACCTTAATTAAGTCTGTGTATATATATATATATATATACATACATACATATACATACATATATATATCTCGTCGTCGTGTCTTCTGTTGCAGTGTCGCGGCGCGTGCACGTGCCGCAGCGCATGCCCAAGACTGATTGTAAGTCAAACCTTTATTATTAATAGCGATCTTTTATCATTATATATTCTATATTTATAGATTTTTATAGTGCAATAAATATATACAACTTAAAAATAATAATATCTTGCACGTCACTTGCTAAAAGTGAAAGCACTGATCGCAAATTAAAACAGAAAAAAAGTTAAAAATAAATGTAAACGCAAGGAGCACTTTTTAAAAATATAAGTGATTTTTGAACCAAATATTTTATTTGACAGGTCGTTCAAGACAAACTTAAATTCTAATTAATGTCATTTAGCTGTTTGTATGTAAACTATAATTCGAATTAATTATTGCGCCAAATAATAACTACGGAAATTTTGATAACGTTAAGCGATTTTAAAATGCCGAATCTAGGTTTATAAATAACTTTACTATATTACTATTTTAAGTTATGTATTCACCCCATAGCAGTATACGTTTCTTAACTTTCCATGTCACGCGTTTCTAACTCGCACACATGTTTCAGACTCGCGGCGCATCCGCGCGGCGCCCGACCTCACCGAGGAGGACTTCCCGCGCCTTGGAGGTACTTTATAGTCTGTAGCCTGTACACGGACGCAGTGCGCCTTGTCTTGTCTTGCCAACATATCATATTATTTAATCAATTATCAGTATCGATATATTAAGGACCGTCGTGGCGCAGAGGCGTAAGCGTCTGCCTGTAAATGCGACGGTTCGAGGGTTCGATTCCCACTCGGGGAAGATAGACTTTTGAATTTTCGCTCTGGAAACTAGGCATAGCGCAGCGTTGAGTTCTGCCACTCAACACGCAATGCTTCGAGAAAGGGGGAAAGCAGGGACTAAGCAACAGTGTCTAATCACTGGGTTCCTATGGTTCCTGCAGTTCCCTCCGCCTACCTTGTCATGTGCGGAATAAAGTGTGAAGTTGAAAAAAATTAAATAACGTAGCTGTCTTTACTTCCAGGTCGCGGCGGACTCTCCTCCAGGGGGAGGGGCAGGAAGTAAATTCACCATTTTCATTTCTCATTACGACTTCCAGGTTGCATCATTATAATAGGTACATGTTTTAAAGACAGTGTCGCGTATAGATGGAAGATTTGACTGGATCTCTTATAAACATGTGTTATTTTATTGTGTAATGTTATATTTTTTACCCTGTTTTCTTCTTTGGGTGTTCTTCATCAACGTGATTTAACTGACTCGAAACGCCATAAATTAAAAGAAAAACATGTCGCGATGGTGCACCTCACTGGCGCGGTATGGGCACCTAACTGGCGCGTCAAGGGCGCGGCATGGGCACATCACTGGCGCGGCATGGGCACCTCACTGGCGCGTCAATACTGTTTGCCGGCGCCGCAATTCAAATTGTTGCTGCCAAATACATAAACAGCACTGATTCTCAAACTTGTCATATCCACTATTTAGCTCCGTTGTCCGACCGATCACTCGCATTCACGTACACGTAATGTACATGTAATGTACATACATATATTTAATAAATAACGGTTTTGTTTCAATGTAAATAATGCAACTATGAAGTATACTATTTTGTTACGGCTCCTGTGATATACGAATTTGCTACTAAAATATATATTTAAAGTATTCCGGGTAATATTATGTGTAAATATATAAAAAAATATTTGTAGTTTATGTCACAAATCTTTAAATTGCTTTTTTATTTTTGTTTATTACTATATACCAAAAATACTGAAATAATCATAAGACGACAGTGTTTTTACTTCAACAGTCTCTTTAAAAAATAATTGTATAATGTAACACATCGCTGATATATCGATTGTACACATTTATCGATTTCGATTCTGACTTATACTATAATTGACATATCGATACGACCGAAATGTCACTCCTGAACACTTGAAACAATAATTATTAAAATATATCATCTATATGATATAATTTATAAGTGGCTATTGTAAAAATGTACTACTCGATAATGTATTATATTTTGACGTGACAACGTCAAATTAGGTTGCGGCTCGGAGTCACATATGAAAAAGGTAACGTAACGATGTGTCAACTGTCACCGAACTATGATCGGTCCGCCGCGCGTATCACTTGACACATGTACAATGTTTTAGTAAACAAAATATATTTTCTATAGTTAAAATTTGTGCAATTTATATTATAATTATTAATCATATCAATAAATATTCTACCGAGAAAAAGACGTTGTCACGTAAAATTTTCGCCCGTAAAACCCACTTTACAGGCAACCATTTTTTTATAACCTCGATTAAATTGTTACCTTATAACTAATGTGAGTTTATGTACAGTAAATTAATTAAGTGCGCCAATTATTAAAGCTAATTACTGCATATTAAATAGATATTTGTCGTATGTGTCAATTTTGTAAAAGATGGCATGACAACGAACGCAATAGGGATGTTGATGGAATTTAAGTACATAATCGATTGGGAATAAAAATTAAAGGAAACGTATAAAAGTTTGAACCCACACCTCTTGCGAACCCTACCAGCGCTCTGACGACTATTCCTGTTGCGTTCAAATTTCCATATATTTTCTTTAAATATTTTTGCTGTCCTTAGTGTAGATTAACACGTTCAAAATCTACAAATGCACATGTCAATATTCCTGTCGCGATCAGCTTACTTGTGTAGTTTCTTTCTTGTGGTTACTGTAATCCAGAACAATGTAGAAACATTGCAATTTGGCGTGTAGGTACTCTTACACTTCTGTGGACGTTCAGTTTAAGTATGATTCATATTTTCGCTAATTATTTGTTGCATTTTTGTTGGTATTATATATTTTCAAAAGTGGTTAAATTTTGAAGTGGAAATGACCGTGATTTTTATTACTTCTTACACCATTGGATGTTATTATTGTACCAAAATGTGATTGTAATCTCATTCGTGTTAAGTTTAACTAAATAAATGACTATTCTGATATTGTTTCTTTTGTTTATTTGAAATCTTATTTATAACATTAGCTATAATAATCGAAATAAATATTTGCAAGTATTCCTTAGACATCCTTAAACATTAAGGATCCATGAGATCGAACTAACAATCGCGTCACGTCGTTGTCGTTTGAACAGTAAAAATATTTTATATTTGCTTCAACATAAACATCAAAAGTAGAATTTAATTTAATAAATATAAAAAATCAAATGGACAGAAAATATCTATTCTTTTTTGACAGTCTCGGACACTGTCTCCATGTCCACTCGCGTTTCCTCCGCGTCCCCCGCGTCTGGGGCCGCCTCCGGGAGCCTCTCCGCCTCGGGGAGCCTCTCTGCCTCGGGAGGTTTCTCCGCCTCGTCTGCGACCTTCGCCAGAGAGTAGAGAGTGACGTGTCCGCCGCGCTCGTCTGTCGAACTCTCCTTGATCTCTACGATAGCGCTCCTCACTAGCAGTATCACGTAGCCGTTGAATACTGGAATGAAGGATTTTTGTATATTTTTAAGAGGTCCTAGTGGGTACGGGGACCGCTCGCCGACTAATGACTAATATATTCGATATTAAATAGACATGTATTCGTGTAATATTTAACATTTTTTTACAACGTATAGAAAAGTTCATGCTCATTGAAAAACTTTAAATAATGATTTATGTTCATTTCATTTAATACACGATAAATAACCAATAAAACAAAGCACGCTAATGGAGACACAATAAATGGATTAAATAGCTTAAAGTTATGTTACCGCATTACACTTCAAATAGTTAATCTACTGTAGTAGTTAATCCGCCTACACAGGATAAGTGACAAGTTGGTGTTGAATCACTCCGTTCCCCGCGTGAAATGGAATTCAACAATGAGCTTTATTTTATTACTAGAAAAAAATAATTTTAAAATAATCAATCTCTCCTCACGAGAGTCGAACTCGCTACCATCACGTTAACACACAAACACTGTTCTATATAAGGAAGTCCTGTACTGTACTGTACCGATGTTGCCAATGATGACCATCTTAGTCAGCAGCGACATGGCGACGATCACCATCGAGTAGATGAGCACCGCCGCGACGATCTCCGCCACCAGGTAATACACGTACACTCGCAGCAGCACGATGTCGTTCTAGAATTTACTACTTATATATACCTATATGTTGTCTTGTTGATATTGTAACAAAGTCAGGTGGTTCTGGTTTCGAGTTCTAGTTTTTACCATTTTTTTATATTGGTTAAATAGTTTAGTACACGTACCGCGTGCGTTACTTGTACTTGGCGTTGGTTGGCGCAGCAGTAATGTACACAATAGTTTATAAATAAATTTGCATTCGCAAAAATTTTTGCGAATGTCTTGTGAATATTGAATATCAGAAAAATAAAAAAATTATCGATAATAAAACATGAATATCGTCTAGAGTTGCCTATCTAGTCATACGGTTAAATAAAAGATATACCCTCAAAATCATCCAAGTTTACGCACCAACCAGTAACAGTTCAGATGAAGTAGTTGAACTTCTCTATGAGGACATTTTAAAAGCTATGGATAAAGGGCAAAGATCACACTACCTTTTAATAGGGGGGATTTTAACGCGGAAGTAGGGAAAAGGCGTGCAGGTGAAACCTACATTGGACCACACGGTATCAGCGAACAAAAATTGTGTTTACCTGAAGGAATCAGCAAGCCTTATGAAAAAACGTTGAAAGAGTTGTTACAACGATCAGCCGCAGAGCACTTTGATGGCAACTTACAGGCGAATTACGACCGATTCACACAGACAGTAAAAAGCCGTCTAAGCTAAATCTTACTTCACGATTATAACCGACGATCCCACAGAAGAACGAGATCCAATCATTCGCCACTATACAGAATACATTTCCGAATTTAGTGTAGATGAAATAAAAAGAGCTTTAGAACAGGTTAAGAAAAATAAGGCACCTGGAGAATACGGAATCACAATAGAATTGCTCAAAGCGGTGGTAGTGCCATTGGCAAGAAATTGACGCTGCTTTTTAATGAAGTTCTCCTTACAATATAATGCAAGTAATTCGGTAGACATTTGGCACTTACTCGATACATTGCACACAATAGCACGGCGCTAAACACCAACTCTGAGGAGTACGCAAGAATTCCGGCAGATTTCGACGCGTTGTCCTCGAGGAAGGCTTCTTGGACTTCCATGAGAGGTGGTGTGATGCCGCCATCTGCTGTACCCACTAGAGACAGTACCTGTAAGTAACAGGTGGAGTGTAAGAACCAGTGCAGCGGCCCGCCATATGACCAGATCACTTTAAATCTTACGAGACTTTAGACAAAACACTACATATCTGGGACACGAAGTTCGAACCCACGACTCATCATCATCTCGTACCAGAATAAGCTGTAGTTAGGTATTAAGTTAGTGTAGTGCTAGTTGTGTATCGCTGTCCAAACACTCACCGATATAAATAAATTAAAATATCCTATAATGAGTACCCCGACGCGAATGGGCGCGAGGCAGCAGCAGCGCTCCAACTTAAAGTGCAGTATCGCTGACTTCCCGTACTCGTAGGCCTTGTCCATCCTTGCCGCGACGTTCCTCTGCCCACTGCTTGTGTGAAATGTCCCAAAACGTAAAAACTATCCAACATAATTAGGAAACGTTTATTAAAAAGGTCAATTCTACATTGAATGGTCGCCTGTTATAATTATAGCGCTTGTCCCTAGCTATGTTACAATTCGTTTAAGCTGACTGGTGCCATATACGGACGTAGGAATGACTGGGTTCAAATCTCGTCCTAAGTCAATTTTCATTTTCAATAATGGCAGGGATTTCCAAAATGAAAATTATTATTTTTTTTGAATGCATTACAGTATCAGCTCTAAAATAAACCCAAAACGTGGGATTAATAAGGCAAGATTGATATATTATTTTAATGAATTTAGCAATTAAACATGTTACTTACGTAATACTTTAGATTTAAAGTTACGTGAAAAGATGTAATATAGTGATGTCGCAAGTGTATTGTAAGTGTATTTCGACAAGAAAAACGCGTGTATTTTTATCAACCCTATATATATTACATTAAGTGTAAGTTTTATAAAGAAAAAGCTGACTAAAGCTTTATTTGGGAAAATTTAGAATGAAATACATTTAGATTTCAAAAAATAACTTTATTTCCATATTGCAATAACGAAAAATAAACAAAAATAAAATGATCATCAGTAGTAAATAGTGACCGACCTGTTGGTGCGTCACACATCGCCGATTACTGCTTTGTATAACAAATTATATATAATTATTATAATTATATTAAAATCTTTATAAACGTGATTTTATTACAAATTACAACACATTAAAAAGGCAGTGTCATTGACAAATTTGTTATGATTCGTTTGGCTCCTAATACATTTCCGGTGGCAATATATCATTTATTAAATTATTTTAAAAGAATAGGAAAAAGCTTACTTTACCCTGACATTTATTTTAACTAAACAGAGTTTACTTTCAAGATGGCTGCCACCGGAAGTGGTCACATAAGTACCATACCGTAACAGGATTCAATATTGGGACAAGGCACTGTAAAATTAATCCTACGCTTCCACTAATTGTATATTTTCGCTAATTTTCGGGTCCTCTTGACTTTACCCAGCACCTTTTAACTGAAGATACTTAAATATTAGATACAGATAGATTAAAAAGGTAACAACAGATAAAATAAATTTAATTATAATATTCTTACATAGTCACTAATGCAATGGAATTTTTGTAGTTACACTATAGAATAAAAAATCACAAAATAAGTACTTCTTAAAATGATTTATGTTAACAATGTACCAAAATAAATAATACAACATACTGAGTATAGTTTCATATTCTAAGGCGAGTTAGCTTTAGAGAAATACAAGGGTTGTCTAAACAAAGTAGTATAGTGAATAGAGATATATTAGTGAAATAATACTTACAGTAACATTAAAAAAGTAACGAGTAAGTTTGTAACCAATAAATTGTATGTCTTTTAGGGATCATAAAATGTGCTTCAGAAATCTTTTTAACAATGCAATAAAAATATTTAAATTTCCTTGCATTTTTGCAAAGGGTAGAAAGTGTTTTAGTTGATTTACTAAATAATATATGTTGGTGGCTTCGAATTTATATTTGTGACTGTTGAGTGTCTTCAATTTTCACCTACACGTACTTTATAATATACTTGACATTGTTAGAAAATTTAGGAAACGATAGAGACGAAGCGGACAGACGGACAGACGGACAGACGGCCGCGGCGGGAGTCACTTCATGAGCGCGTGCACGACGGCGCGCGCGTTGAGCGCCTTGAGGTCGGCGTAGGTCTGGCCCGTGCCCACGAACACCACGGGCTGGCCGGTGACGTAGGTCATGGACACGGCGGCGCCCACCTTGTCGTCGATGGTGTCGAACTTGGTGAGCACGATGCCGTCCACGAGGCGCGGCGCGCCGTGGTCGGCCAGCGCGCGGTTGAACTTGAGCAGCTGGTCCACGGCCTCGTTGCCCACCAGCGCCTCGCCCACGAACAGCACCAGGTCGGGCTCGTTGACGGCCACCAGCTTGGCGAGCGCGCGCATGAGCGGCGCGTTGTCCTGCATGCGGCCCGCCGTGTCCACGAGCACGGCGTGGTAGCCGGCGGCGGCGGCGTGGCGCGCGGCGGCGGCGGCCACGGCGGCCGCGTCGGCGCCGTAGCCGCGCTCGAACAGCGCCACGCCGCCCGGGTGCAGCGCCTGCAGGCGGCGCGCGTGCGTGCGCAGCTGCTCCACGGCGCCGGCGCGGAACGTGTCGCCGGCCGCGATCAGCACGCGCAGGCCGTTCTCCATGAGCCAGAAGGCCACCTTGGCCAGGTTGGTGGACTTGCCCACGCCGTTGACGCCGCAGAACACCACCACGTAGGGGCGGCCCTGGTCGCGCGCGTGCAGGCAGTCGCGCAGCACGTCGAGGCGGCGGCGCGGCGACAGCAGCGCCACCAGCGCGTCCGTGAGCGCGGCCCGCACCGTGCGCGACACCGTGTCGAACGTGCCCATCACCTGCGGACAGCCGACGAGCCGAGAGTGTACAACCGAAACTAATTACAGTTTGTACCGAACAGTACGAGTTGCAGCACCGACCTTGCCCTCCAGCTTCTCGGCGACAGAGTCGCACAACTTGTTGGCGATCTCCGCCGCCACGTTCTTGGATATGAGGTGGTCCCGGAGGTGGTCGAGCACCGGCCGCATCGCCTCCTCCGTCAGCGCCTTGGAGCCCACCAGACCTGAACACGTACATGGCAGTCGTCGTTAATAAAACAATTACTATTTGTATACATGAAAAAGTTTCAAAATACATGACGTAATGCCAAATATAACAGGTAACTAAACAGATTCCTTTGTATAAAATAAAATGATTTAACGACAACAATTCACATATGAAATAAAATAACACTCCAGGAAGCCGATTACATCAAATGCTGACCTTTGAAAATACTAAACATGCCCCCGCTCTTCTTGGGGTTAGCTTGTTTCCGAGTGGTTTCTTCCTCCTCGTCGTCGCTGCTGTCGTCGGACTCTACCTCCAAGTCTTGTATTGCGCCCGCCATGCGACCCACCAACTGGAGATATAGAAATTTTTTAGTCTAATTTATCAATAATATAAAATGTCTAAATAAGTAAATCTCATTTATAAGTAATATTTGCAGTACCAAATTAACGATTATATAAAATTTTGCATTTCTACAAATAATTTTCTATGGTCGTTAATAAGATATCTAAGAAAATATAAAAGCAAATATTTTATTATGCAAGTGTTGCAATGTACATGTGCATCAGTATCATTTTGCAGCTGTCCTTCTGTCTCCTTGTCGGTGCTGAAGTCCAGTGAGGGCAGGTCGCGCGAGTCTCCACCCAGGGACCACACGCGAGGCTTCTTTACTTTAGTTTCGGGTGATTTTGGACTTTTTGGAGATTTTCTGAAAGGTATGTTATTAATATATAAATACTACAATTATTACAAATGTTATACAAATTATACTATATCTACACTGTTTAAAAAATATTATGCAATTTCCATTTGTAAATGGAATTTCTACATCATGAAAGTTATGTTTGAATTATTTTTATTTAATAAGCATATTATTTACGTTGTCATAATGTACATATACTGTTCTACAACACATGCTTAATGATGTGGTAAAAACTGGTGTCTCAAATCCTAATACTGTATTCTATCTGCCTACCCTTACACAGAATAAATATGGCCCCAGTAAAATGTATATATTCAAATGTGATAAACTCACTTAGTGTCCTTCTTAGTTTTAGCAGCAAGTTTTTGTGCCAACTTAGCTCTGTTGGCTGCAATCACATCATCATCAGTCTCCGGAGACTCTTCTGCCTTGCCATTAGGAATGCTCCTATTTTCTACAATTTTCACTGTAAATTATATAAATAATTCAATATAAATGTAAAACAAATATATTGAGCACACATTGTACAACTTTATTAATTCAGATTCTTTAGATTCAAAACCAATAAAAATATTTTAAATTTTAATAATACAAAATATTCTTTATTATAAATCTTCTTGATATTGTTAAAATATATTACTACTTTCCATATGTATTTTTGAGTAGTTTTATTAATAGCATATACTAGACTGTTAGTCTTCAGGTTACACAACTTATACCCTGCCAAATTAACTTAATATATAACAGAAATAGCTACCTTGTTTCTTACTCTTTTCTTCTCCCTTACGCTCTATCATGGATGCTACAGTCTTTTTTGACTTCTGTGAGTCTTCAAATGTTCTCATTTGCTTTGGAAGTTTAGCCTGTGATTTAGCTGCAACATTATGTTACAAATTATTAATAAGTAAAAATTTTTGAAAGAATATATGTATATATGAATACACACTGACACAGCACTTATTTAAATTTGTAAATTTATTTTATTACCCCATTGTTCACATTGCTTCAAGATACTCTCAAAGGAAGCTTTAAAATTAAAATCCATGTTGTGCTTGCAACCTTGAAGCTCATTTTTATATTTATCTCTAAACTCCAAGTGCACATCATTTAGAAATTTGTCCACATATGAGAGCTGTAGTATACGCTGGTATGCCACAACAAACACAAGTTCAAATTCATTGTCAAGTTTATACTGTAGACTCAGCGAGTTATGGTTAAACGTATTATTGCCCGCTCGTTCCTAGAATAAAAGGTAGTTACCATTAATAATTAAATATAGTTTTTAATTTTATGAATTTAACAACTCTATATCTAGGTGTATATTTATAAGAGACGAGATGATAGAAAATACGTAATGATTATAATAATTTAATCCATTCTTAATATAGTTAAGACATGAACAAGGTTTCTGTATGGCAATGGACTTACTTGTAAAATAACATTTCGTATTAACGCGTTTACAGAAGGCGAAAATATATCACTCGTGCTTTGGAAACACCACAACACAATGCCTCCTTTACTGAAAATGCTAAATAGATCCAACATTTTTGATAATTATGTTATAATTTAAACACTGACACGATTCTAAGCAGCTGTTTCTTACCATAGATGATACACTAATACTGGTATAGATGCGCAACTCTCGATATTTTTCAATATAAACTTTTTTGTCCTGGGCGAGAGAGGGCGTTATTAGTACTAAAAAATTTCACTAGGTGGCAGTTTAGAATATCCGGAATTTCATATATTTTTAAAATATTAGGTATATTTTTAAATTACTATTATTAAACGAATAAAATAAATTTAAATCTGGTTGATATGAATATTGTTGTTATATACATAGTATTTTGCAAGACAAGTTTTATCTTCTAATGGAATAAAACACTTGACTATCAGTTTAAATTTTTATTTCTTTTTTACAAAATTCATATGCTTATACTTTAAAGAGGTCATTCATATTAAAGGTTGTTTATTTGCAATTTAAGATTATTTACACATTTTCACCAACTATGAGTAATTAATTTAATGTCAAGATTTTTATTCAATTTAATCAACATGACATGCCTTTATAAGAATGACCATTAAGCAAATCAAACAATTTATCAGAGATAAAAGAATTCAGCAGTTTTCTGACATTCGATGGGAAGTGTCTTGTGTTCTGAAATAATAAAAAATCAATATTTAAAGCCTTACAATTATAAAAATATTTTGGCAATAATAATTTAACAATAAAAAATATCTATTATGTTAACTAATATAATAAATCATAAATTATGAGTATTATACAGTGAAATTTAATATTGATGTTTATAGGTTTCTTAGAATATTTACAGTTTTGATTTTAGTGTCAATCAATTTTTTTAAACATTTTTATTAATATAGGCGAACTCAAATTTATATACGAGTATAGTAAATAAACATATACGATGTGTATGTTAGATTACAAAGAAGTTACATTTAGTATCTCCATTATATATTATCCTCACTTTTAAATGAAAATGAATAAATATTTTACACAAATACATATTTCGGCTAATTATCGTTAACGATATAATTAAAAACACCTATTGGTCACACTTACCATCATTACTGCAAAGGAAATAACAAGTTAATCCGTAGACGTAAGAAATCAAAGATTTGAGTATCTTCCTAAGGTAGATCGTCAAAACAAGTATCAGAGTCCAGTAAAAGGCAACGTGATATTAAATTATCAAAATTAACACCAAGAAAATTTCAGTAACATCCAGAACACAAAAGCGAGCACAAATTTTTAAAAACGTTAACTATGCTGCCATACTTTAGTAGTTATACAATGTTGCCATTAAAATAAATAAGCTAATTTTATTTAAAATATGAAAAATAAAATAACATTAAAAATGAAAATAAAGTTATTAGTAAAGAAAATAAAAAATAATAAAATAATTTTAATTTTATAATTTATCCTACCTGTTAATGCCATCTAGTGGCGTAATACGTAAAAAATATCAAACTTTTTTAAGTCCTGGGCGAGAGTTAGCGCTAGTTTCCTTTGAAACTTATTTTGTATGGGAGTTTCACCCCCCTGTTTCTTACTACGTGCTATAATTTACGTAGTTGTAGCACTTGAGTTTGACAGAAAAATGACACCTCACGATGCAAAGACATCAATGTCACGGGTACTGCGTTCTGAAAACTATGAAACGTATTATATATTTCGCACGATCGAAAACTTAAAGATCTTAAAAATCATGTTATTGTTGAATTACTGAAATAATTCAAAGAATATTAGTGGAATTGTGTATTACAGATATAAACATTACATTATTTTTATGTGTAGCGGTCATGGTACCATAGAGTATACAAAATGATCTCCATTTGAGTTTAATTTAGACCAATAGCAGAGGAGTATCGTCGAGAATTCTTCAAAAATAGCAAACGTGGTTGGTTGATGCCAACTTTGTTAAAGTCAAAAATTAAAAAGAAAAACAACACTTTCCTCTACAGTTCTCTCATCTATGCGTAAAACAAATTTGTCAATTCATGGTGAAGACGTGAACTTTTATTGTGATTTGTTCTCATTACAATCTTAGGATTTTGAATAAGAAAGTACTAACATAATAATTTTGAATTAACAAAAGATCGACTAAATCAATATGAATATTACATCTGCCGCGGGGATTATATCCCTGCTCGACGAGCCGATGCACGAAGTAAAAGAGTTCGCTTTGAAAAGGCTAGACAACATCGTAGATGAATTCTGGCCGGAAATATCAGAATCAATTGAAAAGATTGAAATTTTACATGAAGACAAAGTTTTTTCACAACACCAACTAGCGGCCTTAGTTGCCAGTAAGGTATACTATCACTTGGGGGCTTTTGAAGATTCCCTCACTTATGCTTTAGGCGCTGGCGACTTGTTTGATGTTAATGCCAGAAATGAATATGTTGACACAACAATCGCAAAAGCTATTGATTTCTATACACAAAAACGGAAAGCTCTGTTTGTAGACAGCTCGGCAGAGTCCATCGACCCTCGTTTGGAGGCTATTGTCAATCGTATGTTCCAACGATGCTTAGAAGATGGACAATACCGACAGGCGCTAGGATTGGCGCTGGAGACGCGACGTATGGACATCTTTGAGGAGTCTATTATGAAATCTGATGATATAGCTGGTAAACTTCTTTGTCTTTACCTAATTTAAAAGTGATTTATATGTATCAAACTAATGTATAATGTTCAATACACTTTTAAAATGTTCATATTGTTTACAAAATCGTTGTATTGTTTGTAATACAAAATTTTTATATTCTCTTTTACAGGTATGCTACAGTATGCCTTCACAGTGGCAATGAGTCTTCTCCAAAATAGAGGTTTTCGAAGCACAGTCTTACGCTCCTTAGTTGGATTGTACAGAGGTCTTAATATCCCTGATTATGTTAACATGTGTCAGTGCCTCATTTTTCTTGAAGATCCTCTCTCAGTGGCTGAAATTCTTGATAAATTGACACATGGACCTCAAGAATCAGTGTTAATGGCTTACCAAATTGGCTTTGATTTGTATGACTCAGCTACTCAACAGTTTCTTGGTAGAGTGTTACAGGCGCTTAGAGTTACCGCACCTATACCCAGTGCCCTTGGAGGTAAACCACAGCCTCAAGGAGGTCCCTTCCCTGAATCTTCAATGGAAGTTGACCCTGCGTCTTCAGAAGAATCAAAAAAACCTGAAAGAGATATAGACAGCCTAAATGATGAAGAAAAAGAACATCAGAAAAGAGTAGAAAAACTAATATCAATATTAGGAGGGGATGTATCAATAAGTTTACAATTACAATTTTTAATAAGATCTAATCATGCAGATATGTTGATATTAAAAAATACAAAAGATGCTATTAGAGTGTCAATTTGTCACACAGCAACGGTCATAGCGAATGCTTTCATGCATGCCGGAACAACAAGTGATCAATTTCTAAGGGACAATCTGGAGTGGTTAGCGAGAGCTACCAACTGGGCTAAGTTAACTGTGACAGCGTCATTGGGTGTCATCCATCGCGGCCACGAAAGTGAATCCTTGGCTCTCATGCAGTCTTACTTGCCTAAAGAGGCTGGTCCTTCTTCAGGATATTCAGAAGGTGGTGGTCTCTATGCCTTGGGTTTGATTCATGCAAACCACGGCGCCAATATCATTGACTATCTTTTAACTCAACTAAAAGATGCTCAAAATGAGATGGTACGTCACGGCGGGTGTCTCGGCCTGGGTCTAGCCGCCATGGGTACTCACAGGCAAGATGTCTACGAACAGCTGAAATTCAACTTATACCAAGACGACGCGGTAACCGGCGAAGCCGCTGGCATCGCCATGGGCATGGTCATGCTCGGCTCCAGACACGCCGCCGCCATCGAGGACATGGTTGCGTACGCGCAAGAAACTCAGCATGAAAAGATCTTACGGGGCTTGGCGGTCGGCATAGCGTTTACAATGTACGGACGCCTAGAGGAGGCCGACGCGCTCGTGCAGCAACTATTGAGAGACAAGGACCCCCTCCTGCGGCGCGCCGGGTGCTACACCATCGCCACGGCGTACTGCGGCACCGGCAACAACGACTCCATCCGCACGCTGCTGCACGTGGCGGTGTCCGACGTCAACGACGACGTGCGCCGCGCCGCCGTCACCGCGCTCGGCTTCCTGCTCTTCAGGACTCCAGAACAGTGCCCCTCGGTGGTGTCGCTCTTGGCCGAGTCCTACAACCCGCACGTGCGGTACGGGGCGGCCATGGCGCTGGGCATAGCCTGCGCGGGCACGGGCAACCGCGAGGCGATCGGCTTGCTGGAACCTATGGTCAAGTTCGACCCCGTCAACTTTGTGAGACAGGGAGCTCTGATCGCCTCCGCGATGATTCTGATCCAGCAAACGGAAGTACTTTGCCCCAAAGTGACGTACTTCCGACAACTTTACGCGCAAGTAATATCAAACAAACACGAAGATGTAATGGCGAAGTTCGGAGCCATCCTCGCGCAGGGCATCATCGACGCGGGCGGACGCAACGTCACCGTGTCACTGCAGAATAGAACTGGCCACATGAACATGCTGGCCGTCGTCGGCATGCTCGTGTTCACTCAGTACTGGTACTGGTTCCCGCTGGCCCATTGCTTGTCTCTCGCCTTCACTCCGACCTGCTTGATAGCTCTCAATTCAGATTTGAAAATGCCGCAGCTCGAACTAAAGTCGAACTCTAAGCCGTCACTATACGCGTACCCGGCGCCCCTCGAGGAGAAGAAACGCGAAGAGAGAGAGAGAGTCACCACTGCGGTGCTGAGTATCGCGGCGGCACGAGCTCGTAGACGCGCGCACGGCTCTGACGGGTCCGCGAGCTCCAGCGTCACCTCCTCCACCACATCCAAGATGGACGTCGACGAGGAAGAAAAGAAACCATCCAAATCGCCGAATCCCAACATCACGGTTCATGGAAAATCCGAAAAAGACGCTGGATCGTCGAAAGATGTCAAGAAAGAGGACAAGGAGGGAGAAGAAAAAGAAACAAAAGAAAAGAAAGAGCCCGAACCGAATTTCGAGATCCTCAGCAACCCGGCGCGAGTGATGCGGCAGCAACTCAAGAATCTGTCGGTAGTCGAAGGCTCCGGGTACTTGCCGCTCAAGGACGTAACCATCGGAGGCATAGTGATGCTAAACCACTCCGGCGACGGCGAGGAGGTGCTCGTGGAGCCCGTCGCCGCCTTCGGGCCCAAAGCCGAGGAGGAGAAGGAGCCCGAGCCCCCTGAACCTTTCGAGTACTTAGATGATTAATACCGCCTCCGTATATAAATATTTTAATATAGTTAGTAGATTTATTTGAATCGCTGCAATGTATTGGAAATTCATAATAAATTACCGAACACACACACACACACACACACATTACTAACTGCCAATGATTTCTATTTCATTGAATAAATGAGTGTAATTAATAAAGTGTTTTATTTCAAAAACGTAATTTACACACAGCGGGGCAGTCAAAAAACAAGCCACGTAATGCTGCGTTCTCTGCAGACCTTTTCCGCCTCGTCCACTGTCATTGGCCTCTTCATTCATACTCTCCAAGGGTCCTCGTGCTAATAACGTATCTTTGATATTGTATTTTAGAAAGTCGACCGAAATCTTAACTTGTCTCTCTTACTCTCATTCACTTTTGTTTTGTACATCTTGATTACGATTCTTTTTTCATTCGTTCTCACGACGTGCCTAAACCATCTGAGCACGTTCTTCATTCTCGCTGGTACCCACCACCCTCGCTGGTACCCACCACCCTCGCTGGTGCCCACACCCTCGCTGGTACTCACCACCCTCGCTGGTACCCACCACCCTTACTGGTACCCACCACCCTCGCAGGTACCCACCACCCTCGCTGGTACCCACCACCCTCGCTGGAACCCACCACCCTCGCTGGTATCCACCACCCTCGCTGGTACCCACCACCCTCGCTGGTACCTACCACCCTCTTCGTTGCGAGATTAAGAGAGAAAGATTATTTCGATTATTCTCTGGAGAGATTATATCGTCACAGAAGTCATTGTTCTTTCATTCTTCTTCTGCGATACTCACCTTTTACTGCCACATAACAGTGTCGGCTCACTGCCTTTAACATCCATTTCGTACCTTCCAATTCTACTTAACATACTTACATAAATCGAAGTACACTTCATTCACTATATTGGATTCTGTACTTTCTTAATTTATAAAGGAACTGAAACATGTAATAAGTAGTCGATATTTTTTTAACACATTAGTGTTAATTACGCAAAACATGAAAGATATATTCATTTTCGTAGGAGTCATAGACCACAAAAAGATTTGGAAGGATATAGGTATATGAAAGCGCTTTTCTTCATAGTAAATAATGTTTGCTAGAACTTTTCTGGTTCAGTATCAAATAGCTTAATACAGATTTAAACTCGTATTCTAATGTTGTTAACGTATTCTAAAGTTTCATCTACAATTGACCAACGGTTATCGTTGACGCCTGCATAGAATAATTAGTTTCAATATTAAACTGACTCCATTCAATTTTTTGCTGTTGTCGCGTGAATTACTATTCATACGCTATTATTATTAGTTAATAAAGTATAATATGCCACAGTCCAACAGTCGAAGTATATAATAATAATTGTGGGAATTGACCGCCAGTAGCGAGCCCGACAACTGCGCAGTTGCACCACTACCTCCGGCCGGCCGCGGTCCCGGGAGCTAAAAATTAAAAAGAATGTGGAACCTACTAATGTTTTTATAAATGAGAAATTTCGTTCCGTTTCATTACTATTCAAATTTAAATGTAACGGTAGTATTGCTTATACGTCATACAATTAACATATAAGCTTCTGTCTGTGACAAACCGGTGCAATTCATCTTAATAAATTACCTGACAAACAGACTGTCTTGATTAGTGCGTAGATTAATTTAAATTTGCCACAAACAAAAGTATTCGTAGGACGAGGCCCGCATGTTGCCCATAAAATATAATCGACGCCAAAAGTTAATTACTTATAATTAAATCAAAATACTTTTGTATTAGATTAAGATCATTTTGAATTCAAGTTTCTTTTCAATTTTAACATGTGTTAGAGATCTGAAGAGATTGCATCTCTACAGCATTTACTTTTTTTTCTTGTGCTTTCTGCAATATTCACGTTTTAGTGCTATATAACAGTCCAACAGAACCTGCATTGTATATGGTCAAGTGCCTTTTACAGCTACACAGAAGTTTCACCGTTCCAGCAATATGCAGCTGAGGTACCGTTCATCCTGTTATCGGAAGCAATACTTTCTATATCTATTTTGTAAAACCACCGCACCTCTAAAATATTTCCCAGATACTATATCTCGTAGAAGGAATATATCTGACTTATGCATCTTCTAAACGGTGTAAAGTTTACACGGGCCTTCCAAGACAGCCTTTCGGACCTCTTTTTATTGTTATCTCAAAAACAGTTGCATTAAATATTAGTGAGATTAAAAATTAACTAATGACAGGACTTGGTTAAAAACTTGATGTAATTTTAGTTTTACTCTTCTCTCCATTAAATACATATATTTTGTTTCGCTAGGCACGCTAGGAGCTATTTAAAAATACAAATCTGTTTTTGAGATTTCTTTGGACGACTAGCCTAAAAGTAACTTATGCTTTAAATAATTGTTTTGTGTTTTATAAAGAGAAAATCATGGTTATCTATGGTCAACCTTCTCTTGATTTGATCGTACTAACCACAATCTTAAGAATTTAACTAATATTTGAGTTATATGAAATTGTGAAATATTTATAATAATAATTATACAGATTCTATTAAAAAGTATGTCCCTAAAGTTAATTTTACCTAAAATTTCTTATTTAAGTTAAACGTAATTGAACATATTTAAATAAAATTATTCAAAAACATAATTTCAAGTCCACTTGTATTCTTAGTTCGCGGACGGCCGGATGCAGCGGGCAGCGGGCAGCGGGCTGTAAATTGTAATCATTACAATTTGCGAATTGCAATTGTGTCTCATGCTCGGCTGTACTCACCGCACGCTGTAGTCACTACTCGCTAGTCGCTAAATAAAAATCTGAACTATCGCTCTATTACAATTTACGAGTTACGACCAGTGACGGTAAGTGTCAAAATTGTTTATAAATATTTTACCCTTTATTTATCTGTGGTCGTTAACTCAAGTCAAGTATAAGGTTAAAAAATTAAAAAAAACAACGTGGTTTTGCGCGATCGTCATTAAATTTGTGTAACAAACTACAGACTGTAATTATTACTTTCTTTGAAACATAACTAATTGAATAAGTACTTTCAGAAGCACAACAAATTTTTGCACAATGGATTGGAATTTGGAATATGGTGAGCTCGCCAACGACGAAGATTTTGTAAACAAGTGCGAGGATCTGAAGGAGAATTTGATAGAGCTGCAAAAGGTTTTGGATCAGCTGGTGCCGCTGCGAGCACACTACGACAAGATGACCCTGCCGGCCCAAATAGAGTTGGATATATTTCTAGCGTTTACATTAAATTCGTTGTACTGGGTACAACTGCGAATACAGGGCGTGGATCCAACAAATCATCCGCTTAAGGATGAACTGTTGCGAATTAAGGCAGTTATGGTTAAGTGGCAGGAAGTAAAGGATCGCGACTTAAGGCCTACCATGAACATGGACGCCGTTAAGAGGTTTGTTAGAAGTGGCCTCTATGATCCGTACAGAGCCATGGGCCAGCCGAAAGCCAAGAAAACAAAATTTAAGCAGGATAGTGAATAAACTGTCTCCTTGTTTTTGTTTTAAGTACTAAAGACTGAATTACATGGTAGTTGTTTGTTATCTTCATTAGAGTATAGTCAACATATTTAATTGTTTATTTTTTAAGGGGTGCGAAATTAATTTGTAAATGTATCTCATATTACAATTTAATGCTAAGACATATTTAACTTAATTTATATGTTGGAGACTATTATGGTAAATATTTTAAGTTGTGCTAAATTTTAGTATTTTTAAACCACATCTACTAAATTAAAATTTATTTTATAAAGGACTGTTATATTATGTTTATTTAAACCTAGTTTCTAACATATTTTGGATTATAATAGTGATATATGTAACAAATTAAAATATGTATAGTGTTATTTTGTGTACAATAATTTATTTGTCTATTGCTTATGTATCTTTAGTTCTAAACCAAAAACAGGGTCCCAAAGTGGATTACTATTTTGTAATATTTATTATATTTACACATTTGTAGATTATTACTTTTATGTAATAAAGATGTAACCAACATTTACTATTACAAGTTGTATCACATTGCATGCATACTGTATACACACACTTAGTTATAAGACATTATCAGTCCTTATTTCTGTTACCTATTAAGATTTTGAACCTGACAAATAATCTAAGTAATATTTAGGGTGCATATAATATTGAAATAAACTCATTGATAACAACATTGTTTGTTGTTTTATTTATGTAAATAAAAAATGTATAGTTACAAGATATGCTTTTTCAAATGAAAGGCACTTATTAGTTTTAATAGTTTTAATACTATATACAGTAAAAACTTCACAGTCACAAGTAATTTTCAGGGAATGTTTAGTTTAAGAGTCCTGGACATGCAATGATGCATAAATATTCTCAAAATACAATGTTATATCAAGATGTTTTACCTAAACACAACAAAATGTTTTGTTTTGTAAATAACAAGTCAATTTCATTCTAAAGAAAAAGTCCATTAATATTAGTAAAATGACCACGACAAAATATATTTTTTGTTTAAATAAAAAACAGTAACAGCTTAAAAAAACAATTCACTTTGCTTTGCAAAAAACATCTTACTCTCTTTCATTAAAATTAAGTTTAAATAGCCATATTGTAAAATATAAAAACAATAAGTAAACAGAACCCAGTGCCTTAAATATACTGAAAAAAAGAATTCAAAACATTCCAATTCCAATATTTTATGCAAAATTATCTATAAAATAAACTACTTCAACATCCAACATAAATGCATTGTTAACCTCTGTTGTTTAATCGGGAATGAATGTATAAGTATTTCCCAAGCACAATAAATCATGAAATTGAAAAAGTTAACACATTTTGTGAAGTACCTTGACTAATTATATTTAGTTCCAAAAGTAAATACAGGCAAGATCAATGAACTAGTAAAATTCATGGCACCACCACATTATGCGTAATGTCTTACCTAACTTTGTAAAATATTCCTAGTCATATAAACACATTAATAAATATATCATTTAAAATATTGCTCAATATTTGTCCAACAATTTATTCAGTTTTGATCTTAATATTTTTTTATCATTGTTCAACTTGTAGTACAAGCCCAGCAGCAGATATATTGTCCCCCGCTCCTGCAGTTAACTGAGCCTCTGTACATATTAGCACTGGAGCTACACAAATATTAACTTCATCATTGTCTAGAATTTCATCCCAACAAGACACGGGTTCTGTTGGTTCAAAATAAATGCGGCTATTATTATTGTCATCTGTAGTGGTCGAGAAACTATCATCTAACAATAGTTTACATTTGCCTAAGGATATGTCAGGACTGTTACAGACATATCTGTGAGCAGTAAGTGAGGCTTTTGCAGCAGCTGCTTTAGTTCTCTTCCAACTTGAACCTTTGACTGTTAAAATAGCCTGGTATGCTAATGTATGCACATGGATTCTTGTTAATTTTCTCAAACTTCCTAGTTCCTTATTTTTTTGTCTTATAAGTTGGAATGTTTTGCGCATTTGGTCTAGTGCAGTAGCAATCCTTGGGTTAGAGTCCGCAACCACCATTACTTTACCAAATTCTAGAATACTGTTTAGGTTTGAAAGCTCCTGCTCATTCATACCCACTGAGTCTACATAAGGTAATATTTTAGTTGTTAAGTGTAAAAGTAATTCCAGATCTACATAGCTTGCCATCTCAAAGTGGGTCAAAGTCTGTAATGGTTGTGATAAAATTTGCTGCTTAACTAATTCTAGTCTTTCTGCTCTTAAATCTGTAACACATAATTACTTATATTTAATATTTTACTTGAAAAATAGTATGAAAATTTTCCTTATCACTATGCCAATAAAAATAAAATTATCATTGTCAAGTCAATAAAATAAAAGTATGAAAAGGGTGTTACTATTTTATTAGACTAAGATAAAGAAACTATTTATCAATCATAAAATTAACATGAATTTATTTAGAAGGCATATTGTTTTAGAACTTTAAAATATAATGAAAATATAGTTCTATAGTAATAATGTTTTGAGTGCAACACTTAAGCACTAACCAATTTGTGAAAGCCATCTTAATAGCAAAAGTAAATAATATAAAATAAATAATACAAACCTTTACCATTTTGTTTAAAAGGAAAGTTGTCCATCATCTGCAGTCCACTGATGACTAGCAGGTTGGGATTGAAGATAGGCAGATGTTCTCCAAGCTTTTCTAAAGAGGTCAATAGGGGGTTGTTCTCATCATTGTGCATTATATATCTATTAGCGCGAGGAGATTTATAAGCACCAAACTTTTCATCTGCTCTGTATTCTAAAATCATGTGGACATCATCTTTTACTTGTTCATTTTCTTCATCTCCTACTATTTTTATTTCATTTGGAATGTACTCTTTTAATTTTTTACTCATCTTAGCTCCAAGCAAGACTTTCCAGCCCTCTATAAAAAATCTTTTTGCCATAAGTGGAGCATTCCCACCAATTGCCCACCTAGAGTCCGGTAATTGTAAAGAAAGTTTAACAAGCTCATCATAAAGATCACTGTTTGACATAAATCTCCTGAAAAAAATATATGTTATATATATTATTCAAAAATGACAAGGTTGAACTAAAAATGATTTGTAAGATATAAAAGCAATTTCAATATACATACTCGGCGGCAGCTCCGTGCTTAAAAAAATAAGTAAAACTCTTCAAAAATTCATCCTTGTTAGATATTTCGTTAAAATGTTCAGGGCTGCCTTGTAGCTCTTCCGGGTTCAACAGTGACGTTGCGTTTACAAAGAGATCATGACAAGCTCCGTAGCCGAGAGCTACTTTTGGTTGATAAATTCCCGAAGCTACTTTATTTTGAGTCTCCAAATACAAAAGGTTATCTTTTACATCTGAAAGTCTCAAGTCTTCTAAATAACTTTTTCTATAAAAGAATGCATAAAATACAACAAATAAGGACACGATTATCTTAACCGGCACCTCTGCCATTATCACAATTTATTTAACGTAATGACAAACTGGAATGCATAAGTTGTAAACTTGGTACGAAGTCCACGTCAGCTCATTTTAAAAGAAATAGTACTGTGTAAATAATATATAATGTAAGATAGATACGACAGAATACTGCTGCCTACTGTCTACCAGCGGAGACACAACCACTTGACAGTTAGCAGTCGCTCGGGAGTCGAGACGTCAATGTCAAAGTCTTTTTATTCTGTATGTTCTACACTAACTTATGGTTTAATAAAAAAATATAAAAATTATATTTGTAAATTAAAAAATGTAATTAAGCAAAAATGTAATTGCTTCATACTTAGCTCTTCTAACTCTGACTGAATTCTTATTGTTCTAAAAAAATAGTAGTGATTACATTTCTTGTTTAACTTTCACGATGAGGTCGACCCTTTGGGGCACCACCATTGTGGCGCTCGCCATACCACTCTCATATATAACGGGACGGTCTCTTATTCATTAAATGTTCCATAAGAACTGCAGGGTATAGAGCGTGATGATGCTAAGTGACCCGATGGCATGTTATTGGTTCCAGAAAGTAAAAAATTTTGCTCCTTCTCATTTTAGTGAAATCAATAAGCGCGCTGGTTTAGCTGCTGAAGCACCTGAAAGTAAAAAAAATTATCAGTTCCAATTATTTGTTTTATCTTTCAGGGCTGAAACTTTAGATTGTGAGTAGAAATCGGCAATTTTCTTGTTTAGCGTATTAGCGATCCAGCGAGAGAATGTCAGCATCAGGTTTTATTATCACGTGAGCCATATTTATAATTTTAAAGTGTAATTTAATTTAAGTTTGGTCTTATTACTATTAAAGTAATATTATGGACTGTATTTTAGATAAATCTTCTTTTTGTTTCAATATATAACTAGTACTAAAACTTTTCTCTTGATATTAAAGTATGTCACTGTGTGGCAGCTTATCAATAAGTGTTAAATTTTAATCTACCTACACGTGAAATAAAAGTTAGTACTTATTACTAGGTCAGCTCGTGTAGAAACTGGGATATCACTATTTGGTTTTTGCCTACCCGACAGCAGCATGTGTCACAGAAAGCGCCTGAAGAAACTTACGAGCAATATTTTTTAAAGTAACCTAGTAATATGGTAGAAATTAGCTAGAAAGTGCAATTGCTATATGAAGATAAAAACGTAAGAGGAAGATGCATAGTAAAGATAAAGGTCTTGGAGCTTTAATATCAAAAAAGGACGTTGCAATTTTGAAAACGTTCTCCTATCTGAGCTTGATGTAAACAAAATCCTGTACATAGCTCTACTATGCCGAATGCGACTGGGTCTTCGAGACCAAGTTTGGGCTCATGAGTGAGTCGCTGTGTTAGTTTATTGATTTAATAAGTTAATTTAACTATATTCACTACATACTAAAGTAATTAAGAGGTCGTTACTAAAACGCTCGATTGTCATTTATATTATAGCGTTCATATCGTAAGCACTGGAAATGTATTTTTAAGCCGTCCAACCGTATATTACGGTTACGGAGTTCAAATTTCAACTGGGATATAATTTCTATAATAATAAATGTGGATGTTTTCCATATCCAGTGGACCCACTGTTTAATATGTCGAGCTTCGAGAATCCCTTTCGTCCTTACAAGCAATCTGCTTACAATACACATCTCGTACTACTCAAGAGACGAGGTTCGTGACGATAAGAAAAATATTTTAATATATTGGTTCGAAGACGTTTCACAAGAGCGTTGACCTTTACCCGCGTATACGTACATACATATGTACTCGTGCGGTACCGCACGCGTACCTACTACATGTTAGTATATAACACACAAGTAAGTAGGTTCCACAGAGCTCGATGCTTGCAAATGATTTCGAAAGCCCGAAAAATCTTTCTTTATAAGGAGCAAGAGACCGGTCATCGCACCTTAAAAGGCAGGACATGATACTAACTGATTTAGGCGTAAATTGGTCATCTTGTATTGTAATTAATTCTGACACGGAGCACTTTGTACGTATTTTATTTGACAATTTTGTACTTTGCATAATTTTATAGTCTTTATCTTAATGAAAACGCCTCAGTCGTGCAGTTGGGATCTGGTGAGTGATACGCTCGTCGTGGGTTCAGGCTCATTCTTATTAGACACAATTTTTTTTAACATAACGAGGACCAGAGTAGGCAACGTTATGTCATATAATCACAATACTTATATAGAAGTAAAAATAAATATGTCTCGTATATAACTTATACAATATAGATTTCAAAAGATTTTTTTTAAATAGAACTAAAGAAGATGTAGAAACGTTTATAGATAAATAAAAAATAAAAAGATAACAGGAAAATTAGGGGACAATTATTTATTAGGCATATGCCGCTGTCGTCGTCCACAACTGCTCGGTTACTGCACTCGTTCAAACATTAGAATATATGATTTAAATAATTCAAATAATAAAAAATGTGATAATTTTGAGCCATCCTAGTTAGTAGATATGTAGATGCATATATCTACATATAATAATAATGATCCGATTTTATACATTAGGTATACTTTTGTACATTTTTTATTTTTGTTCTTATTTACTATAATGAATACTACTTTATTGCACAACTGGAGAGGATGTAGCAATATATATATATATATATATATATATATATATATATATATATATATATATATATATATATATATATATATATATATATATATATATATATATATATATATATATATATATATATATATATATAATTATGCATTACTATATAGATTACGAATCCAAATTATTATTTTATGATTTAAGTAAAAATGTAACGCCCTTTAGTAAAATATAAGATGGAGGAACTATGATTGAATATTCAAATTCTGTCATTTCAAAGTAATAACAATATCTTAGTAATGGTAGTAATTTATCTAGTAACCAGGCAAAGTGCGGCGTTGAATTTTGCCACTCAACACGCAATGCCTCGAAAAGTCGGAAAGCGGGAACGAAGTGTCTCAACACTAGGCTCCAACGGTTCCTGCCGTTCTATATACAATGCTATTTGTGGGATGAAGCGTGAATATATTAAATAAAGTATTTTTATTGTTATTGTTAATGTATTAATAAATTTCAAAGATAAACGTAAAGAATTTACAAATATAGAACGAAACGAAACTCCTGAAATAGTCTGAAAAAGTCGGGATGCGATGACGGCCGCCTGCGGGATAGTCACCGGGGGCGGGGGCGGGGGCAGGGGCATAGGCGGGGGCGGGCGGGACTGACGGTTATATCAATTTTTAGATAAGTCCTTTCAATATTTACGGCATCAGGAATGGCGCTAGTTGAACTTCTTTCTTCTATCCTTTGATATATAGTGGTCTTCTATTAAAGTATCCAAATATTATATTATTTGTACTGATTTTTGTGTATTTCATAAATTTTAAAAATACTTATATACATTTTTTTGTCTACTATTACAAACTTACAATTATTATTATTTTTCAGACACATCACAAAATACTCAGTTTTGCTCACGGCTTTAAAGTAATTTCTTTAAATTTAATTTTTTAATTAAATTTAATTTAATTTAATTTTTTATTTTAAATTTTGTTTCTGCGTGTGCTTGGTTTGCTTACTTCATAATTCACATGATACATTCAAAATCATTTAAATATTAAGGAGCTGCGCGGCGCACTCCCGTGACCGCTGCAGTGCGGCCTGCCGCCTTATCAGATTACTGTTTAAGTAAACATTCGTTTTTATTTAACGCAATATCCGAGCTTAAGGACATATTTGGAGAAACAAAAGGCAATTAACGTTACTTATGTTTAAGATTTTACATTTTAAGGTGAAAACCTGAGTTAAAAAACTTAAAATATGTCCAAAAGTGGCGGTCACGTATTGTTAAAGCGAAAATAACGCATAGATGAAATCTGGCGCACGGCAACAGCTGCAGCGCGTATGACCACTACCCATAGTGGTTAGTGAGTAGTGCTGGTGTAGCTCCATGCCAGTATTCAGGATATTACAGATTTTCACTGTCGGTATTCTATAGGTATAATACCATAACAGCAAGGTGTTTGTCCAATCATGATGTTTATTTTATTACTTAAAGCTACTTTATATTGTATTGTTATAAACTAGCTAATGGTAGCAACTCTAAAATAACTGCGTTTTTAAAGATATAAATTACACACACACATCTTCATGCTCTACCCCCAGCGGGGTAGTCAGAAAGAGCGGAGCGCCAAACGCTGCGGTCCTAGCATACCTCTACCGCCTTGTCATTAACCTTTCATACTTGCTTTCCGGGGAGTCCTCACCTTCGAAGTTTTTTCGAAAGTCAACCGAGGTCTCTTCTTACCTCCCAAACGGCCAATATAGAAATTAAATATATTTTATAGTCGTGTGAGTCTAGTTTTGCGAAGTTAGTAAAAATTATGAAAATTATTAGAGTGTTTGTAGAGAATAATATTACCAATTAAAATAGAAATGTTTATGGGGTAGCCCTGTGAGCCGTGCGGTGCGGCGGAGACGAGAACAGAGCACGTCCACTTGCAAATGAATGAGCGTCAAATACTCTGTTAGCGTTTGTCACAAATACATAAACTTCTGTAAGATTTCAATTTCTTCGAAATGTTAGGAATTATCTCCTTGTTCCTATACGGGGTCGCAAGCCCCTGACCGCTGATACCACATGCTAATGGTGTTTTTTTTTCGGCGATATAATTTTTGTAAAAATATTATAAAAAACATAGCTCGTAATTACTGCGCACATATATGTATGTAATTACAGATGTACTAAATAATTTTTACCTACTTTTGTATATTTTTTATTTTAAGTATAGTTTGTATCTCAGTATCAATGTAACGTGATCCAATTTGACATGGGAGAGATCTTTAAAGATGATTTCCTTCTCCGTTGTGATGACCATAGACTATGGACCAGAGCTCGGATCGGACCTGAGAGGTCTTCCACCGCCGACCTCACTCTCACGTCTCGACCATGTCCCCGCCGCCTGTACGGGAGCGCCGCGACGTCAACTTACCTTTACTATTGTTTATCATACTCGCTCACCTCTTGATATATATATATATATATATATATATATATATATATATATATATATATATATATATATATATATATATATATATATATATATATATATATATATATATATATATATATATATATATATATATATATATATATATATATATATATATATATATATATATATATATATATATATATGTATGTTTAAACCCCATTACACTTAAACCTTCAATTTATGTTCATATACCAGGTACCTACGACACAACACCTATATATATATATATATATATATATATATATATATATATATATATATATATATATATAGGTGTTGTGTCGTAGGTACCTGGTATATGAACATAAATTGAAGGTTTAAGTGTAATGGGGTTTAAACATACATATATATATATATATATATATATATATATATGTATATATATATATATATATATATATATATATATATATATATATATATATATATATATATATATATATATATATATATATATATATATATATATATATATATATATATATATATATATATATATATATATATATATATATATATATATATATATATGTATGTTTAAACCCCATTACACTTAAACCTTCAATTTATGTTCATATACCAGGTACCTACGACACAACACCTACTTAGAAACAAATGAATGCGTATTTCGCTCTATTTTTATAATAATAATAAGAAAATGTTAGTTTTATTACGTTTCTATTTGGTCCAGTGATTTATAAAACTTGTGTAGGAACCGTGTCTGGTAACAATAAAGAAATTGCTCTAACGAGGAAAATTAACGTAGATGTGGAGATAAGATTAATTTAAGTAAACACTTAATTGCAGAGTCGACGAACTTTTAGGTGTTATATTAGAAGCGGCTGCGGTACCTATTAAATATTAATACATTATATCTGTTTTATAAGGAATATTTATAATAGATATTGTTGTACGTCTCACGTAGATATTACACGTGATAATTATTTCACAAAATGATGATCTACGCATATGACAGCAAGCAATTTATAAAGACATTGCTCGTCTCTTGACAGCCAAGTGGACTACGTCTCTTCCACATTTTGCTTATGGAAGACGATATGTAATCCTTAAACTTTTAACTAGCTATACATAAAGCTTCACGCTTTATCCCGCACATGGCAGGGTAAGCAGAGGGAACTGCAGGGACCACATGAACCTAGTGCTAAGACAATCCGTTGCTTGGTTCCTGCTTTTTCCGTCCCCGCTTTCCGCCATTTTCAAGGCATGGCGTGTTGAGTGGCGGAATTCAACGCCGCGCTTTGCCTAGTTTCCAGAGCGAAGTAAATGGAAATAGAAAAATCTATCTTCCCCGAGTGGGGATCTAATCCATAAACCTTCGCGTTTACAGGCAGACGCTTACGCCTCTGTACATATATATTTATATATGCCATGAAATAATATCTGTAACATTAGAATGATAAATTTGGTTTTAAATTACGTTTATATTACTATTAAATAGGACATATCTAGACGTAGTACCTAATACCTACAGTTGTTTTGAAGGAAAGATCGGTTTTGTCAGTGTCATCAGATTTCTTGATTTTTAATTACAATAAACTTTTTAAAATAAAAGTTTATTGTAAAAGTCATGTAATATATGACAGCGAAGAGATTTCAGAAATTAATATTTAATTGTATTTATTTTTTTATAACAATTTGAATAACAGCTCAGATTATAATGTTTTTTTATATTATTACTTAAAAATGCTGTAATATACAATAAAATTTCTTTCATTATTAAAGGCGCAGATAAAAAATGTTACGACATTACAAAAAAAATGTATAAGTTTTTAATTCAAGAAGCAGTTACATATCTTTTAATTTGATATAAAAATATAAAGCTACGTAGCTGACTAACTGGTAGTTCGCTAAATATAAGAATCAATAAATCAATTATAAAGTATAAGCTGTGGCTGTAAAGGTTACGAGGCCGTCCGTAATTATTCGGTGAGGGAGGTGATTACCAGAAGATTGGCGCCGCGCTTAGACACGCCGCACCGACTTCTGTAAACAAGGCACACCATCAGACTACCTGACGGTACCTGACGTTACCTGATGCTTTCTGATGCTAGCTGGATTATATTATTATGTTAATGACATTTGTCTAACTTTTTGGGTGATTACGTATACGTACTTATTAAATCTGCTCCCATTTTGGATTTTATCCTAAATTAAGCTTCGTGTTAATTTATTTTGTCAATTTATTGTATATGAATGTTAAATTGAGTTGTAATAATAAATTGAATATTAGAATAAGCAACAATATCTACCAGGTCGTAGTGGCGCAGTGGAGTAAATCCTCCTGTAAATATGTAATATGTGTAAAGTGGAGAATGTAGAATTTATTATATTGTATTTATAATTGCTTGTAAATTGTACTACCTCTGATTCGTCCCTTTACAAACAGACTGCACCTTATGAGTCGGGCGTAGTAGTAATATTGATAATAGTAATTGTATTCTATATTTACTTAATACTATGACTCTACAAATATATTTTGATTTATTTGCTTATACAATTCAAAGTAATACAAATTGTATAATATTGCAAGACAGGCTTGCAAAGAAAACTCAAAGATGGTCACTAATTGGACGTTTCTCCTCTGGAGACATATTCGTCTTAACTTGTGTTTTATAGTGGATTTAATAGTGATTGGATATGATATATATCATGATTAAAGTTTGAGACGAGAGTGCGGTTGTACTCGTCGTATCGATGTAATGGGCGCTACTACCTAATGTCTTTATGTTGTGTCCACACGAGTTATGTTACATTTTTTACTTAAAGAGTATTCCTGACACATACATATAACAGTTTAAAGTTTTTTAAACGTTAAATTTGTCGATATTGATATTTAAATAAGTTTTTACATATAAGGATTTAAATCTAAACAAATAATTCATGGTAAAAAAGAAATACATTAAGCGTATAGTTTGTGTATGGTACTTTTTTAATTTATTTTATGTATGTTAATTAATATTATATAATACGCTACTAGGTACTGTATTTCCATCCTCCGTCTGGTTAGTTAATCTCATAAGTAGAATGATCACAAATTTAGAGAACTTTAAGTTATTTCAAGCTAGAAAAATATGCATATAATAAAAAATATTTGTAGAAACATTTGTTTTTCACAGCAAAAAGGCAAGGCAAGGCGTTAGCAGCTAGTCTCTGTCGCCGTCAGTCATACTCGTTCAGTTCTAATGACGTGTTCCACGTTGACAGTTCTTAACGCATTCTTTAATTTTTTGCACGTTTTCTGTTAATTAAGTTTAAGCTGATTGATTGGAGTTATGCTCTCCTAAATAACTCGAGATCGTTATTAGGTTAAGTTGGAATCAATATCGCCTAATGATGAAATATTACGGATGTTGGGGATATTAGCGCCTTCACAAATTATTTTTTGTGCCTGGTATATGAAACTAACCTTAAAGTAATATGGAGCTTGTATAAAAGCTTCTCGTGTATTTTGCTAGATAACGAGGTGAAATGTCATGAAAATATTCATCACCATATTGTTTTTACAGCAACAAAACCATTTCAATCGCCATGTACCTACTTACTGTGTAGTAAACTTGTCAGGTCCATTGCTCTAACATCGTTAGTCCGCATTTATATCAAATTGAATAATAGCGGAGAGTCAACTGAAACAAAAGAGTTTGTATAATTGCTATGGGAAAAAGAATACGCGGTCTGCGATGAGTGTGCGGTGACGTTGACGAACTGCGTGCACTCCACTAACAATCTATACATCTCGTTATTACGCTTATATTTGACGATCTTTATTATATATTGAATTGAAATAATTTTGTCTTTCAAGTTAATTTCAAATAACGGACTTGTAAATTATTATATACAAAAAAAATTAGGAGTACAATAAAACTAAACTTCTACTACTATCGGTATATTAGATCATAGTGTGTTTTTACTATAAGATAATAACAATTGGGCTGTGATATATAAGTAAGCTCACGTTGACTGTTTAAGTAAAAATGCATCGCTTTAAAGATGAATCGTTTTTGGGTTGCAATATGTCTTTCTATATTCCAAGTGGTTTCTGGCCATTATTAGACAAAATGTGTAACACTTCCATCCTGTGCTGGTGGCACAGGCCTAACGTTCGTACCTAGTGCTTCCATTTTTAATAAATATGCCTGTACTGTATTTTATTCGTTTAGCTCATAATAATTTACATAGTTCACATATGCCTTAAAATAGATACAGTTGTAATTAAAAATAATTAAATATTAAAATAACTTATTTTGCAATATGTAACCATTTCTCTATATAAGTATCATTGTTTAACGAAAACCACTCGCAACACATTATAACACCTTACCTCACCTCATCTCCAGTAGCTTCAGCAATCGTACTATTACCTTAAAGGAGCCCAGCCTTGCAAGATTTATGTACATAATGCCTATGTTACACGATACAGCATTCTCAACCGTATTGTCTAGTATTTACTGCTTACTTTGCTACACGAAAGTTTTTGCGACGCCGCGGCTAAACCAAAGCGTCAAGATATGCTGAGGTCTGTCTAAGTAAAGATACTGTTTACATTAAATCTAACGAGCTGACTAAATTGCTCTCGCGATTTGAACACTGATAGCTGGAGTTAGAAGCGGTAATGGACTATTATAGCGGACGCGGCTAAGAGTCCAGCAGGTACTGACACCTTCTGAAGGAATCCAAATGATATTTAATGTGTTCATATCATTTTGTAAGCCGGCGCCTTGCGGCTTGTTATGGTCACACATCTAGGACACGTTCACTGCAGATCTTAATTTATAAGTAACATATACACGTATAGTTAGCTAATTTGTAAACTTTTAGAAATAATTACAAAGAAAGTGGTTTATTTAGATTTATTTTCACGCAGAGAGAGGAAACTATTGTGTCGCAAATACTCTTGTTACATTTTTTTCCTTGTAACTTCAAAATTTAAGTAGATACTATCGTCATAGGCGGAGACAGAGGAGTGTCAGAGTACTGCTTCTAATGCTTACTATATTTTGGTCTCCTTGTGCTTTCATCAACTACTAGTATACTATAAATTACAAATGTTCCATCTATGATTACTTTTTTATAAAACTACTTGTTTTTAAAGGTTAAAAAAATTAACACATTTATCTCTAGTTGTAGTCTAGCGCCAAGTGTCTCTGGCGCGGTGCAATATTAACTCCAGAGGACGAGCTGTAGTTCCAATATATGTTAATATTGACAGATGTCCTGTTGGATGGAAAACAAAAATAGAGAAAGTCCCGCCGAGTTTCATGCGCCGGTTCTTCTCAGGTACTAGGCGTTAACTTTAGCGAACCGGTGGTGAATTAAATAAATTATGTGACGACGAAAAAATGAAGCATATAACTTCTTATTTTAAATAAAATTACTTGACTTTGACTTTGCCTTTGGATTCAACATGTTGTCAGAATGAAATAAATTGAAAGCTTTAAACCGAAGGTATTCCTTAAATACGAGGGAATGCTAGAGCAGTCAGATTGCACTAGGACGGCTTGCTTAAGATAAATAAAAATGTTAAACAAACCTACTGGCCTCAATGTTGATTTTCTTAACAAATTACCATTAAGGAATGGCAGAACACGAACCGATAGACGTATGAGTCACTCCCCACTAGCGCAGGCCGACTGCAGTCGAGTCGAACGCAACTAAGAAATCAATCAATCATTATCTACATAACGAGTCGAATAAAATCATCAATATTTCGCGACTCGTTTATGGTCATTGCCTATATAAGGGCACGCGCCCTGCCCGCCCCTCACCACCCCGTCCGCCCCGCGCCGCCCGCCCGCCTGCAATGACTCACGTGCTTTTTAATATTTGCTATTAATATTTATCACCGCGATTAACTTTAAAATATTAGGACAGTCTTAGATTGTATGATTACTGCTATATGATAGTATTTTTAGGTATACTAGTGTTGTTGAGTGTTAAACTAAAGAGTTTGTTTGGTTGAACGCGCCAATCTCAGGAACTATTGCCTCGAATTGATAAGTTCTTCTTATGTGTCATGTGTGAGATAGGCCAAATATCTTAAGGCGTGATCGAGGATTTTAGCAAATAAAGCCAATGTCGATTTCAATAACAGCTTGTGATTGTAATCAAGTGTAATTAAAATCAAATTATACGTGATTTTTTTTTTTAGCTTCACGCTTTATTTTTAAGTTTCTTCTGCTTACTCTGCAAAAGCAGACAGGACCGGTGGGAACCTATTGTTAAAACACTTCTTTCTCCGCTTTCCACCCTTTCGAGATATTGCTTGTTGAGTGGCGGAACTTAACGCCAAGCTTTGACTAGTTGCCAGAGCGAAGAAAATGGATATGAAAATGAGAATGAACCCACAAAAAGTCGTGTTTCTAGGTGGACACTGCGCCTCTGCGCCACGACGGTACTCAGGACGCGATATGTCCATTAAAATATTGTTTAGCCTTTTTTTTTAAAGTTTTAACTTAAGCTGTTTGAAATAAAAATCTTACTAAATTCTATTAAGCTTCCGAACGGCAAGTTCGGCGAACACATTACTTATTAGATATTAAATAAATTATTATATATTTGTTTACTTTGTCGAATAACAGAATAACTAAAATATTACTAAACGTAGATGTCAACTTTATGACAACTTCAACTTCAACTAACAATTTGTCATAATCGTATACCATTAAAGTGGAGTTCGAACTTTGTCTTAAACTTATTTGTCGACTAAACTTGCTTACTTGTGCTTTTAATACTGAATGTTCTTAGCAAAAGCTGCTTTACATTACGGCTGTTACAGATTTTCTTTAGATATCCTAGATCTTGAATTTGAAAATTGCTAAATTTATTTCAGTTATTATCGACCGATACCTCACAATTACCTACAGCAAGTACACGTAAACTTATAATATTAGTGTTGTTGTTATTTTAGGTCACATGCTACTTGAAGGCACTCGAGTGTTAAGTCAAAAGATTACATAAATATTTTATAAATGCTTCAATAAGGAGCTTGTAGAATTTATTGAGAATCTTGTACATATTAAACGACTTATATATCTTGTGTGAACCTCATTAAATTTTAAAACATACATATATAATACTTTTATAATTTATTTTATGGGTAAAAGTGTTTGCAGTTTCTAGGTCAGTTTATACTACTCTAGCTTGTGACTTCCCTCGTGGAAATTACTTATGTCGTTACTTTGTAGATTTTAGTTTTCGGACTTAATTAATACAAATTATAGAGGACGGAGTAAGCAACAGTGTCTTAACACTAGGTTCCTATGGTTCTTGTAGTTTCCGCTGTCTACCCTGCCATATGCGGGATAAAGCGTGGGGACATAAGAAAAAAAATATAAAACAAACTCAAGTTATCCAACTAGTTACTTACTTTTCTCCCAAATTGAGTTTGAGTTTTTTATGCTGATATAACCAGATGATATAATAATATTTTAATATAAATTAGAACCTGCAGTTGGTTCTTTACAGCCATCGCGTGAGCGCGCAACGTCGGCTTGTCTCAACTGCACTAAGTAAAACTTGACTAAGTGACATTTGCATATAAGATGAAAAATAATTTATGTGATCATTACTCTATAGCTACCACTTTGTATTATTTATGTTGCACTGAGTCTGGGTGACTTGCATGACTGCATGACTGTATGACAGTCCGTGCATCTAGGACATCGAGATTGACGTGCACTAACTCAGACTAGTCACAAGTCGTCATGTGTCCTTAACAATATGGAAAATGATGTATATGCACAAGTATATATATATTTTTTTACTAAACCAAACTTGAATATGGTTAGTATTAAAATAATATTTTACTGGACATCAAAGCTTTCTTGGAAAATAGACGGTGCCTTAAAAACGCATATGAATGATTAATAATAACAAGCGTGAGTTTGTAAAGTTAAAAGTTACTTAAAGAAAACATAAAGTGTAAAACATTTAAGAATGTCGACGCGGCGAGACGAAGAACGAAGGCTTAGTGGTCAGAGAGTTTGTATGGTTCGCAAGACGCAAAGGTTCAAAAGTGTGGAGTAACACTTAAAAAATTAAATTAGTTTAAAATTTTAAATATTGCAGTTTATCTGATAGGTACTCTATATCTGACTAATAAATAATAAAAAACAATACAGAACATACAGCTCACGTGTGGTGTGCGGTGACGAGTGAACAACTGTGAAATGACTTAAAATAAAAATGTCTGAATGAAAATGATTTTTATTCTTTTGTAAGCCATTAAACAAATAAATTAAATTTAAAAATTAAATTAAATTCATGAAAACATTAAAAAAAAGATGGTTTAAATATCAAATTCTCTTTACCTACTACACTGCATATCGTACATAATATGCAAAAAAATCGGCAGTAAATACATTGAAATAAAGTAATTTCACATTTATTACTCCTTTAGCAGGACTTGAATTTCAACCTAAAAACTCAATAAGAACGTAAACGACTTACGTGGCTTGTACTGTGTGAACTGCTTGGACTTGACCAGATCTGAGTACTTCGCTGAAATTTTAGCATTTGACAAACATCTTAATATTTTTCAATTGTAAAATATTGACATAGTTTGTACGTTGAGTTCATTCCTCACTTATAATTGCCGACGTCACAAAGTATTTATAGCGTCCATCATTCTGAGAAGCTTCCTCGCCGTGATTCAGACTCCATATTAAGTATCAAAATCTATGTATATGATTCAAGCCGTGGGCGATGGCAATTATACTTTACTTTGCATCTCCTCGTTTAGTGCGTCGATTTAAACGATCCTATTGCAAAAGTAAGAGGTTGCCAGTGTTATATGAGTCATGATATGATATCTGACAACATATTAGATATACTGCTATAGCCTTTTAAGGCAAGAGAAATTTCTAAATATCGATGTTCCTTGATAGCTTTTAAATTATTTTACGATTTTTTAATCCACACTTTTGAACCTTTGCGTCTTGCGAACCATACAAACTCTCTGACCACTAAGCCATAAGCTCTTCGTCTCGCCGCGTCGACATTCTTAAATGTTTTACACTTTATGTTTTCTTTAAGTAACTTTTAACTTTACAAACCCACGCTTGTTATTACTAATCTTTCATATACGTTTTTAAGGCACCGTCTATTTTCCTAGAAAGCTTTGATATCTTGTAAAATATTATTTTAATACTAACCATATTCAAGTTTGTTTCAGTAAAAACAGCGTGTAGGTAGCGTACGGTGTGTACGATGTGTACGGTGTGTACAGCGGCCACGGTCCATGTGTAATGTCGTCCGCTCTTGACTTACATTTCAAATAATAATCATTATTCAATGTACATTGAACCTATTCTCGTGGATATGACAATATGAGATCACAGGTCTGCCTTTCCCAATCTCACGTTCACAATTCCTAATACGTCGCCGTCAGGTGGACACGCCGCCGCGCCGCCCGCGAACTGCTGCACCCTCGAATCTAGCCTCTACTCCACTTGCGATAAGGCACCAAAGCTACTCCTAGAGCTTTCCCATGTTTTGCTAAAAGCTCACGATCATAAAGTATATTGTATTTCTTTATAAATGATCTCAAAATGAGTTCACGACCATAGTGGTGTAGTGGTGTAGTGGTGTGTTGACAATTAGGATACGTGATTGAGTACACTAAAACTGCGCACTCACTTTTCAGTGGGCACGCTGTATGCATGTTTGTATGTACGTATGTATGTGTGTACACAGTGCAATTAGCGCAAATATGAGAGAAAACAAGGAATATGTTATGGAATATCCTATTTTATTATTTGAATTTCTCATTAAATTTAATGAGAAATTTAAATAATAAAATAGGATATCCCATAACATATTTAATATGTTTTGTATAAAATTATAATTCAAATTAAATGACTATAACTGCTAACAGAATAAGAAAATATTGAATCGGCGATGGGCGAGTGTCGTGTGGCGACAACGCGGGCGGACACGTCTCTATTGTAGTAACTCCTCCGTCACTGATAGTAGATTGCCGAGTGGGCGTGGGAACGCGCTTGCACTACTTATTGCACTATATATCCTTTTTGCTTAATTGGATTACAGCGGCAGGGGCAAGCAAATTAAGGGAAGTGATAACAGTTTAAATATAATCAATAAATCAAAAATGGAATCGAACCCACAATCCCACAAAGTACAGTGCAGTAAACAGTGCACAGTAGAGTACAGTAAAGTTTACGAAAAGTAATAAATTTAAAAGACGTACGTTAAAGTAATTCACAGATTTTCAAATAAAATATCAAATGAGGTATTAGACGTAACGAGGCAAGGCTGTGCAGTTTCGGTCATTAACTGTTTATAGTGCGGAATGTCGTTCTTGGCCGCAGTCGGAGGTGCGTGCGGGTACGGTGCCCGGCGGGTGTCGAGGGGGCACAGAGGCACAGGGTGGGGGGACGGGGGAGGCGTATCTAGGTGAGGGTTGCGATATTTTTCTCACACTACAACCTAGAATGTAGAGAATCTTAGGCGCCTGCCCGCTGTGAAGTTGAGCGGCGGTCACACTAGCTTGTTTACATTGGACCTTTTTAGTTTTTGTTAGATTATTTATGTGGAAGAATATTCAAATAATGCGTTATAAACAATAAAGAATGAATTTAATATATTAAGAGTATTAATTTTCTCGCTCTGGTTCATATGTCTCTATCAATCTATCTCAATCTATCTATCAATATACAAAGTGTCGAACTAGGACTGAACTAACTGTCGGAACCGAGAACTTATGGAACGAATATTGGGATGTTGTTAGAGACTGATAAAAAAAATACACTAATTTAATGTGTGGTGTCTAGCTCAGCCATTTTGCACGATGTTCTTGCTGTCTCCAGTCCGTACTTGCTGTACTTGCGGGAGACATAATATTATAATATATAACATGTAATATTACATGTTGTGAACACGGCTGAAGTTAGCAATAAAATAAATAACTAACAAATAATTTCATGGTTGTACCCAAATGTATATAATTGATCTGTTCAGGATTCCATCCGAAGGCGCTTGTTAAGGCTCTCGCTAAATAGCTTCACACACATTACCGTAATTAGATTAGTTCGCGCGTTCATACACTACATCACATTACATTAGACGCATTTAACGCGCTAATTGATTTGTAAATATCATTTGTTCCATAATGATTTCTATAATCAACAATGTATTTTCAAGTAGTTTCAGTTTCATTACAAAATTTTGCAATACCGTTAGGTGCTAATATTTACAATGTCATACTTACATTGCTGCAAGTTACTTATGTATGTAAACCCACCTTGCCGCTCCCCTAACTCTTCGTGTAGTGGTGATGGAGTAATTAATAATTTCATATTATCACTTCTCATGCAAAATTTGGAACTAAAATGTAGACAAGGAAAACTAAGGACAGGTCCTCGCTACTCTACTGCTACTGTAGCAAAAGTAGCATCATGCTATAAAAACTATGTTTTTCATACAATAAGTAATATTATTTGTAATGTATATATATAATCTGTTATATATATTGTACATTTTTAAACATCTGATCTTAGTAAGCTTGTACTGTCTGCTCTCACGGTGTCATCAATGGATGCAGAAACAAATTCATAAAGCGTAATTGAAGAGCAGAAACGTTATAATTTTATTATTTATCAATACATTTCCCTCTGTCTGCATTATATGTTACGTTCCTATAAACTTTAGGTTGTCAGCAATAAAAACTAAGTTTCGTAAGAACAAGACTGTGCGCCGCCATAAATCGTAAGCAGCAATTACATCGATTTCCCAGTAAGTTAACGGCAATGAGTCGCTTCCATTCTTTCGGAATATTTACAGCAGAACAATCAAAACACGCATCACGCATGTTTAAGTGAATAAAATAAGTAGAGTCCTCTATACAATTAAATCGATTGGGCAAAACTTATACAATGTAAATATAATGCAATATTCAACCATAACAGTTAGGTTTAGGCTATTCATAGTTTATATATGTATATATTTAATAATGTAAGAGGAAAATCTGTAATTAAAGTAATATAGTAAAATATATATACTTTATCACTTCCCCTTGATAGCAAGACAAGTTGTTAAGAACTTATTTTGTAATAAACTTAGAGGAGCTACAAAATAATAATTTGAATAAATTACTAAGAAAGTATTTATTTTAACAATTTCCTATTTCCTCATAAATTTTACATTTGTAAGCAAATTTAATTTTGTGAATACATGTAGTAGGATACACCGACACGGAAACTAGCTCTCCTACTTTTATTGTTTTTATAATTTAAACAGATCATCATCACTATGGCTCCGGGCGGGACGCTCTTCAAACCAGACGACCAGTGAGACAAAATATGTTTTGACTATTTTAGTATAGTATACTTTTAAAGATATCGCCGGGGGATAGCCACATTCATAGCTCCTTCCCCTCTTACGAGATTAACTGCTACTTGCAGATATTTTTAATTATTGTAACTCAATAATATGCCTTTATAGGAAACGCACTCGATTTCTTTATTTGATAGTAGGTTTTATTTGTTCTTTTGTACAAATAAATAAATTATTCGGAAAAATCGAAACATGTTCTACACTATGTCGCATATGAATGTAAGGTGAGTTTTTCTTGAAGCTTCTTGAAATATAGTAAGTTTTACAATGCATTATGGTTGTCTCACACATACTCTTTATTAATTATGGCTCCAAAAACTGCTTTCTTTCTTGGAAATCCACTTTGTATCATGGTGAAATGATAAATATGTGTTCTTACATTACTTGTTCAGTTGTAGGTACAAGATACGTCATCGTACGCTTTCAATAATTTTATATCACTTCTCCAAACTACTACGTAAAGGCATCTGATCCTGTCTTCCGGACGCGCGAGTACAAATGTGCAGTTGAAGTCATTGGTTCAAGGTTCATTTAGGTTCTGACAAGGGGTTCATTTGACACAATTACTTGTTCAGTATGTATGTTTATGTACTAATTTAAAACAATATTAGGTTGCGAGTGCCGCGACGTCACTTGAGGAAATCATTTTATATTTATAAATCGAATATACATTTAGACAATATCTGGCGAACACAGCGGTTAACTTAATGTAAAAATAATTTTATGGACAGAAATTGGACTATTGGTCTATTGATTTTTAGCCTTACCCTCTTCTTCCGTGTTGCCTTTTCTGAAAAAAAATAGCCGTGCTGAAATTACGTTCGGATACCAAAGATATAAGCTTAAAAACTTCGAAATTATTACACTAATGTAGTAAGTATTATTCTAGTCAGCTCATTATTTCTATTTAATGCTCGGAATCCGGTGAGCGGCCTTGCTGGTGTCGGTATTCCTCCTACTCGATTTCGCACTTTAAGTCGTCGGCGCGCGCCGATAAGGAACTAGCTACCTCCATTAGATACACCGTTCACGGCACACCTCTGCTCACCAGATTAAACATTAATTTAGTACGTGCGATACGTCACGTTTACTTAAATGTGATTTTTTCATATATATTTTAATATAAAATACAAAAAAGCTTAAATATACTTAAAGAAAACATATAAAATTTAAACACAGCGGCATTTGAACCCACGCCTCTTATGAAGAATACAAACGTTCTGACCACTGAGCCATGTGTTCTTTAATTATTTTTTTATCCTCAGTGTAGATGAAAACTTTAAAAATCTTAGAAATGAAAGCTTAAATATATTTGTTTTGTATTTGATTGGTACCACGTTTGTTTTACTATCATTTCACATTGATACAACTTCTTGAAGGAACAGATTGTTATTTTTCAACAATAACGTGTTAGTTGGTGGTCAAAAAGCAAACTCACATACACATTCGTGTCACATAACAACGAGTAATGCGTTCACACTGAAACAAACGTTATCAGCGTTCGTTGAGGAAAAGTATTGTAATTAGTATAAATATTTACAACTATTTATAGGATTTTTATACATTTGATGTTGTTCAGTAAAATGTAAGTACAATTTGTGTAATGTAATGATGTCAGTTAATAAAATATAGGCTCTAATGAACCTTTACTTAATCTTAGAACATATTAGATAAGTAGGCTTATCTTTATTTTTTAAATCGTTGTAAAAATATGTCATATTTTAATTATTTATTGACCGTAGTGACGCAGATGCGTAGTGGCTGCCTGTAAACGCGATTGTTTATGGATTCGATTCCCACTCGGGGAATTTGGATGTTTTCATTTCCTTTTTTTTTTCGCTGTGGCAACAAGGCAAAGTGCGACGTCGAGTTTTGCCACTGAACACACAATACCACGAAAAGGTAGAAAGCGGGTATTGGAGTGTTTAAACACTAGGTTTCTACGGTTCCTGCGGTTAGTTTCATCTGTCTACTGTGCCTGGAGCGGGATAAAGCATGAAGTTAAAATATAATTAATTATACATTTGTATTGTTTTCAAATGATTGTAACGTGTTCGTCCCAAGCCTTTAGTAAATAAATATTTTTTTATTTCAAATTGAAACAAAAGCGTTAAAAGAGAGCCTTCACGCATCATTTCGTCATTTTACGTAACATGAATATTTTTAAAGTTAATAATCAACCCCATAATTCATGTACTTAATTTGCGGTTATTCAACTCATGGTAAATTTAAAAGCATTTCCATAAAGTTTAGCGAAGTCATAATTCAAAGAGTCGCGATGATGTCGGCCGTCGCGCTTCATTGTGGAGGTGCGGGCGCGGCCCGGTGCGGCGCGGCGCGGCGCGGCGCGTGGGCGACGCTTTCTTTCTTAACGTATATAGATTGTTTCACTTGAAAACAGTAAGCTAAAATGAATTGATTTGTTGTAATTTTTATAAAAAACACTCATCTCCTGCATGATTCCATGTAATAGAGGAAAATACAGTACCTAAGCACAGTGGAGTGGTGGGAGCAGCGCGCGTAAACACGACTGGTGATTAATAATATAATTAGCTGTAAACACTCTAAATAGAACGAGATATGTTTGCGAGAATTTAATTAAGGACATTCAAGGCACACGTTAGGTATTATATTTGTACTCCGAATGATTTCTTTCAATGTTACGTTCAAGAATATCGAGAAAAATCTAACAATATCTAATTACACAACAACATCTACACAATATATTAAAATACACTTTTAAATGATAACCCTAAGGGTCAACGAAAAATACAATACGTATAAAAAGACAAACTTAAAATATCGTACAAACTTATCTTGCTTAAAATAAGCTCTACAAATAAGTTTGTAATGTTCTTTTTACTCAGCGAATTTCTTTTGAATGCGGCAGAAACTACGAGAAGAATGTCAACTTGGATATTTGATATTAATTTCAATATTTATACAGCAAAGCGACAAGTGTAACAAAACAACACGTATAAATAATAATTTTTGTATTTTATAGCCTTACGAGTAAAAATATATAAATAAAAAAGCTTATCACTAGAACAACTGTGATTCGCTCACAAAAAGTTGTCAACCTTTTCAAAAGCAATTTGGCGATAACATACTTGAAGGTGTCATTACGCGGCGCGCGGTGACATCGCTCACTGTGGCCTGCTGATAAGACGAGTTGGTGAAGTTGACAAGTTTCACAACAGACCTTCGTAATGTATGGTCGTAAGACGCGGTTCCTGGCCGCGGGCGTTCTACCAGCTATGAAGACCCGCCCTCGTGGCACTCTCGTCGACCTTTTGACAAACACTTTTACAACAATGTGGTTGAATCTCGCAGCCGAACCGCCATAACAAAGTGAATACTATCATGTTATTAGTAATTAGCAGCATACTATTTGTCAAAGTTAATCGTAAGTTAGTTAAAAATGTTTAACTCAACGTTTATGTTTTATTTTGCCGCATTAATATGGAATTAATTATTATTAATTATATAGTAATATTTTTTCCTTTAAAATGAAGTAATAAGAATGCACATAAGTAGTGTCAAAATTGTAATTAGAAAATTGCTATAATAAATAATAATTGAGAACCGTCACGAAGCAGAGGCGGAGCGTCTGCCTGTAACGCAGAAAAAGCGGGTTCGATTTTCACCCGAGCAAGATAGACAATATCTATATATAAAAACGATAAGTGGGAAATGAAATGTCGTAACGCAAGGTTCCCTTAGTTCCTGCGGTTCCCTTTGCCTACCCCGATGTAAGCGTGAAGTTCCTAAAGACAAATAACTATAGGCGATAGCTGTAAAGTAATACAACAGCGCAATATAGAACGGAGTGTCATAGTACTAAGTAGTAAATAAAACAACACATTTAATACTCGATACTAAATATTATTGTATTTTACAAGATGCCATTATTATTTTAAACGCGATATGGACAATGAACTGTATTTTAATGTCAAAGATATTGTCCTAAAAAATATGCGCATACTTAAGACTCTTTTATCGTATTTTCCCCGAGTTTCGAGAGGAGCGGTTTGCCCACGCCGCACCACGCCGCACCACGCCGCACCGCGCGGCGCCGGTCACGTGACGCGCGCCATTATTGCAATCTGGTTGCAATCTGAATGGCAAATAAATGTGAATTCATTTCATAAATTTGTAGCGGTACAAGTTTCATATGAAGAAGTCACCGCTCGCGTGGTCTACGGCCACTGCACGCCACTGAGTAATCGCGAACGACTTCAAGTTATTTTATTGGCATCAGTCTTTTAAAGACTTCATCATAATTTGTTACATAACAGCGGTCAATGACGGCATTAAGTTAACAATGGAGAGCCTATCATTAAGTTTTCCGTATAATATTAAATTGGAGTTACTTGTACGTCATTTTCTAAAAAATATTTTTATATAAAATTTTTTATATTATATATAATATTATAGCACCGCAGAACGTTTTCAACCCATTCCTCTCGCATTCAATTAACTTTGCGCTCGATTCTCAATAACTTAATATTAATTCGGCGAAGACATTTTTCGACGCCCACGAAGAAATAACACCGCTTTTTAATAATAATTTCCTGACATAAATAACATTATCAAATAAATTATTGCTTGTCAACCCTTCGCAGCTCAGTTGTGACGTACACAGTGTCTATCAATAAGTATAAGTTCAAATCTCGATTTATATCTAGTTAATATCAATATATTTGGATGTAACGTCCCTTAGTAATAAGTTTTGGGGTAACTCACGCCTGTTCTACTTCTGCTCATCCAGTTGAATGCAATGAAGTCACGCGAAGGTAAAAATATTATTATATAATAATAATAATGACCGTAACGATGATTTTGTGATATTTTTTAATAACAGATGGTAACATTTTTAATGATAGAAAATCGTAAATATTAGTGTACATTTTGATTTTACATGGTTAATATAAGTTCGAGTCAACATGGGTTATTTGCATTATAATGAGGCATCGAATGTGACCACTTTAATTAAAGCACTTTAACGTTAATTACATGCCTTTACTGTCATATTAATACTACAGACTAACTAATGAATTGTATATGTATTAACATATATATCCTTATAATTCATTTCTTTTCTTTTCTTCTCTCCTCCACCCAAAGGTTGCTGGGAAAAGTTGGCTCTTTTAGCTATAAATTCGTACTGGATTGTACCGTTTTCATGTGGAAATCTATTGTTTCCTACATAATTTATGAGGTGAACAAAAAAAAATATACTTTTTACTTTACATTAAATCAGCTATAAGAATAAAGCACTAGAGAGAGACACTAATGTATTTAATATAAAGTTACTTTTTTATTGTTTTGTAATAACCACGTCATCTATTCTAAACGCTTTAATCAACAAGTCGGTAAGTCACGAAAGCTTCACCCAACTGATGACGCCAAAATATAAAAACCTCTCACAGGCGTAAGATAAACTCATACATCTTGTCATTTAATCGCATAATTCAATGAACTGTCATGGCGGCCGTATTTGGCGGGAAAGCAATCCGCTTAAGCCAAAACGGGCAGTGGGATACTTGGATGTTTATTGCACGATACGAACGTTGCATAAGATTTGCGTTTTTCAAGTAGTCCGTGTCGATTCTTTCTGAACACTCGGCACCTATGTACATACCCGTACGTTAGCTGCCCGTCATCACCGTCATCGTGTGACCTCGAAGCTGCTTCAGTCTGGTAAACTTAGCTCGTTTTAGTATGCAATAGTTTTAAAGTTAGCAAGCAAGAGTGACTTTTATTATTGAAAAATTAAGTAAAACATTGCACATACACATGTATGTATATTGTATACATATATAGATATATTTAGCTAAGTGGCAATCGACATAAAAATGGCATTAGCCTCTTTTTGGCAACACTGGCGCTCTCTGTCCAGTTCTGGCGATATATATACTGATTATTATTTCTTGTTACAAAAACATTACTCCAACCGGTTGAGTAATTTATAATATCAATAAAACAATACATAAAGTCTGATGTACACGATAACCTTTCCACGTACCAAACGTAAGCGGCACATTGTTTTATTAATTTGTTTAAGATATTGTGGAGTTTCTAGGTTTAAAGTCGAAAGTTGACGATTTAACCATCTCACCCAAGGCGGAAAGTGGGGACGGAGAAAGCAGGAACTAAACAACGGAGTGCCTTAACACTAGGTTCAAATGGTTCCTGCAGTTCCCTCTGCCTACCCTGCCATGTGCGGGATAAAGCGTGAAGCAAAAAAAAATCATTTTATATATATATATATATATATATATATATATATATATATATATATATATATATATATATATATATATATATATATATATATATATATATATATATATATATATATATATATATATATATATATATATATATATATATATATATATATATATATATATATATATATATATATATATATATATATATATATATAATTAGTCAATAGTAATAACAGAAGAGTCTTAATGGGTCTTAAACTAGTGTGTTTCGTGTTGGGTGGCGAGACCTATAAAGCGATAGTATGTGAAAACAACATCTTCAGTTAAATTCAATTCAATCTTGCAAAAATTCGTTACATATGTCATTATAAGTATAAATTATTACCAAAATTATTATATTATTACCAAATTTCACATCTCTAGGTCAACAGGAGGTACTCTGTAGCGTAGCAATGGAGTAAAAGCTATGTATAAATGGTTGTATCTTTTTGTGCTGTGTTTGAATATTGTGTCACATGTCCTAATCCATGGTCCTAAGATCTAGATATTTGATATTAAGTTTCTATTGATCTCTCCATGCGATTAACTCAAAGCAATGTACAACAATGTACGTCGTGGCGCAGACGCAACGTCTGCCTGTAACGCGATGGTTTCTGGGTTCGATCCCTAGTCGGGGAAGATGGATTCTTCTATTTCCATTTTCTTCGCTCTGGCAAATTAGGCAAAACGTGGCGTTGAATTCCTCCACTCAACACGCAATGCCTTGAAAAAGGCGGAAAGCGGGGACGGAGAAAGCAGGGACTAAGCAACGGAGTGTCTTAACACTAGGTTCCCACGGTCCCTGCAGTTCTCTCTGCCTACCCTGCCATGTGCGGGATAAAGTGTGAAGCTAAAAAAAAATTTACAACAAACTTATCCTGTAAGGGTTCTTTATAACTTTTTGGGGTTTTGAACCCTAAAAGGACATTTTCTTAAACTTCGTAGTTTCAGAGGACCGTCGTAGCCTAGCGCAACGTCTGCCTGTAAACGCGACGGTTTGTGGGTTCGTTTATCACTTGGAGAATATGGATGTTTCTATTTCCATTTTCTTCGTTCTAGTAACTAGGCAATGCTCGGCGTTGAGTTCCGCCACTCAACACGCAATGCTATGAAAAAGGCGGAAAGCATCATGTGCGAAATAAAGCGTAAACCTGTTTATAGTTAAGCAGATCTTTGATTTGATTTATAGATTTAGTTTAAAATGAATATAGATGACAGCTGTCGTCGGTAGTTTTCAATAGACATTCTTTTTATTTCTTACTCATCAACTTACTCATCGGATTTAAGCACTTAAAATAAAAACAATTATAAACACAATAGTTGAATATTTAAAAAAATCGAAATATATTTGAAACATAACAATGGGACAGCATAAAGTATGAGATCGTAAAAATCTATTAATCTCCACATGGTCGACAGCGCCGCGTGGGTACAGCACGCAGCAGTCGGCGACTTATTACGACAGAGGTTTATCTTGCGTGACGCGTGTTTCCAGGTGGGACTGTGCGGGCCCACGCTTCCTTATTTACTTCTTGATTCGCTTCACTGCCTATTGAGCAAAGCTTATTTTGATTCTTGACGTTCCAATTATGATTGTTTACAATGTATTTGTGTGTGTGTGTATGTGTGTATACGAGATATGACCGATCCAACTCGTCAACTTGCAATAAATGTTTCAATTTTGATTTTGGTGACATATTTATTTCCTTAAAAATATAAAACTGCTCAACTTCTCAACTGGTCCATTATATTATTTTAAGATAAGCTTCCGAATTCTCAAAATATTTCTATTACAATATAAATTAAATATAGGAGGTAGTTTATGAGACGAGTGATACTTGTGAGCAGCAGCTACTGTGGTTCCATTAACTTAAATGTAGCATACTTTTGTAATAATAAATATAAATGAAAAAAAAAAACAACTTTGAGAATAAAGTAACCGTTTAAAATGTCTTTTGGGTTTTTTAAATTTTGTTACGAAGTTTTGCGGCGAACACAAGCACTCGCGCTGTTAAATACGATTATTTTAGGTTAAAAAAATATCTATGGCGTTTCTGTGAATTTTATGAAAGATATACGTTTTCTGGATGCATAGTAATTGAAAAAAAGTACTGTCGTATTGTACCACTGCACTAGGCTCTACAAATATGCAGATGTCGATGACAATTTTTTAAATAATTCTAATTTGATTCATGAATATCAAAAATTCATGAATCAGAATATTCTTCAACATAAATATAATAAAACAGTCGAAGCTTTGCTGAAAGAAGATATTAGCAATACATTAGGAGTCACAATAAATTGTATTTTACTAAATGATAACGAACGTAATCAAAGATATTGGCACAGATTCAAAGCTTCATGCGACTAAATTTTTATACTATTATGTGTTTAAATTTATTACTACTACACTACTACACTACGACGTGTGCCTACTACGTGCACTACGTGATACGAACGTGAGTGCGATGAGCACTGTGATGAAATTAAAATATAAATTAACATTTTATAATTATTGTAACAATTATTTTGCATTTCGTAAGTTATGTACATAATAAATGAAAATTATATCAAATACAACAAAAACAATTTATTAATAGAACGAAATAAATAAAATCTCAAAAACGTCACACAGTAAACTATTCGTAAAATAAAATTAATTAATATAATTAATATGGCAAAATGAGAATCGAGGAGCACCAAAGTCCAGTCCGACAGCGCAGTGACAGCGCTGGGCGTCCTTCGTCACGCGAACGACCTGTCCGCGTACTCGCAGTCGAACTCCGCGAAGAACGAGTCGAAGGGCGACAGCGAGTCCTCCGCGAACTCCGACGGCGTCTCGTGCTCCGACGGCGTCGTCGAGAGCTGCGACAGCTCGGACAGGTCGGAGCACAGCGGCGAGGGCCAGCGCTCGGGCCGCGCGGGAAGCCCGAGGTGGTCAGGGAGCCCCGGGTCGGCCTGCAGCGCCGCCGCCAGCGCCGCGATGTAGCGCATGGCGAGGCGCAGCGTGGTGATCTTGGTGAGCTTCTCGCAGGGCAGCGGCTGGCCGGCCCCGTCGGCGGCGGGCACGGCGCGCCGCAGCGCCTCGAAGGCGCGGTTGATCTCGCGCATGCGGCTGCGCTCGCGCGCGTTGGCCGTCTTGCGGCGGTACTTGCTGAGCGGCTGCGGCTCGCGGCGCGCCCGCTGCTGCGCCTCGCGCGGCCGCGAGCGGGACGCGCGCGGGCGCAGCTGGTACTTGTCGTGATCCGGCATCGAATGCGCGCCCCACGCGACGCCCCGCGACACACTCCGCCCACTCGCCCCGCTACGTTCATGTACACTCCGAGACACAACTCGATTTCATCACACGCATTGCGAGCTCAAACTGAAAATATCACTAGAATATAACTATATATTTTATTTAATTGATAATGTAGAAAATTTTATAGCAATATTACTATGTTTATACAATGAAAAGCATAGTCAGAGGTTAAAAATATCGCGTGTTGCAAAGGAGCTCTAAAATTTATACTTAAATTAATAATTCCAAGCCGACACGATGCACTTCTACAATAGAATATTAAAATATTTCATCTTTTCATTTATTGGAAAAAATCGTAAGACCCGTCACTCGTTTCATATTCAAATGAATGTTAGACGGCTAATAATACTAAAAGAATCTGTGTAACTAACACGCGTAATATCATGAGACGGGTATACTTCGCTTATTGAGAACACGTATAATCGTAGTTGGTTAATCTTTCACAACGCTTGAGATCTCGTGTGACTTGCTGTCAACTTATCTCGTTACGCGTAACAAGTTTCCTACCATCCAAAGTATCGATAAGAATTTGGTAGATTTAAGAGATAAACTGCAAGGATTTATATTGAGTATGTCGAGTATACATGGTACATGTGTGAACAGAAATTTGTACTAAATGTTTATTTTATCATATTTCATAAGCAATATAATATTTGAATAAGAAAAGTTGATTTACAAATATAATGACAAAGGCGGTAAATATTAACTTTTAAAAATTCAGATGCTCCTTTAATACGTTAAGAAGTGTCTCCTCACGTGCAAAATATTCGTAAGTACTTTTCATCGCGAGCGTACTCGGTTTCAATGAATGAACAAGGCGCTAAGCTCGTTGTCTGCTGTGATCGCTCGGTGGCATTTGCATATTGGTTTCGGAATTTCCGTTCTATGCTCTTAAATGTTAGCTAATTATTGGGTGACCTTGAAAGCGAACATTACAAACATCGCGTAGGCGCCACATTAAGTAACGCACGTCCTACATGTATCTAACTAGTGACAAAAACGTAGATTACTATTGACTACTCAATTATGCATCCACACAGAAAATAAAAAAATAAAAAAGAAAGAAATTGAATAAATTAATTACATTCAGTTTTCATCATACATATTTATAAACGATTAATTTTATTATTCTTCCAAAAGGCTGTATAACTGTGATCAAGGTTAACAAATAAAAAAATAATTTTAGCGGGAAAATGTTTTTAACAGACTACGACAAAACTATACATAAAATAATCTGTCAATCCTTTAACTCAATTTAATTAAGCGAAATGGAGTCAGAGTTAAGCATATTGCTATATTTAGAGACAAGGCGCACTTTAGTCGACATGAAAGATGCTTGTGAACTTTTTCTCGAACAATTAGATGACAAAACAGTGTGGAAATACCCACCTTTACGGTATTTGTTAGAAGTTGATGTCATGTCTTTATTCGAAACCTTTCCGGAATTAGGGGACTTTTTAATGAAAGAACCTCTTAAATGGCAACGATGTTGTAATAACATTCTGTACGCATGTTTAAAATCATTAGACAGCGATATGGTACAGCATGTGCAACCGACGCAAGTGGCTGTTAATATAAGACTTTCGAGCATGCCTACTGTTTTATACGACCAAAAATATATAAAATATGAAAATGTAGTGCTGCTACGAGGTTGCCTTTTAGAAATATCTAAGTCTACAAATTACGTGTACCATTCAGTGTGGTGCTGTCCTGATGAGTGTGATGGCAACGAAGTTATTTTACATTTCATACCTAAAACACCCCCAAAGTGTAACGTATGCAGAAGTGTTCTTTATGAAAACAGCGGACTGAGAAGATGCGGAGATCAAGTCAAGGCTACTTTTAAATTTCAACATGAGCTTCTATCAAAAACATTCACCCTTGTTGATGATCTAATTGAGAAACTTAGTCTTGGACGTACATACAATATTCATGTTGTTGTTTTAAAAAAATTAAAATCTGTTTGGTCTTTAGAAGAAGTAGTCGCGCATCCTGCACCTGTGACGACCCCGTCTCCACCAGATATAAAGAAGTTATACGACGCGTGCGGTGGAGTACCGTGGAAGTTCATTTACTGCCTTGCGTCGAGCATCGGAGTGCACGTGTGTCCTTTGAACTGTTTTATTAATGTAAAAATTAGCATTCTATTAAGTCTAACTAGTATTAAAGCTCATCTTCAGTCACAGTCACCTATATTGCACGTATTAGCGGCCGGATTTGACACTGGCCACGTGGCGCGGCTCATGACACAGGCTGCTGCCTTAGCTGATACGTATACGTTACTGGGACCTTCTCAGAACAGTGTGCCTCTAGCGTTGATAGGATCGTCGGGCGGAGTGTGTCTCCTCCCCTTGCCTTTGCAAAGCTATAGTCAGAAACAAATTCACTCAATTTTATCTTCTATTGAAAATGGAAAGATTTCTTATAGCTGCAATGAAAGTCATCTACGTTGCGCCGTTTGGGCGCAAGGAAGGGACTTTAAAAAAATTACTCTGTATAACGTTGGAAATGTGTTCGGCAACGTGTGCCGCGGCGACCACGGCGAGTATGCTGACGAGTTAGCTGATGATCATTTGCAAAATGCTATACATCCACAGGAGGCCACTGATGAAGAGAGGCGGGCTCTCAGAGACATCTCTACATACTTGAGTATAGTTTCCGGTATTAGAGTGAGGTTCACTGAAGAGGCGGAACAGCTCTTACACAGGTACTTCTTGGCGGCGCGCAAGGAGAGTCCCAAAGCTGTTACAATTGGGAATTTAGGTGCTCTGATAACATGTTGCGCCATGTCCGCCCGACTGTGCCGGCGCGCGGCCGCGCTCGTGCAGGACGCCGTGCTGGCCGTGTGGCTGCACGTCGGCGGCAGTGCCGGAGCAGAGGTTCGCGCCGCCGGAGTACCTAGAGACTCCCGCCGATATTAAGAAGCTGGATAAGATTATGAGCAAATTTATTAATTGGTTGGAGCAATTTACTGGATGTCCCATTGTGTGAATTTACAGCTAAATAATAAATGAGTTTGTTAGCAAGTGCACAAATAAAAGATAAATTTCTATTTAGGTATATATTTACTAAAATCTTTTTGAAAAACATAACATATTTATTTGTTAGTATAAAAATATATTTTTTCGTTGACTAGACCAACAACAATTCAAACATTATAAAACTTTATATAAATACACATACAATCATAGTTACTTAATAAGGCACATTGGTTTAAACTTTAACATATGTAATTAACAAACATTTAAAAGATTTACTATTTAGAAAGCACTTAATAATAACAAAAACTTATTCTATGGTCATACATTAGCTAGGAATCAGTTTTTAAAAAACTAAAATCACATACAGTCTGTTGTAAAAGTTCTTTTTGTGACTTTAACTTTTCACACAAACTTGTATGATTTTGCCTTAATTTAAGACTTTCAGAGATGAGTGACTTAACAGTGTCACCCTGTAGTGACTTCACAGGAATACAGTGGTTAGACACAGCTTCTCCCACCTTAAAGTCTCGCTTTTGAAATGAGACCACACTATACGGAAGCTCCGACACATCTATTTCTCGAACCTCTCCAGTAATTGTTGACCAAACATTTTTGGAAAATTCATCAATTAATGTTGATAACTTACTCTCTAGCCTGTATATATGTTCTGTTGCATGTGATATTATGTCTGAAATTTTTTCAAATTCAGTATTTAAATCTTTGAATTTTAAAACGAAAGGCTGGTTTTGTAATTCCTGTACTACTGAACTTCTTAATTTTAAACAGTTGTAGCAAACTTTCATAATGTCCATACAGTGTCTCTCTTTTTCTCGGTTTCCATTATAGAAATCACTTTTAGTGTGAGATATAAATATTTTATGAGCTTCCATAAATAAATTTTGGAAATTGTATTTACTTAAAAATACTTTTACATGAGAAGAGATGTCTTCATTGCTTCTCCTTGCAGCGGATTGTAGCCTCACTGACATTTGTGACCAAGCTTGATGAAGTTTCTGTGTTTCTTCAAGCAAGTTATCCGTGTCTTTAAATGTTTTGCCAAAGCAGTCCAACATGTTTGCACTTATAATATTCTCCATGGCCTCTATATGCTGTTTTCCCAACTCTGTCATATTTGTCAACATTTCTACCTTAGCTAGAAGCTTTCCAATCTCCTTATCTACATTGTTGTACTTTAACAGCAGTTGTTTGCTTTCTTGTTTCAGAGATTCTGCCCGGAAAACAGTTCCATTAATAAGAGATTCATATAATTCCATTTGTGATATTACAAAGTAAAATGCATTTCTATATAGATTTTGACTGTTTCTGAAATTGAACAAAGTTTTGGGATGTTCCAAGACTCGTTGAACTGCTTTTGGTACTGTTGGAATTGCATTATCATTTATCATTTTCATTTTGCTATAACAATACAACATAACTGTGGTATTTTCATCCCAATAATTAGCAACAATTTCATCATTACTAAGATTGCTATAAGAAGTTGGTGAGATTATGATCTGATCTTCAGTTGGAATTTTAGTTTCCTCATAAATAAACAGTTTGAGTTCTTCAATTGTAGTTGTGTCATTAATCTCATAGGCAACATTTGACAATGTAGAAACAGAAAATATTTTAATAATTTTTTTTGCAAGAATTTGTTCAAGTAAACTGAATATAATCACATTACTACCAGCATTGGCACTTCTTCCTTCTGATGGTATATCAAATGTCACTTTAGATGGGGAGTCCCTACCTCGTAATTTAGGATCCCATTCTAAAGCTAGTTTTAGCCACTGCTCTAAAAGAACTTTAAAAGGTTTAGAAATATGGTTTTCTGGGAATATTTCATCAGAATAATTGACATCTCCATGAAAAGATTCATAAACACATATGTTATCATGTGATTTTTTTTTAACTAGTGGCATCCATTCAACTGGTGCCTTAAGCGGTAGAAATGGCCTGATTCCACAAATAATTTCAAAAGCTAACAGACCAAATGACCAAAAATCTACTGAATTGCTGTAAGTCTTACTGTAAAACAACTCAGGTGCTAAATATTGAAGAGTACCCACAAAGCTGGCACAAACAGAATTGGAATCAATTTCTTTAGCATAGCCAAGATCAATGATTTTGTAGGTTTCATTGATGAGTGGTGAGTTTTGCTCAGTGCCTGAATTATTTTCAGGTCTTGTATGTACAACAATGTTTTCTGGCTTGAGGTCACGATGGGTTATTTTATTACTGTGTAGGAATCGCATAGCACTACCAATATCTTTAAGTATTCTACGAATCTGTATTTCCTTTAAACCACAACATGAATTAGATTTGTTCAGATGCTGTCTGAGATCACCGCCACTGCAATATTCCATGCACAAAATAGGTAATTTTGAAGGATTAGCGCGTTCCAGTCCAATTAAAAATTCTTGGGGCAAATTCTTTGTTCCGACTATATTTGGATGGTTGCAGGTTTGTAGCATCTCTACTTCTTTGGTCCATCTTTCCCTATGTTTGGGTGTGAGCTCATCGCTCCATTTACACGTTTTGATAGCAAGCTTCTCTTCATTACTTTTATGTCGCCATAGCACAACAGTGCCAAAGCTCCCCGAACCTAATATTCTATCCTTAATCCAATCACCAATAAATACTATATCATCCATTTTAACAGAAGCCTAGCCTCTATAGGAAGAAATTGAAACATAGGGCTTTAAAAATAGTTATCTATAAATACACTTCTAGTTTTTAATAATGGCCTAAGAAGGGTATTCTTAAAAATAAAACTAAACTAATTTACAACTTACAAATTACATACATAATCTGGATTTTAGACTTCAATGTTATTACAGATTATTAATATGTATTATCTACGACATAGATTATTAGCAATATAATTATATTTAATTATTAAACTTCATATTGTAAAGTAATAATATTTTTTAAACTTTATGCTAATATGTTTATTATTATTGTGGTTGAAAAATAATAAAATATATAATACTTACTAAATTGTGTCGTTACAGACTAGCACTCGATGGACCTATTGATAAAAAATCAGTTATTGAATATTGTTATTTATTATTAGCTTAATATTATTGTTTCTGTTTAAATTAAAAAATCTCAATTTAGACTTAAAAAACGTTATCATACTTATTATTTTTCTTACAACGTATTTCAATACATTTTCAAATGAGTAATTTTGGTCTTGTTGACTGTCAATTGCCAAATGAGAAATGACATGTAAATAAGTAATAACTTCTTGCTAAGAATAATGTTAGACTCTTTAACCAATTAATTTAATTTCTCGTCAAATATGTGCGTATATAGTACAGACACTTTAGCTTAGATATTAATTGCCTGCAACGGTACCTAAAATGGTAGACTTATCGAGAACTTGTCGGACATGTATGAGGATTGGAGAATCGCTACGAGATTTGTTTAGTACTTTTCAAATTGATAATAACACTACACTAAAGCTCGCCGACATTGTCATGCAAGCTACTTCACTGCAGGTACTAATATTATTGAAAGGAAGTTTTACTTTAAATCAAGTTCTATTTTAGTGTAAATTAACAATAACAGTCAAATGTTTTGTTTTCTTCAAATGTTACTGTACGGTAGTATTTAAGCCATCATAAATAGCTGTTGTATTGCTATTTTCTGCCTTTTATTGTTTCAGATTAAAGAAAAAGACAATCTTCCTCAACAACTTTGTAATGTATGTGAAGAAAAATTAAGATTGATGTATACATTTAGGAAGCAAGCTTTAGAATCAGATTATGAATTAAAAAAACTTATTTTATCCTGTTCATCTATTAAAGATGAGGACAGTGACAATGACTTCAAACATGAAAATTACAATGAATTTGCAAATTATTATGATGAAATTTTATTACTTAACAATGACTTGTCACATGAGAATAGTCAAACCAGTAGACGTGAGAAACATCTCATCAGTGACAGTGAAAAATATTTCACTAATACAAGTGAAGCTAGAACTAACTGCCTTATGAAAATTAATTCTAAATTATATTTGAATAAACAATTTGATATAAACACTTTAGCAAGTAAAGACAAGACCTTAGGTAATGAATTAGAAGATTTAGATTCTCCTGTAAAAACAGAAAATATTAGTAGTACATATGACTGTGTATTTTGCAAAAAGACATTTGAGAGTCATGAATTTTTACTTGTACATTTGATGGAGCACAATAAAAACAAACCATTCAAATGTGATGAATGTAACCAGGAGTATCTAGTAGAGACATCATTAGCTGCCCATAAAAGGAAATATCATCCCTCGGTAGAATATAATTTTTCCAAAGGCCAGTACAAGTGTGTTTACTGTGTGTTGACTTTTTTTAATGAAGAAGAACTTATGAAGCATATTTGTAAGCCCAAATCTGATATGAGTGAAAGTGTGAAAGGTGACACTACTACTAAGAGGTTTAAATGTAAACTGTGTAATCAGCAGTATGAAAAAAAACGTTCACTCTTATCTCATTTTAAAGTGCACACAAGAGAAACAAAGACAAAAAAGTGTATATGTGACTATTGCCAAAAGGAGTTCACTCAGAAAGGTGCTCTGAAAAGACATATTGAATTACATACAAAAGACAAACGTTATAAATGCACAGAATGTCCAAAGACATATTCGCGGTATGATCAGTTTACAAGTCACCTGCGGAAACACAGCGGAGTCAAGCCTTATGTTTGCGAACATTGCGACAAAGGTGCACCATGTTCAGCAAATATTTATATTATTTAATTCATTAGTGTATAAAAAAAGCAATAATGTAGTTTTGAGTAAAATTTTAGAGTATTCAGAGTTGCTACAACTGGGGTAGACCTTGGCCTGGTACATCATACTATATGTACATATTTTTTTAGTGTATATTTTGGGTTTTGAGGACCGTCGTGGCGCAGAAGCACATCGTCTACCTGTACACGCGACGGCCTGTGGGTGTGATTCCCACTCGGGGAAGATGAATTTTTTATGTCCATTTTCTTTGCTCTGGAAACTAGGCAAAGCGCGATGTTGAGCTCCGCCCACGCAACTCAACACTCAATGCTTCGAAAAAGGCAGAAAGCGACAAGCATCGGTTAAGGTTCCTATGGTTCCTGCAGTTCCCTCTGCCTAGCCTGCCAAAAAGTGCTAGTGTCACAACATTTACCGTATGTGGTGGGCGCAGGGTTCACGCAGCTGTGCTCGCTGAAGGACCACGTGCGCACGCACACGGGCGAGGCGCCGTACCTGTGCGCGGAGTGCGGCAAGAAGTTCAAGAACAACTCCAACCTGCGCCAGCACCTCCGGCGCCACAGCGGGCTCAAGCCCTTCGCGTGCGCGCTCTGTCCGCAGACCTTCTGTGCTAAAGGTCATATCTTAACATACCTTACATTATTGAGACCGCATTGACTTTTTTGTTTTTAATGTTAATGGTAGGCAAATATTAAATATTTTACTGTGATAACAATTTCGCTAATAATTATAGAAAAATGTTTTGGTTAACTCACCAAACAACATGTATGCTCCCGCGCCCTCTGGCGAGCCGTGCAAGCGCTTCGACCGCTAAGCCATGCGTTCTTCATCAGCGCCGCGTCGAAATTCTTATATGCTTTATACAACTTATTTCGTTGTTAGCATCACTGTAGAAAGATTTTACAAATTTCCGCTACCCAAAGATTATGACAAAGAATAATCGTTTGGTGAGAGGGAATGCTATTTTTTTTTATTTTTTTGTGATTTTAAAGTGAAGTGAAGTGAATCCACACTGAGGATAGAAAAATACTTAAAGAAAGCATAAAAATACCCCTTCATTCAAATTTTTATATATTTTTTGTATATTATTAAATATTTTTCTATCTTCAGTGTATATTAACACTTTAACACTTTAAAAATCATAAAAATATATATGATGCTAAGCAAAGCTGACATTATACTTAACCCACCATGTCCCTAAACGATTAGAAAATACAATAACGTCTTTTTTTGTTACAATATAGAATGAACGATTTAGGTTAGTGAAACAGAGGTTAACCTATGGTTCCTGCAGTTCCCTCTGACTAGTGCGGGATAAAGCGTGAAAACATAAAACATAAAAAATGATTTAGTTGGACGTGAAAATGTTATAAAATGCAGGCGAGGAAAATCTGTTGGTTATGGGTTAACCCGCTAACGTGTGTGTGTGTGTGCGTGTAGGTCAGATGAAGGCGCACATGGAGACGCACTCGGGCGTGCACCCGTTCGTGTGCGTGCAGTGCGGCGCGGCCTTCACCAAGGCCAACTCGCTCAAGAAGCACTCGCTGCTGCACCTCGGGGTCAAGCCCTTCGCCTGCGACACCTGCGAGATGAGGTCGGACCCATATACCTACTTGTAGTTCTTGTGTCGTAAGTCATCTTATATGCTAGAGATACCTAAAGCCGTGGTAGAGCGTGGTGTAGTGAACAGGTTCAAAAGTTAATCATACAGAGGCCACCTTTAATAATAGATAATTAGAAAGATAAAAGTGTAAAAGGAAATTCGAATCCGTACAATATTATTGATGTCTGTTTGTCCGAAAAAAATCACTACACAGCAAGCACTTGCGCAATTATTTTTTTTGATTAAAGCTGTAAGCTGACGTATAGCGTATAGGTATAGCGTAGTCATTTCGTTGCTTCACGCAGCTTCACGTGCAAGGACCACCTGAAGCGGCACCAGCGCAAGCACACCGGCGAGAAGCCCTACCGCTGCACGCGCTGCCCGCGCGCCTTCACGCAGAGCAACGACCTGCGCAAGCACATGCGCGTGCACGACGGACAGAACATATACCCGTACGTACACACACGCACGCACGTACGCACGTACGCACGTATGTATGCTAAAACAACTAAAATCTAAATATGTTTTCAGGTGTAGCGTTTGTGGTACCAAATTCCGTCTGATGCGCGAGCTGAGGCGGCACTACCCGTCGCACTACACGGTGGGCGCGGGGGCGGAGGCCGGGAGCGGCTCGGGGGCGGGGGCGGAGGCCGGGGGCGGCGGCGGCCGGCGCGCGGGCCGAGGGGCAGATTACCATCACGTTCAACAGAGGCGCGGCGGGCGGCGACGCGGACATCACGATTAATATAGACGCGGAGAAGATCACTTAAACCACTTCGTATACTTTGACACAGCAGTGCTGACTGCCGCCCACATGTGTGTGTGTGTGCGTGTGTGTGCGTGTGTGTGCATGCGTGTAAGGAGGATAGAAAAACGATTATTTATTATTTTATATATTATTTAAGTAATGAGTCGCGTATTCTTATTTTCTGCTTGTTATGTCGTGACACTGAGTTCCTTGTACAGAAAATTTATGTATTTAATGTTATGATCTAAGCGTACTACGAGTATCCAATATCAAAATTAGAAAATTAGTGTGCGTGAGCGTGCATGTGTGTGTGTGTGTGTGTGTGTGTGTGTGTGTGTGTGTGTGTGTGTGTGTGTGTGGTGAAAGGGACAGGTAAAAATATCCTATAGATTAAAAATGTGCGATCAAAATGTCGTCGCCAGTGATAATACGCCTTATAATTGTAACTATTGATAATGTTAGTAATGTGAAGGTGTAAAGTATACTGTTAGTTATGTAATGGGTGGCGTGGTGACGTGACGTTCGGGACGTGGGGCGAGCGTGACGTGACGTGACCTGACGTGACATGACGTGACGTAACGTCACTGGGTACATCGCGCCCGCCGTTAGGCGTCTGTACGTTCTGTTTAAAATGCAGTGCCTATTATAAATTGTACTGAGATTTTAAATATATTTATATACATTTCAGTATGTTTCAATATACTTTATACTTATTTTGTATTCAAATAAGATGATTCAACAAGATGACTTTTTTAATATTTAACTCGAATACGTAAATAGCATCCAAAGATAATGCATTTGTCGTAATGTGTGTGTGTGTGTGTGTGTGTGTCACAACCACCGCGTCGGTTCCATGTTAGTGTATTTGTTTATATTTATTATATATATATACTCACATTGCAATGGTATTTTTAGTTAAGTAATCATATATTATATTTATTAGCAGATTTAAATTGGATGTTTCATTTTTAATATAGAACAAATCACAATTTCACTTTCCGTCATGTTTAAGATATTGTCATATACCGGTGGTGAATGAGCGACCGTCCGTCCGGCGTGGGACGGTCGCTGCGGCCACCGACCGGAAGTATACGTCGGCGCCAGGCCAGGGATCGCTGTTAGGAGTCCATTTTTCATAAGAAATTAACAGATTAATATCAATTAGTTTATTATCGTGCGATAGATAACACAGAAGAGATCAACTTTACGTAATTCAGTCCTTTTTATTTAATTAACAGCTGACGTTTCTGTTCAATATTCGAAAATCATATCATAGAGAATTTTACTGATTTCAATTTAAACATTAATGTCAATACTAAATACTTCTGAAACAATATAATCATAATAAATATATATTGATTTACGCCCATATATACATTATAAAAGTTGACGAATTGACAACTGCGGGATGCACCCGTTTTATGTGAAATGATGTACAGATTTATAATATATTTTTTACTCTCTGTTACGAAATTTCTTAACCTTACCTCAAGGGAGAGTTCCTCGTAGGTTTTGATCATGTGGCGAACACGTGTATATATATATATATATATATATATATATATATATATATATATATATATATATATATATATATATATATATATATATATATGTATATATATATGTATATATATATGTATATATATATGTATATATATGTATATATGTGTATATATGTATATATGTATATATGTATATATGTATATATGTATATATGTATATATGTATATATGTATATATATATATATATATATATATATATATATATATATATATATATATATATATATATATATATATATATATATATATATATATATATATATATATATATATATATATATATATATATATATATATATATATATATATATATATATATATATATATATATATATATATATATATATATATATATATATATATATATATATATATATATATATATATATATATATATATATATATATATATATATATATATATATATATATATATATATATATATATATATATATATATATATATATATATATATATATATATATATATATATATATATATATATATATATATATATATATATATATATATATATATATATATATATATATATATATATATATATATATATATATATATATATATATATATATATATATATATATATATATATATATATATATATATATATATATATATATATATATATATATATATATATATATATATATATATATATATATATATATATATATACATAAATACATATCCATATCTGTTTAAACGTCTCTCTGCACCATAACAATGCTCTTGACGGACAAGTAGACGGACAAACGGACAAAAATTGATCCTATAAGAATTCCGTTGTTATTTTTTTTAGCTCCGCTACCCTCAAATTATATGCCCCGTTATTTTTTAGTACCTCCGTATTTTTATTACCCGTACGTCGTAGCATACGGTCATATTATATTTGTATGTTTGTACATTGTGAATCTAATTAGTGCATAAACTGAAATCAGTGTAGACAATAAAGTACAGTGAATTATAATATAATAATTTAATATAACATATTAATTTGTCTACTTTTAAATGTAGCAAAGCGTGTCATGACTCAAGACCCTACAAATCTTACAACGGTATAGCGGTAGTCTGCAACCTGTACGGGCGAGTATAAAACAGTATAAATATTATCAATCAAAATACTCGTCATCAAAATGTATTTAGTTTATTATATCCGTTGCGTATTATAAATATTTGAATATATTAAATAATCAATTAACTGCGCGGTACGGGTATAACCCATACGCTCTCAGGATGAAGAACACACACAGTATGTAAACACTAAGTGCAAGTGACACAAGGTCAGACGGCATCCAAGCAGGTAATCCGGTGTACGGGAGATTGAGTTATAATGTGAGTACTCGGTGATAATAGCGTATTAGTGAGGCACAGTGTGCTAGCCAGCTTAACTAACTGCTTTAGTAATCTCTATTGTGTGTACGACAAGCCGGCCTACATGTGTAGGGCGCCTCAGATTAAACACTTTAATTTTGATTGTAATCTGCTACTATACTACTACAACGATATTTCTAAGTTTTCCTTTGTTTTTATTAAAAAATCATTTTATTTATCGCATATGGGGTAGTGAGGTAACCCGACAGGTAGCCGGGGGAACCTAGTTTTTAAACACTCCATTCCCTGGTTTTCAGCTTTCGAGACATTGTTGAGTGGCGGAACTCAACGCCGCGCGTTGTCTTCGTACCAGGAAGATGAAACGAAAATGATCCGTTTTCCCCCAGTCCCCATTTTCGCCACGATCGTCGAGTTCCTTTGCTACTTCAAGTAGTATGTAGTTTCGTGCCAAAAATATAAAAAAAGAATAGATTACTTTGTTATCCGTCTGTTTATGTGTGAAAACCATTTTTTGTACATCATATGGAGGAAGAAAGTTGAAATTAATATTAAACTATGACCTCTTAAAAGTTACTGCAATCAAAAGATGGGCTGCAAAATTTTTGCATTTTATATGAAAATCGCCGCAAAATCAAAACCTAACCTAACAAAAATTAAGCAGTAATAAGAAGTTATAGTACGAACAATATTACAAGCATAAGCTAGTTATAATAAATAACCGTAGTCGCATTCGACCACGAATTAAGTGTTTTCATTAGTTGTATTTCATTAATATACACTTGTGAATATAGACGATATCTGAGAAAACCCTGTATATAAAGGGAAAATTCTCAAATAGGACAATTTATGAGCTTAACGCAGAAAGAAATCATAACGAACTTAAACCTGCAGCTCATTTTATACAAAACGAGGGAATACGACCGGAACTTTAATTTTGACATTTTTATAGCTTCCTATGAAAATAAATATATTTTCTTATAATAATGAAATTGGTGCGGAACCCACGTTGTTAATATCTTTTTATTAATATTAATAAAAAAATTAAGTGCTTCCTTAAATTAATGCTATTTGTTATTCATTACTAAAACCAGACTATAAGAAAATTTACTGACATACTTCAAGTCAGTATGTAAATGTGCTAAAGGCTTTTCATTGTTTAGTGAAATAGAGCTTCTTTTATGACTCAAGGATGATTCGTCTCGTCCGCAGTCCCGTCCGCTTCGTGACCCGATATCGATCGCGATCGAGAGGGAATAAGTAATTCGATTCTATTGTCTTACTTTGCGAACTAGAGCTTTGCTAAGAAAGCTTTGCTATTTACTGATATTTTAGTTTTAAAAAAAAACCGTTACTGCACATGTAGTAAGTATATATAGCAAGTAGAGAATGAATCAAGTTTTGTATTGTGTAAATAAAAATCAATAAATTATCAATATGGTAAAACTGAATTACACAGTAGTCGTTTATCCTGAAATATCATCCATAAAGTATATCGGGCTAGGCGGGCGCTAGGGCGGTGGTGGAGGGCGGTGGAGGGCGGCGGAGAGCGCGAAGCGAGGCGGCGGCGAGGCGTTATCACAGTGCGCAGCGACTCGCCGTAGGCGGCGCACGAGGTAACGTACACGCTTGTTTATTGTCATCTTCTCCTCTGATTAATTTAAATTTCAGCATATCCTATATTTTTAATAGAAACAGCTTTTAAGGATATACTAAATATTTTTAAATAACGGAGGTTTCACTTATTTTTATTTACATTTAAGTTGTTTTTACGATGGCCATATTTTATTTGTTAGTGAGTGTTTTACAATTCAATATAGAATGCATTATGGAATAGATAACAGATATGATTTATTCATTGCAAGAAGGACAGTTTTTGTTACATAAACAGTATTAATTATACAAATATTAGCACCATTAATTATAAATGAAACTGTCTTCAGCTGAAAATGATCCTTATCCGTTTTTGTAAAGTATAAGATGATAAAGCACTTGTTGTTTATTACTGGCGGTCTTCCCTCAATAGTCAACAGTCAAAAAGCTCACTCGTGTTGTCTTTAATAAAGTGGAGTTTTAATTAAATAAATATTTTTAAGTCTCAATGTATTTTTTTATATTTTTCTTAAAATACTAATTAGGTATTTAGCAGCTACTGTACATATAATAGTATATCCATTTGTAACTTTTATTTTCGCTTACGACGTGACCATTGCGGTCACACACTCTGTACACCATTTGTGCTGTTACATGAAGCTATTTATTTTTTGCCGTGCATTTTATATGAAAAGGCAAGTATTCAGTGCATCTCTTGCGATTTGTAGTTAAGTAGGGCTCGTCAGGGACATTCCTGGCGCCCTCGAGGTGCCCCGCCCGCCCCGTACACCCGCCCGCCCCGCGCTGACAACTGTTGAATACATACGTGAGAGAATGTTCGACTCTTCACGATAATTGAGCTTTATGAAATTTATACATCACAAAATGAGATTTTTTCCAAATTCTATTAACACTCTTTGTTAGCTTTAACAAGGTTTAATATTTATTTTTTATGCAATATTTACTTTTAATAGGCTAATAAAATATTCCTAGTTTAATGTACCTATTTAGCGTCTGCAACTTGATTTGCGATTAGGATTTATTGTTTATTATATAACGTTATGTAGTGCCCTCCTCCTCTCCTCCTCCTCCTGCCCTTTCTTCTTCTAACCGAGACATTGAATAGTAAATTATTGTTTATATATTGGATAGTAAATATTTGTACACAATGAAATAAATGAAGTGCGTATATGTTCAAGGCGACGTCTTCGCAAGTAATTAATAGCGAGTCCGACGAGCTCACTGTCCGTAATTAACTATACATCCCTCTCGCCGCTCGCCGCTCGCCGCTCGTCGCTGCGTCAGTGCCTGCTTCATTGGCTCTATCCTTGTGTTGGTGTATTATATGTATTGCGTTACCATATCCCATTGGTTCTAATCAGCTGAGTCATATTAATAAGACAACGAGCTCATTACTATTTATTTACAATAACATTTAAAAATAAAATAAATTTATAAAGTAAAGATACAAATAAATACCTGAAAAATTATTAAACCTACGCATCGCCTCTCCATTAAATGAATACCTAACTAGCTCGTAGCTAGACCTTCTTCATTTATCACTTAGAAGTGTCTAACTTTTGCTATATTAGCTAGCAGCTCCATTTGTATAACGTGCTACAAACTACTGCTGCTACTTACTACACGAGTACGACAACAAGCGCCAACTTAATTACGAACTCCTAATAAAATAAAGCACATCTGGAGCTTCGTGAACTGATTTATAAACAACTGTTGGCTTGATTTGTGTTACTTAAATAAAATAAGTTCAGGAAGTGCTGTTTTTCGTAGAAATTATTTTACTTGTTTACTTTTGGTTTTAAACATTTTTATGAGTGAATTAAGTTTTTATACACAAAATAAATAAACTAATTTGTCACAAAACATACAGATATGTGATGAAAAAGCTTATTTTGAAAAGCTGTGAACTTGTTTATACATCATATTTAATCCTTAAGTTTTTATTAGGAAAGTATTTTTTTTTCAATTTATTATACATATAGATATAAAGCTTCATCCTGTATGTATCTTGTATCTTTAATTATCTACAGTTTAATTACAAACAAATTTTCGAACGATATATCGTACAGCATTCAGCCAGAGGGCGCAGAGCGAGGTCGCCCGTCCGGGAGCGTGACCGCGACGAGAGCCGAGTTCGAGCTTTATTGAGTTATAGGAGACTTTTACGGCTCGCAGCTTGTAAACATTGAACGTATATTGTCGTTGAAGTCAATCAAGTTTGCTCTCGATGTAATCTTTAATATTCAATACTTTTCATTTAAATGTAATAAATTAAAAGATCTGTATAATTTTATTGACATATCTAATAGAATCAGGTTTTACTTAGCGTACGTATGATGTAGCTACTTCCGCTATACATTATAAAATCCTTTTTATTTACATATACATGGTTTTTGTTTAAAATATAAAACAAAAATCGTGTTCATTTCTTGGGATTTACTGTATATTTATCATTACATGAAATTTTAAGGTGATCAGTAGGTATATAGGTTATAGAAGAAAGTCAAATAAATTTTATGTTTAGTGACAGTAATGTGATTCCCATGATAAGTAGGAGACCATCAATCTGCCAACACGGACATCGGCCGCTCCGCTCGATCGACCTTGACCCGTTTCCCGAGCCGCCACCTTCGAGCGGCGAGCGACGAGCGGCGGCGAGCTTTCACGATGTCGCACTAAATTGAAATTCCTCGCCCCTGGAATTTATCTCTTATTTATTGTTTAGAAAAATAGTTAAATAAAGGCTTTCCATTGAGTTCCCGTTTACTGATTTACCGTTGTCGTGTCTTTAGTGTTCATTTTAGTATCAAGTATGAATGTCATGAAAATTTAAGTAGTTGTTACACTAATAACGTGATCTTATAGCAGACAAGATGGATCTTATATGTCTATAATTTGAGTATTTAATATATTGATTTGCTATCGGTGGTTGGCACCAGACATGGTGATCTACACGACGATAACCCCGGAGATGAGCGACGCAGTGGTGCGCCACTTGCGGGACAGCTTCTTTGCGGACGAGCCCCTCAACGCGGCGGTGGGTCTCTGCCGGCGCGGGGAGCCGCACGCCGCGCTCGAGCGCCTCTGCGCCGCCACCATGGCTGACGGACTCTCCATCGCCGCTGTGGAGGATGATAACGTAACGTGTTATCAAACTCTTGTAACATACACAAACACACACACCAAACCTTGACCGTAACCTTATGCATTATAACAATATAACATTATGTGAAGTCATTGTTGACATTTTTCTACATTGATATTTGAGTTGTAGTCATCTCTAATAGCAACAGTGAATTATTGAAAGTGAGTTATTGTTATGAAATATAGGATCGTAAAAATATAACAAAGTTTGGTTATTCGATACTTCAAGAGCGAGATTGTATGTTTAGATGCAAATATTTTAGCTGCACAATTTACACATAATAAAAACACTTGATTAAAATGTTTCAGGTGTTGGGTGTGGCGCTGAACGGGATCTTGTGACCCGGGGACATCGAGCAGTCCATTGAAAAGATCAAGCACTCCTCCGACGAGAAATACAACAAGGTTAGTTGTGTATAGGATGCAACCACTATATAACTGTATAGTGGTTGCACATTCTCCTCTATTTTAGCAACAGAACCCTACGCAGATGCCTCTACAGACCGCTACGAAGTGCAGTTTTGTTTCATTCAATATAAAATTGTGGGTGATTTTGTGAAATTCTTTACACTATTTTACACTACTACACTACTCTCAAAACTATTTTTGTAACTCTGTTTTAATAATTTTATTTCATTAATAATAAAAACTATTAACGAATCTATATCACATTTCTAGATATTCAACATCCTGTACACCGTTAGCCGCGACCTGGACCTGTTCAACACGTTTCAGGTGGACCGCATCCTGGAGTGCCGCATCATCTCCGTGGCGGAGCAGGCGCGTGGCCGCGGCCTCGCCCGGGAGCTCATGAAGCGGAGCATCGAGATCGCTATGGAACACGGGTTTAAGGTAATAGAATTAACACGTAAGAAAGGAAAGTCATATTTTGTTAATGAACTTCAGAAATAATTATTTATATTGACTACGCTTTATCCCGCACATGGCAGGTTAGGCAGAGGGAACTGCAGGGACCGTGGGAACCGTGGCTTTGACCCTGCTTTCTCCATCACTGTTTTCCGCTTTTTTTCGAGGCATTGCGTGTTGAGTAGCGGAACTCAAAGCCACGCTTTGCCTAGTTGCCAGAGCGAAGAAAATGGAAAAGAAAAATCCATCTTCCCCGAGTGGGAATCGAACCCACCAACCGTCGCGTTTACATATAGATGCTATAGATGCCTCAGCGCCACGACGGTCCACGACTCGTATTTTACCATATTTGAAACACAAACATTATTTATTGTAAATGCACGACGCACTTGCTAGCTTTTCCAATGATTACCAACAACATTATTAGTATACACACATTCATTTTTAACCTCGCTGTTGTTAATTAGCGCTGTAAGCAGCGTGTGTATGTTGTGTGTGTATGTGGCGGCGGCAGTTGTTCAAGGTGGACGCGACGGGTGCGTTCTCGCAGCGCATCTGCTCGCGGCTGGGCCTGCGCGTGCTGCACAAGCTGCGCTACGCCGAGCACTGTGACGTCACCGGCGCGCCGCACTTCCGCGTGGCGCCGCCGCACGACGCGCTCGCCGTCATGGCGCTGGAGCTGCCATAGTACACCTCACCACACTCTCTCACTCTACCCACCCAATGTCTTGAAATATTTTACACCTAACTTGAATATTTACTGGAGCTGCCCGGTAGCGTAATAAATCAGATGGGAAATGTCATAACATAAATAATTTACTTAATATTGATATTTATATATCATTTTGTCGCATATTGTATTATAAACAACGAAAATGTATAAGAATGAAGTTGCCTGCCACATACTTACGGATGTAGAAAATTTTGACATTTCGAATTGTAGATGGCGGGGTTGCCCATTAATAATATCTTTTTGTGTGAAGATCAATAAAAGAACTCTTTGTAAAGTTTTCTCTATTCGTTCACAAAGTTTATATTCTTGTACAATATACATTTCACTGAAAGTCTCATAACTGCCGTTTTCACTATTTAATTAAGCGATTGTATTAGTATTTTAACAATATGTGTAATCTATATAATGTACGGAATACTCAAACATTGAGATCAGTATTAAACGATCTAGTAGTGTAGTGTTCTGTGTTAGTCCACTTGTTGGTAAGTCTTTGGATATATCAATATATACTAATGTTTATTACATGTTGTAAATTGTTTGTGACTCTCTGTAATCTTGTTAACTGAAGACGACGTAACGACAACGATGTGTACATTGTAATTGTAATACGTGTCTACTGTCCACTGTCCACTGTCTACTTGCAAGTTGCTAGTGGCCAGTTACTTGTATACAAATCATATAGTCATTTTATATTCTTGTGATAGATATAAGACATTTTGATGATTACGGGGTTTTTCATAAAGTTACCTTTATTTTAAAGTATTATCGCGCAAACTGTATCTTCCAATTCTGAGCACAAAATCTAAATGGTTACGTTCTTATATCAATGTACAAAATAGAATATTTTCAATAAGTTCATTGTGTTGTTGAAACATTTACTTATACATACTTAAACATATGGATTTCAACAAACATACGAAGATTTGTTCAGTAGAAGTTCTCTTCTGGTTCATTCTTTTATAAACGTATACAAATATTTTATTAGGAAATAATAATTCAAAATATATTGTAAGGCAGATGTATCCTATCTATATAGATAGTTTCTGGCGTAGAGATGTTACTTGTTAGAATGTAATTAGACTATAAGTGAGAGCCGTGACCCGCACAAAACAAAGTAATTGTAAAAAATGTCGGTGTAGTCTTCATGTGTGCACAGATATTGTAAAAGTGTATTTGCATGTGCAACGTTTCATTGTAGAACTCATATCGCTGGTGTTGTTCAAATTTTCGTATTTCATATATGTCTAAGTATCCACCCTGTCGTTATAACTGATACATATTTTTTTACTAACTTTATCATATTCTTTACAATATATTCTACTTTATGTACTTGTAATTTACGTTAACGTGTATTTTATAATTGCCGTAGTGTAAGACGTAAGATGCACATGTGTAACACACAGTAGTGTCCGTGTCCGTGTCCGTCTGTGCTAGACGCGTGACGTGTGACGTGTGTCGTGTGTCGTAGATGTTCGAACTTGTTGGTGTTGCATATAACTATAAAACGTATATACATATGTGTTGTTGAAGTTGTTTTTATTTAATGTCCTAATATCATCTCTACTATTCAAATCTTTTTGTTAAACCAAATTTTTCTTTGGAAAATGAAATTAATAAAAATTAAAATGTCACTTCATTTCTCTTCAGCATTTTTTATTGGTATTTTGTGTATAAATAAAAAGTAAGGAAAGAAAGAAATAAAAGTAAGAATTTTTGACCTGCACAAGAACCATGTGCTCATCTAGCGGTGACTGACGGACCGACGGACCGGCCATTGTACATTGTACAGTGGTTGACGTACAAATGATTATTGAGGTATATCGCATAACTCTCTTCTCCTCGTCCAATACAGAAAATCCTTTCAATTCAAACTAGTCATTCCTTAAATTTTCTCATTATCTATATTATATATATACCTATATATACCTAACAATATAATACAGAAGATAACAATATTTGTTATCTTCTGTATTATATTGTTGGTAAAAAATCTTGCTTATGTTTACGTTCACATTTACTATTAAAAATTTTATTTTTCACTAATGAAATAAAGAACTTCTTAAAACTTCGAAAACACTTATTACTATCGTTAATTATATTAAGCTTTAAGTGACTGCTAGTATTGCGGTCATATTGAAAGCAATGCCAAGTTATCCTTGAAGAAACTGAGTGTCACAGGAGAGCGAGACAGTACTTCACGTCTTTTAGCTCCATCGATTGGCTCCGTATACTCTAACCAGAGAATAGGCCTCGTATGTGACCTCTGGTCTGGTACACCTCAGTATCAGCTTGAACTGTCTGATCGAATACATCGTAGATCAGTTTGAGTCGATGGAGATCTAAATTTTAGTGAAAGGCTACTGGATACTTTAGCGTTGTGTAGAGATGTTTCCTCTTATACCGTGTATATCATGGGGAGTGTTCTGGGGAACTGTTTATCTTGGTATCTGTCACTGAATTTTTAACAGCACGACACAAGTTGAAATATCATCTCCACCACCTGGACACTTAGCACTCCAGTACTCATTTGGTCCTTGTAGACTTCTTACCACGCACCTCACATGTGTGGAATAGCGATATACCGGTAGCAGTATTCCCAGTTCAATACGACACAGTAATTTTAAAAAGCGCGTCATCCTACTTGCAGCTCTGGTGTAAGTCTGGTGTGAGTTTTAGTATTCAATTACCGTCAAGTGACCTGGAAAGTACCCCTTGCCTTGTTATTTCTATAAAAAAATTTATTTATTTAGTTTGGCTTATCGCATAGGTACAGTAAAGTCATAAAAATAAATTGGTACGTAATACAAAGCAAAGAACCATACAAATGTTTATATATGATGAACACCACATGCAAAATTTATGTGAAAGTGGCATTATAAAAACAAAAACATGATAATAATAGCTACAGATATAAAGTGAAAAAATACAAACAGCAATATAACACAGAATCAAAACACTATGTGAGGCTTGCATCGTTACATTTTGATTTTACGATGAGATTTCCAAAAAATATTAATTTTTGTGGACTTTTCTTTGCTAAGCATCACAAACGAGGAACTGGAGAGTTAGAACCCAATACAGTTCTGCGAATTGGTAGGTGAAAAAGTGTTGCAGGGTATCTAGGACATTTGTAAGGAACTTTTAACTTAAATAACGACAATAGATTTGAGGAGACAGTTATAGTGATGATTTAATAATTTGTAAAGAAAAGTTAAATCTAGCATGTCCCTTCTAGCGGTTAATGGTTGAATATTATGCAACACGCATTACAATGTATCTTTGTAAGAAGGTATACTTTCAGAAATCCCTTCCGACTTTGCTAAATGCCATAGAAATCTTTTCTGAATTCGTTCAATTCGCAACGAACTAGTGGAATAGTGAGGTCTCCAGACAGTGCTACAATATTCTAGGATGCTGCGAACGTGACAATTGTAAAGCATTATTTTAGTTTCGGTTTGTTTAATAATTTTACAATTTTTTAAAATAAATCCAAGTAATCGTGTGGCTTTCTTGCTAAAAATGTTAACAACGTGTTGTGTAAATGGTAACAAAGTGTAGATCAAACGGACTAAATTAACAAGCCTCATTTATTTAATATGTTAGTTCATATATGGCAACCCCGACTAGTTTGGAGTCTTGTGCGAACACCCCGCGCGAGCGGTCAGTAGTCAAGTAGTAGTCGAGAAGTAGTAAAAGGGGCACGTGAGACGGCCGACGCGAGCGCACGTCCTTCCTGAATCTAATATTAATTAGCGGTGTGATTTTCCCTCAGCCTTATTTGATTTCCCTTTTGTGTATTCCCTCTTGATATTGAACCTGACAAAGACAAACCTACAAAAGATAATAGTGCAAGTAACCCTAAGTGAAGAAGACTAATGTGAAACATTCCATGGCGGCCGTGAACAATCAGTGTTTGTGTTGTGAATTATGAAGATAAGGTACTGTATAATTTCTATTATCCTAAGACCGACTATAAGGTACATAATTAATAAATAACCTCCCCCTCAGCACGCTTCCACAATTGCGGCATAACCCTACCCCCTACAATATACATTTTTTGGTAGCAGAACGCAGTTCATTATATTCATTATATACTATATACATTTTCTGGTAGCAGAGCGTGGTTCATTATATATACAATATACATTTTTTGGTAGCAGAGCGTAGTTTTCATCCCTCTGGGCCCCCTTAATTATAGCGTGGTTTAATCCCTCTGAGTCCCCCTGATTATAACGTAGTTTCATGTCCCTGAGTCCCTTTGATTACAGTGTTATTCTCCCGTTTTGGTATTTTGGCTCTTAATTTGGTACCTAACGCATAATTACAATATAATTTGATTTCCTAACCTTTTAAAACGTGTTCGCATCGAGTTGTTTAAAAAATAATGTTATATGAAATTTTTATACATATAATATTGAATATATAATTGTGTAGGGTGAATGTATAATGTGTAAAATATATAAATAAATATTGAATATAATTTTATATATTAAATATAAAATATAATAAATACACATAATATGGTTACATATATTTTATAATATTACGCCTATACGTTATTACCTATCCCGTTTTAAATTATAATTGAAGTTAGTTAAAATATTTTAATATAATTTCCTTAAAAAACTAACTTACTTTAAAATATTATCCCTACACTTTTATTGTTACCCTTTTTTTCTTTATTTTATTTAAATGAAGCTTAAGCCTTAATTGTAGTCATATTGTATATCATAGTATTTTATTATATTGCGATATAGTAGATTGCCGACTCGACGCGTAACTGGTTTCTTATCTCGCCAGTTGTTGTGGATTCATTGTTTATTACGAGTTTATTATTTTTTTAATATTTTAGTTGAGTTATTTGTTTACTTGATTTCTGATTTCGCCCGTTGGTAGTGGGTTCATTGTTTATTACGAGTTTATTATTTTTTTTTAATATTTTAGTTGAGTTATTTGTTTACTTGATTTCTGATCTCGCCCGTTGGTAGTGGGTTCATTGTTTATCACGCGTTTATTAATTTTTAATATTTTAGTTCAGTTATTAGTTTACTTGATAATTTAAAATGGCTACTCATGATGAAACAGTAAAATGTTCCTTATATACGGAAAGCGCAGAATATAGAAAAAAATATAGGTGTGGTACGCTTTGTTTCCGATTGGATTGCCGATACCTCGGAACTTCTTGGCACTTCTGAAATACCTAGATTATTAGTTAGGTTCAAGGATTTAGATTCTCATTGTAATTTATTTGTAAACGCGTCCTCAGTGCTCCTGGGTGGGTTAGACCCGGCTATCGATTACCAAGAAATTAGTTATGTAAAAAAAGAAGTGCGTTTAGTAAATAAGAAAATAGACGACCTCCGGGTGCGTCAGTTAGAGTTGTGCCCACCTGCTCCCGTAGTTGATCCTGTCATGGCCAGTACACCCGTAAGAATGAGTAGTAGAAATATTACTGAGCGAACTCCTTATAATAGATTACCTGATTTACCTATCCCTAAGTTTGATGGACGTCCTGACTCCTGGATAAGTTTTATTGATCAGTTTGACAGTGTAGTAGATTCCCAACACCATTTGACCTCCACAATGAAATTGCAGTACTTAGTTGGATCCTTAGCAGATGAACCTAAGCGGTTGTTGCTACATTTAAAAATTGAAGAAGGCAACTATGAAGTTGCTCGTGAGTTGTTGAAACAGCGGTATCACAATACACGGGTTCTTGCTGATACCTACATAACCCAGATACTTACCCTGCCGGAGATTTCGAATAAATTTACAGGTTTGCGCGCGGCCTTCTTGAACCCCTTGTTAACTGCCTATCGCTGTTTAGAACGTTTAGAGTTACCCGTCTCCTCATGGTCTTATATAGTACATATATGTTTGACTAAGCTTCTCTCTGATTTGAAATCCTGTTTTGAGCGTTGTTATGGCGGTGACGCTGATGAATTACCTACCTTTAAAAATCTTACTACTTTTTTGGAAGACGAATGTCGTCACCATGACAAAGTTGGCAACACCTCCCTTGTAGATTCTAACCTGACGAAATTTAAAAGTACTGTACCTAAACATACTTACCTTGCGGCTCCTCCTTCCCCTATGTTAAATAATAGACAAAAAATGTTACCTGTAATAAATAATAGTAAAAAAATGTTACCTGTGTGCTTCCTCTTCCCATTACCTCCGTGAATGCTCCAAATTTAGAGCTATAAATCCTAGAGATAGATCGGGATTTGTAAAACATTCCCGGTTATGTTATAGGTGTTTGGACAACATTCAATTCTTATGTGCAAGCGGGACTATAAATGTTCAACCTGCGGTCGCTCATCCCATCACACTATGCTATGTTTTAATGATTCCCGTAACCCAATGTATCCTACCTCATCCAATCGCAATTATAATTGTAATTCCAAATTTAATAAACGCAATTATCCGCGTACCTATTCTGCTTCTATCCGCGGTCCCCATATGGGCGGGGACCAGCATAAGAAATATTCCCCTTCGCAACTCCAGCGCTCCCCCCAACGACATTCCCAGAGAGCTTCTCCCCCCAGAGAAAATGCTCCGCCCCAACCTAGACAGGTTGAAAATAATATAAGATATCGCGATAATTCCTATAATAGGGAAGATAGACCCACATAGCTAGATACTTGTATTACTCCCCCTTCCCCTTGCCTGAATATCTCACCCAATTCCCTTATATTATTGCCTACTGTTAAATTACACGTTAAAACTGCTAGTGGCTATTTTATTGAAGCGCGTGCCTTATGTGATACCGGTGCCCAGGGTTGCCTCATTACAACCGATCTTGTTGTTAATTACCTCAATTTGACCATCTCCCCCTCCTGTGCCCCTGTACGTGGCATAGGTAATATTCCTTTAGTGGTTTCCCGTGGTTCTATTTCCCTGTGTTTTAAACCTTTGTATAATTCCTTCCCTGAGGTGTCAACCTCTGCTATGGTTATAGATGTGATTGCCGGTACGCATCCTGAGTTTGAGTTCCCTGAGTCTGTGTTTTTTCCTAGTAGTGATTTTTCCCTTGCTGACCCTACCTATAATAAGCCTGGCCCGATAGATATACTATTGGGTGCTGACGTGTTCGGTGCGCTTTTATTACAAGATAAAATATTTAACTTTAACGGCCTTACTGCTTTATCTACAATTTTTGGTTATATTGTTTGCGGTCCAGTCGCTGCCGATTATGGTGAATTAGAGCCCCCCATGACTGGAATATCCTTATCCCGTCTCATCGAGAAATTCTGGAAGGTTGAAGAGACCCCTCAAACCATGATTGCTTACCCCTTAGATAACGATGGTGAGATTTATAAATAAAACCCGAAACTTACCCGTTGAGCTACCTGTATCCTTATCGCGTTAGCGCGTAGCGTTTCCTTGCGGTCTTCCCTAAGACGACTCTCACTCTTTCTTGACAAAGAAGGAATCATCAGAGTCGGTGGTCGTTTATGAAACTCCTTTAACATTCGAGGAATTAACTACAATTTTTGCTAAAATTGAAGCGGTATTAAATTCCCGGCCGTTATGTCCCTTATCTAATGACCCTAACGATCTAGAAGTTTTGACGCCTGGTCATTTTTTGATTGGCCAACCTCTTAGTGCGTTGCCGGAATATCCCTATAACAATGTAAAAATTAATCGTTTAACCCGTTTTCAAGTAGTGCAACAGATAACTCAACATTTTTGGTCGCGGTGGCAGTTAGAGTACCTATACACTCTGCAGACTAGGCAGAAGTGGACTGATCCAGTGAATCCTCCAACAGTAGGCGAGCTAGTCCTCATAAAAGATGATAATTTACCCCCTTTACAGTGGCGACGTGGTCGCATTTCTCAAATTTATCCTGGTAAAGATAGCGTTGTGCGTGTGGTCGATGTTAAGACATCGACAGGTATCCTAAAGAGAGCCTTAACCAAATTAGTTCGTCTACCTATTAGTTAGCTACTCCCATTTTCTCGTAAACATTAGATGTTTAGGGCGGGGGCTATGTTAGTTCATATATGGCAACCCCGACTAGTTTGGGTGCGAACACCCCGCGCGAGCGGTCAGTAGTCAAGTAGTAGTCGAGAAGTAGTAAAAGGGGCACGTGAGACGGCCGACGCGAGCGCACGTCCTTCCTGAATCTAATATTAATTAGCGGTGTGATTTTCCCTCAGCCTTATTTGATTTCCCTTTTGTGTATTCCTTCTTGATATTGAACCTGACAAAGACAAACCTACAAAAGATAATAGTGCAAGTAACCCTAAGTGAAGAAGACTAATGTGAAACATTCCATGGCGGCCGTGAACAATCAGTGTTTGTGTTGTGAATTATGAAGATAAGGTACTGTATAATTTCTATTATCCTAAGACCGACTATAAGGTACATAATTAATAAATAACCTCCCCCTCAGCACGCTTCCACAATTGCGGCATAACCCTACCCCCTACAATATACATTTTTGGTAGCAGAACGCAGTTCATTATATTCATTATATACTATATACATTTTCTGGTAGCAGAGCGTGGTTCATTATATATACAATATACAAATACATAGTATAGTAGTACTTTTAATGTTTTATTACATACACACATAGTTCAGGAGTAGAACTCGCCCGAGATTATGTATGTATTAAAACATTATGTATGTGTTAAAATTTATTTTAAAAAATCATATAAAAATTAATTAAATTTTTGTTTTAATAAACATCTTTTGTTTAAACCTTTTCAAAAACTGCAGAGTCACTAAAAACCTGAACTGAAGGGGAAAGAGAAAGAGGAAATATAGGGTAAGAAAGATACCGCAGGAATCCGAGTCTAACGCGACCAATACACATTGATGAATTGAGTTCATCTCAGCTCCAGATTCCAAGATTCCAACAAACACACAATCTACTAAATTTACACAAAACTAACTTAGAGTGAAGAATATTTCAGTAAGATATTCGTTTCTGAATAAACATAAGAAGAGAAGGAAAACCAGCATCTACATAGCAGATATCAGTTGAAAGATTAAATTACATGAGAAAAAGACAGGACAGAAAGTTCCTGTGAAAACTATTATATGGAAAATACATCAGCAAAACAATAAATAAACTTCGAAGTGATAAGTAGAAGTGAAGTGGTCATATCTTGCATTTATACTTGACTTTTTTCCTTGCAAAAAAATCGAGTTAAAGCGTCACTAACTATTCTGAAGACAGATAAAGACACTGAGACCAATTATGAAGAAGATGGGAAGACGATCCGCCAAAAAGAGGCCAGTAAGAGAGTCTAGATTAGCAACACATAACGACGCTTGGTAAGAATTCGAAGAGGTCTCTGCCAAATTGAAAGTATTGAATATAAACTATGTACTAGAAAGTGTTTCACTAACCCTTTTATATCAACCATTTTTATATTATTAAGGTTATGAATAAGCGAGTTATCCATAATTACATTATACTCGTACATACTTGATTCATTGTATGTAATTTGATTTATTTAATCGTAAGTCTATACAAAGTGACTTATAATAGATAAAACAATGTGCAGTATGTAAAATCTCAATTATTTATTTAACTGTAACAAAGCAAGAGTTTGTAAGTAACAGCTAACAAACAAAAGAAAAACGTGTAAAGATATTAGTTTCTTATGAAGTGTTTAAATGAATAGCATAGTAATTGATATGATGATAAGAAACTAAAATTATTGTTTGCTAATGAACCAAAGCACGAGTAGTACTGTAGTAGTTTATGATGCTGTTTTAGAATTTAAAATTGTTTCAGTTGTTACTGCGGTGCCGTCTTAATTTGGCGCCGCATTCAGCATGCACACCTTATATACTGAGATGGTACTTCTTAGGACTACACAGACTTGCAGCGATCATGATGTTTCTGATGTATGATGTACCTTCTGTTGTTTCGCCATTGAAAGCTTAATATAAAACACTGAAGTGATAAAATGTAATAAATAATGCAGACATAAAATACTCATACAAGTCGTACATGCATACATACAAAAGCTAGCAGCGAGTCTCATTAACGGCGTTTCAATAATATAATTAGGTATAAAACTTTTAATGAATATGTGCCAGAAGTTTACTAATTACGCGGCGCGCGTCCACCGTCGCAGAGACTGTTGTTGAATCAGTCAACAAGGAAGCAAACAGACACTGAGGCAGGCACTGAGGTAGTTATTATAGTTGAAACCTTTGAGAAAAGTCGATATTTCCGTAAGTCTGGACTACTTTTAATAAACTTGTAAATTTTATGGGTTTATGACGACTCACGACTCTTCTAAATGCACACTACGCGTTACAGTCACACTAATGTTTGTTTACTTAATATGTATAAAAAATATTGAACACACGCACACATGCACGGCATGCGGGCACAGCTGTAATAGAGGACTCTCGACTTCATTTGTAATAGTTTGAATCAACGTATCAAAGTACATACAGAGCAACTCTCTTGCATGTTCAGTAACACTCTTATTCCCGCACTGAGGGACCAAGCATTTCATTTCATTTTTACTTAATTTGTTTTGTGCAACTAAACCATTAAAATCTCTTTCCATTTGGTCTTATAATCTGTACGTGTGTGTGTGTGTGTGTCGCGCCCATGTACTAACTCACTCTCCAGAGAGCATTTGACGAGTCAGTCCGGGCGTCCGGGCGGGATAGAATAACAGTGAAACAAGTCGGCGCCGCTCTGTCGACGGCCGCGTTGGGAGGCTGCCAGCGATTGATTGAGCGCGCCAGACTACGTGACGACACTGTATTTGTTTATTATCTAACCTCCACTCTCCTCCTAGCGGAGCGCAGCGCAGCGCTTAGTGGACTCGACGCTAATTGCTTTTTTGAATCTCTTTATATTTTATTATAAAAGAAATATTTATCTATACTAATATTATAAAGAGGTAAAATTTGTTTTGTTGTAAGGAATAGGTTCAAAAAGTACTGGACCGATTTTAAATTTTTTTTCATCATTTTGAAGCTACCTTATCCACCAGTAACATGGACTATATTTAATTTTAGAAAAAATAGGGTTCCGTAACATATTTGGGATTTTTGGGAAGAAGCTGCAAAAATCAACAAGAAAAGTTACTTATTTTGCGTAAGCTGCCTAAACTATGAAAGATAGAAACATAAAATATTTTAAATAATTGTGATCTTATAAATATCTATAAAAAAGTCCGCGACACACTATACCTATCTTTGTCGAGTGACGCACAACAACCATTTCTTTATTTAAAAATCTTGATTTTTTGAACTTCTTTTAAACAAGTTTATTTTACTAACGCTAATAATCCTTACAAAAATAAATTGCATCACTAAATATAGTTTATTTACATGATATTGGTCTTTGAATGACTAAAATTGGACACTGTTTTGAAATTATGGTGAAAATAATATATAACGATTTCTACTGAACCACCGCCACCAATCCACAGAAAGACAATCAGTGCAGCCTGCGGATGACGACTGTCGTCGTTGATATCAGTGTCGATGTCTTTGAATTGACCCAGGAATCATTTTGCTGATCGTGTTTTTCTTTTTGAAGCGGTAACCGACATCAACGCGGGCGGAGCCGCGGGCAACCGCTAGTAGTGTATAATCTATAAATAATACAAAATTGTATTAAACAATTATCATGTCCTTTTAAATCTACTCATATAGTATATGTAAGACAAACATCTCAGCTAATGTTCACTAACTTAAATTTTATAATAAAATAGAGATTTAAAATGAAACAGGAAATTGTACGACAATGGTAGAAATGATCTGACAAAGTACTAATTTGATTGTATTCACAACGTTTTTATTCTAACGTAAAGTATAAGTAAAAGAAATTCAATTACATATTACGACCTAAAGGGAGCACTGACCTCGAAAGAATGTACTGTTCTATTCGTAGATTGAATCAGAATTCCATACATTTTCTGCCAAAATAAATACTTTGAGCAATCACTTATGATTTTTGAAACATACAACTCATCTTATATTTATTTTTAAGTATATGATTGTTTCAACGACATGGAATGTTCTGCAGGTCAAAGTAAGTAAGTAAGTTGATCTGTCAGTGACTAAATAATAAACAGAAAAGTAGTATTCAATGATTGACTTATAAAGATTTCAATGGTCGAATGATTTCTTATAAAATATTAATTCACACTAAGGATAGAAAAAATCTTAGAAAGCGTATAAAAATAAAAATAATTATATTTGATTTTTAGGGGGATTTATTGCTAGGCCGTCGCTGATAACGTGGTTCTCACTCCAAACCAAGCTAGCTAGTGGTGCATGAATAGCCTGCTGATAATAAACTGAGTTTCGCCACACGTAAAGCCCACTATCGTGTAGTGACCACACGGAAGCTCAAGTTTGGCACCCCAGCTATCCACACTAATCCTCAACTCCGTACATTTTACCGGCCTCGACTTCAACACTTTCTCTGATCCGATCCCCGCGCAATTTTTATGCAAGTGCGTCCGTTTTTTCACTGATATTTGCATCAAATGATACAAATCGGAAACATAGATCACCGTAACCTAATTGTTCGAGTTTTATACTTTCCTTGCAAATCTTCTTCTTCTTCCCCTTTCTGCTCGGGTTTCACTGTCTTAGGAGCAAACTTAGCTTTAAAGTCAGGCTCTTTCGCTGCACGTTTTATCGTACGTGGTTTGGGTTTTCTGCCATAAGCCGTAGAAACGACCTCTTCTCTTTTAGAAATCGTATCCAGCCTGATGTTTACGCGGATCTTGTCGCGGATCTTGTTATTAATAATTGGTAACCATTAATTGGAAAAGATGAAATATATTTTATACTCTCTTCGAAATCTGAATATATATCTGAATGTTTACTATTTTTAATATATGTATGTATTCATTTTGTTTAAAATTCAACTCAAAAAATCTAAATCGAAATAAACTTAATTTCCGATAGTACTTCGTATTCGCTATAATACGCAATTAAAAAGCCTTTCAAGTTAGACAGTTCGATATTATCAATTATTTTTTTCTTGTAGCTTTACGCTTCATCCCGCATATTGCAGGGTAGACAAAGGGAACTGCAGGAACCATACGAGGGTCAAACTGAAAGTTTTTTAGAACTGGCAACTTAAAGCATTATATTAAAAAATAAGTTTAAATTTTGAAAATAGAACTCTTTACCAATAATATTGAGCATACATTTCATTCATTTGTCATTTGTTTTACGATTTGGCGGCAAATTGAAAATTGTCTGTGCACGTCAGAATGAATTTAAGCCGAGAAAATTTTCGTGCAATGATTTTTTATGATTTTCTATGTCATATAAGTCAACAAGAAAGTTATGATAGACTTCGATTGGCTCTTCGCGATGAAGCCCCATCTCGTGCCACAGTTTACAACTGGTTTAATGAATTCAAACGTGGTCGAACTAATCTCACCGATGATTTGCGTGAGGGACGGCCTTCTACAGCGACGACTGAAGATAATATCAGTGTTGTGCGGCGTATGATAGAGACTGACAAAAGAGTGATCTATCAGCAGATTCGGACAAGTCTAGGCATAGGTATGAGTCAAGTACACAAAATCCTCCATGAACATTTAGCGGTCAGGAAGCTGCCCGCTGGATACCGCATAATTTGACCGAGGCTCAAAAACTCCGCCGTGTTGATTGGTGCCGAGAAATGATCCAAAAATTTAACGGAGGTGACTCAAATGCTGTGTTCGACATAGTATAAGGGTGACGAAAGCTGGATTTACTGTTATGATCCGGAAACCAAAAGACAGTCTGCTCAGTGGGTGTTTCCTTCCGAAGAGTTGCCAACTAAAGTGAAGAGAGGTCGAAGTGTTGGAAAAAAGATGGTGGCCTCGTTCTTCGGAAAGACAGGTCATTACGCGACAGTTGTCTTAGTGGATCAGAAAACGGTTAATGCAGAGTGGTACACTAACAACTGTTTGCCACTTGTCTTGGAAAAAGTTCGAGAGAAACGACCTGGCAGCAGGATCCTCCTTCATCACGACAATGCCTCGTCGCACACCGCCAGGCAAACGATCGACTATTTGGCGACCTTAGACGTGGAATTACTGGGTCACCCGCCGTATAGCTCCGACCTCGCACCCTGCGATTTTTATTTATTCCCGAAAATAAAAGAAAAACTTCCAGGAAAACATTTTATGGACGCCGAAGAAGCAGTGGCTGCGTTTCAAAACGCCGTTGAAGAGACCCCTAAGGCCGAGTGGGCAAGGTGCTTTTCTCAATGGTTCCATCGAATGCAGCGATGTATTGATGTAAATGGACGCTATTTTGAAAAGTTATAATAAAACTAATACGTTGCTAGAATGCTTAGTTTTTGGTTTTCTAAGAACTTTCAGTTTGACCCTCGTATGAACCTTGTGTAAGACACTCTGTTGCTTAGTCCCTGCCTTCTCTGACCACGCTTTCCCGCTTATAATCAATTCACCAATTTAAGTGCCGTGGCCCAAATTCGTAGTGTTTGCTTGTAATTGCGACGGTTTGTGGGTTCGATTCCCATTCGGGCAAGGTGAATTTTCAATTTTCATTTTCTTCGCTCTAGTAACAATGCAAAGAGCAGTGTTGAGTTCTACCACTCAACAGGCAATGCCTCGACAAAAGGCGGAATGCGGAGAACGGAGTGTCTTAACACTATGTTCCCACGGTTTTCTAGACACGGGGTAAAAGTGTGAATTTATAAAAAAAAGATAATAAGTGTAACTTTTTGTTTCATTTCGCCAAGTCGAAGGTAAGGCTTACCTTAGTAGGCAGCGAAAATAGTAGATTAGAGTTTCTCTTCTCTTGCACTATTTGTTTAATAATTCGTCGGAACTCAGCACAAATGCTGTATTTCTTAATGTTACTGGACATAATATTACTGATAAATATGGAAAAAATATATACTAGTCTGCCTGTAAACGCGACGGTTTGTGGGTTCGATTCCTACTTGGGGAAGATGATTTTTCTATTTACATTTTCTTCGCTCTGGAAACTCGCACGATGAGCACGCAATGCCTCGAAAAAACGGCGGAAAGCGAGGACAAAAAAAGCAGGGTCTAAGCAACGGAGTGTCTTAACACTATTCATATGGTTCCTGCAGTTCCCTCTGCCTACCCTGTCATGTACCAAAGCGTGAAGCTAAAAAAAAAAAGTATAAACATTTACAGGTTCACCATACACGTGAAATTCTAACAACATAACACGACCAATTCTATGTATTTAACGTAACAGATCTATTATGATTAAAGATAACCTAGTACTGATGCAAACAAACATTTTTATCAACTTATTTTATATCAACACTACAATTACGACGATGACAATTACTTAAGTAAACGACTGACTAATGCCAAATGGCTATTTATATTTAACGGTTATTCTTCAATCATTTCTTAACTCCAAAATTACACCAAAGTAATGGATAATCCTAATAAACTAACTATTAAATAATAAATAATAATAATGTGTGTAATCATTAGTTCTCTAAGACTGCAGCATTACTTCTATACTTGTATTCGAAATAATATATCTATACTCGTAATATTCCTACTTCGAGTTTGTGGACAGAGATATAATTCCGCCTTATCTTCAAGTTGAATTAAGATTCTTTTTATTCACAATACTTAAAAAGTGTTCTCGTACATAATACACTCAAAGATATCGCAAATTATAGTCAGACACCTAATTAGTGCTGATCACCCGTCGTAGCGTCGTAGCGCTGTAGCGCCGTAGCTCGTCTACAGCGCGCCGCACATCTGTAGAGAGTGTAGTATTTGCTTAACAAATTAGAAATATTATATGGATAGTGATAGTATCAATATGATAGTATCATATGATTAGTATCAATATGATTCTATTTATACTTAGTTGCTATATACATACATACGTAGTCAACACTACAATAAGTGTAAAGTATAAAGATCAACCAAACATATTTTACATATTTTTATTTTTTCAAGCAACATCATGACAGACTTTCATCACTTGCTCTATTACAATTCTTTATTTATTTTTTACATATTTTTTAAGAAGAAACTCTGTGATTTGTGTTAAATTTAAAAAAATATATCAAAAACAGATGCGGCTTTATATTAATATTGTCATGCAACAGTTAATTATAACAAAAAAATTATACTACTTAAAGAAAACATATAACAGTTTTTCGCAGCGGGACTCGAACCTGCGCCTTCTTGCGAAATTTGCAAGAAGGCGCGGGTTCGAGTTTGCTGCGTTCAAATTTTTTTACGCTTTCTTTAAGCAATTTTTCTATCCAGAGTGTGGATTAACGCTTTAAAAATAAGTAAAATATAAAATGTATACTTCTATCTTCACAACACGAAATGACCAATAACACACTCGTAATGCTTGTAGCGATCGTTGTTTAGCGGAAAATGAAGAAAAGCCTTTTTTCTGAATCTCACTCGTAATTATTTTAAAATAATTACTAAGAGAAATAATTCATGTTTTATGAATATATTTCTCTAAATAGCGCCAATAAAATATTGGGCATCACAAAAAAACCCACCCTTAAGGAAAACTTGGCGTGAATCATCCACCCCCACGCTATATAAGCGAGGGTTTCCCCGACGAGTATCAGTTGCGATCCTGCCGCGGTGGGGGAGCTTGCTCGTCGCTATGACAAACTTTTTACGTAACTCATTTGACGACAACTTTCCTACGTGAAGGTAAGTCAGTCACAATTATCAGCGTAAAATGTACATTCAAATAGGTAACTTTCGCTTTTCAAGTCTCAAAAGTTCAAGTTGTTTTTTTTTTAAAAATTGCAAAACCACTTGTCGTCACATTTCATTAATCAGTGCTTTCATTTTATTACTTATACTAAACAATAAGACTTTATTGTTAGATATAAGTAATAAAATGAATAATAATACATTACTAGTCTTGAGTAGTAGAATTTCATTACTTTTATCACATTTTAGATTACACGTCATTATGCGGATAAAGTAGGGGTCACTAAAGTCAACGTAAATTAAGTAAATTGTATGTAGGCTAGTAGCCAACTTTGTTGCACCCATATCAGTGGCATTTAATGCAGTGCGGGGACTTTAGAACTCTAGCAGCGTCCCTCTCGTACTACCTATATACATATAGAAATTATTTAACATACAATTGAATATAATTTACAAATACATCCACTTAGTTTTACGAGAATCATAGAGTTATATGCACTCCTTGTTTTAGCAGTTTATTAAGAGCAGGACATATCATAGTAAGTTGCTCCACAGGTTACTTTAAATCATTAAACATAGTAACCGTTAATTCATCTCGCCTGTATAAAATGTTCATAAATTGACGCCAACCACTGCAGAAGCCATATAGAAAAAATGATACTTAATTAATGGAATAAACTAGCGTGTACATTGATGGCCTAAAAACCTAAAATGATTGATTCCAATATTTTTTTAATTAGAATCTCGTCCGTGGGCCGCTAAGTATTAACCTTTCACCTTTGAGTTCAGTTACCTCGGCCCATTATTGTCGAGGATTAAAGAATCATACTTGTATACCACAAAGGAAGGGCAACACCGACAGTTCGGGCAATTAGTTATCCTTACAAATATAACAAATAGACAATCCGCTCCACAATCTTTCCTCGTAATTGAAAGGAGCACTGGGCTAATAATAAACGACCCGTACTTTACATTGTAACTTACCTACTCAATCTTATAACATTTTTCAAAAGAAAAATATTTGGTACTTAGTATTATACCATCGTTTAGTATTTCAGCCACAATTCATATATAAATTGATGGCCTTGATCGCAATCCAGGCTAAAAAGCTTTGAAACCTAAAATAACGAACAAACCGCGGCCTTCGGCGTGAAACGTGAAGGCTGCCTAATTGTTAGACACTTCAGCCATATAAGGTTTTGGTGTTTACCTACACTTTATAGTATTTGTAATATTTAAACGCAAAACAATATATCTCTAAATAACTATTAATTACAGTTAGCGTACGATGTATCTACCGCATTCAATATACTATTTTGCAATAAGTACAAATATATGAAATAAGTAAAATATATGAGTTGAATAAAATAACATTGAAATGGTCAGCAACACTAATTGTACGCTAGAAATGTATACCTGCTGCTACTACAGAAGTTGCGTGAGAATTAGTTAACATAACTGTTTAGATTAAAGCAGTCGTGATTACGCATTACGATTCGCTCACAAGTCATAGTTATTGTTGCCAACTTGCTATACGCTCGAAAAGTACGTCGTGTGGGAATTATTATATCGCCAGCACAAAACTAATGCTAGACGACTACGACGCCGGCAGCGCCCGGCGATACCACAGTGCTTGTCGAGCTTTTGATTAACGCGCTGTAGTCCGGTGTAGCTTTTCAAATAATTTTAGTAATATCATAATAATAAAAATAAAGATATTCTTGAAATAAAACAACTGTTCAATCAATATTTAACTGTAGGGATGAAATACGTAATAACACTGATACAAACAGATAAGATAAACAAAGCAAAGCTTATAGCACTCGTTTGGCCTAGAAAATTAAGTCTTTATAAACCTGAGCATAAGTATCTATAATAAAAATTTACAATCTACAATAAATTTCCCAATATAGAAATTTAGCATTACTGCAAAAAGATCGCTAACAAGAGCAATACATCTCAAGAGCAATACACGTAGCGTTCAGGAAGATGTAAAGAATCAAATGACGGTTACTTGTATTTGGATTTTGTGGGCCTGAGTCAGAGCGATAGAGGCGTTGGACGATTCAACATTAATTAATATATATTGAATAAAGTATATTCTAAATTTGAACTTAGTTGGAGAAATCATGATCTAGCACTTGTATCTTTCTGTTTATTTGAAGATATCTGTCCGTATCATAACATTCGGTCAATTAAAATTTTCTAAAATTTACCAAAAGACATTACAAAAAGTTAAATTTCTACTAGTGCAGCGGCTTAGCATCTAACGGTAACCGTGACAGTAGTGAGTTCAAGTCGGGGATAAATATTTTTTATTTTCTCGCTCTGATAACAAGACGGAGGAGGGCGTGGGGGTTTGTGTAAGTCACCATCCATCAGGTCCTACTATGTGCATAAACACTCATACATGCTGTAACAACTAAAGAAGCATTTACTTTGAGTTAGGTATTGTAGTTGAACTTTTAAAAAGAATCTTCGTTTCCATCACAAACACTGTTTATGTATCTTTAACTCGAAAGGTCATTAACAAATAACTTCGAGTGACGTAATTGTAATGCAACCCGGTACGGCCGCGGCCTCGTCTGCTGCCCTGTCTGCGGCGCAAACGTACTGCACTTGCACGAAACTACCAATACTGAGTTGTAGGCATTATTATAGTAACAATCAACAGAGGGCCTGCCTTGGGGTGGATTTTAGCGAATTAAAGAAAGAGGGCGCAACAATCGATAGTTGTTGCATAACAGTGCACGGCGTCACGTTCAATATTATGTGAATTATTTAACCTCATGAACCATAGCTAATTTTAACTAGCCAATTGACCGCCTTAGACGCCTCGGCCGCAGTCACCGCCGTGCGCGTCGCGTCCCTCTGCGGTGCTCGCGACTCATGACACGCTGACATGGTGACATGTTTCATTGGTGCATAATGTAATATTTCCATATTCCACATCCACTGTATGTAAGTTCATTTGTGTAACTTACACACTAGACAGACAGTGTATGTATACATTTATTTCTGTCACTGTTTATAATGTCATTTTTATTTACAGATGGTGAAACGTGAGGAGTGAAGAACATGTGGCACTCTATTAGCGCCGCTGGAAAATGCGTAGTCATCATTTTATTTTGTCCCACTAAAAGCAACAGCAGTTGATCGGTTCCGTTTATTTTTAAATAACGTTTTTTGTAATTGCCTAAAACTTCCCGCCATTACTCCGTAACATGTGTGGAGTGCGAGCGATATCGCGAACTTACATCGGCGTGTATACTCGAGCGAAGGAAATAACGTACGGGTATGCTCGGCGACGGGGCAAGCGTAGCTCACAGCCATGAGCGCCCAGCGCCCGCACCCGCACCCGGCCGCCTGTACTCTTATCCACATTTACCGTCCACCGCTGTTGAAGTCATTTCGCCTTAGGGACCTTAGGGCCGCTGCGAGGAGCGGTAATATTTGTCATACAACGTAGAAAGTTTGTTTGTTACTAGGTGAGACGCTCAACGGACAGCGTCTGATCGAGTTCCGGCTTGGCCAGGAAGCGGAGTCCGAGCAGGGCCTGTCGGTGGCGGCGGCCGAGCTGCTGGTGCGCGCCGAGGCCGCTCCGCGCGCGCGCCGCCTCCGCTACACGTTGTGGGCCTTCACCGTGCACGGCAACGCGACCGTGGGCGCGCTGGCGGGCAGCACGCGAGCGCGCGGTGGCCGCGGCTGGCAGCGCGTGGACGTAACGGGTGCCGCGCGCACTTGGGCGGCTGCGGGGCGCGCGCGCCCCGCTGCGCCTGTTGCTGGACTGCAGCGGGTGCGCGGGCCGCGTGCGCCTGCGGCTGGGCGGCGCGGCGGCCGCGCGCCCGCTGCTGCGCCTGCGCCTGGCCGCGCGCGCTCCGCGTCGCCGCCGCTCGCTGGACTGCGACGCGGCGCGCCGGGGCGGCTGCTGCCGACAGACCTACTACGTGAGCTTCCGCGCGCTCGGCTGGGACGACTGGATCGTCGCGCCGGAGGGCTACTATGCTAACTACTGCCGCGGCACCTGCGACTCCTACGCCAATTATCATTCGCAGGTCTTGCATTTAACTGTGTTTTTGCTATCTTATTCGCTAGTTTCAAGAGTACATTTACTTACTTGTGTCCCTGCGACGCGTGTCGCCGCAGGTGGTGGAGGCGGCGCGGCTGGAGCGCGCGGCGTGCTGCGCGCCGGTGCGCTTCTCCGCGCTGTCGCTCATCTACTTCGGCGCCGACTCGAACATCATCAAACGCGACCTGCCCGAGATGGTGGTCGAAGAGTGTGACTGCCCGTAGCGGCATGTACATAGCCTCCGCCGCTCGCCTTCTCTCCCGCTTCGCCGAAACCGGCTTAATCCGAATCGATTATAAATAATACTCGACTTGTGTAATATTTTGTTCCTCGCGTTACAAAGACTATATCCTAACGTCGCGGGGCGCGCGCGGTCGACCGGTGCGCGTGCGCCGCTCGCCGCCGTACGGCACCGTACGCCACCGCGCGCGCCCTCATTAATTTAATACGCCATTTTCTTTCACCCCGTTTGGTGATCGCTTGTAATTATTGTAAACTGTATTATAATAATTATTATAATTATAATAATAATAAATCAACTTTTTCATAATTATTACTACATTTTTTATTTTTATGACATCTGTGAATTGTTCTTAACAAAATAAATATATGGGTGGTGTATCGAAGCCCACAGAACTACAAGCTTAGAATAGTTGTAGGAAGGAATGAATGCTGTAACTTTAAAAAGTTAAAACTCCAGAAAACTTTAGAGGAGGCCTGTAAACACCTCCGGAAACCCATCACAGTTATAGGATGTTATTTTCCTTTAAAATTATGTAAATTTGCCATGGTTATTACGGCAAGTGTACGCACCTCTAATGCGGTTATTAAATGACCAGCGTATGAATACCGTAAAATTAGTACATCGCTAAAACATATTTTTGAATCAGGCGCCCTACTTGTTGCAAGCGTTACAAATCTTTGTTATTCAGCAGACCTCTTTTCACCAGACAATGTCCACTTGTCGGACTTAACCCACGTGAAAGGATATTAGGGTACATATATCTAATGGGTTGCTTACGAAAATCCACGTGTATACACGCTTTATCTTATTCTATCTATAAATACTGAGTCTAATAAATCACAATGTAAATATAAAATATATCACATCAATTGCATTTCTTTTAATCTAAATTTACATTTTTACGTATGTATAAAATAATGTAAATGTCATACTAAATAAAATAAAAGTTTCATAAATAACATTCGCTAATTTACAATTTCTTAGTGTTGCTTAATGCATGTATGAAGTAGAATTTGGGAATTATATTTTCAATCAAAGTAGTTAAGAAATAGTATTGTGGTTCTGTAGAGTGTAGTCATTGTAAATAAAACAAAGAATGACGCACAGACACACACACTCATACAAACAGACAAGCAGACAGCAGGTGGCGTGTCGCGTGTCGCTAGGAGTGCATTCAAAGTCGGACAATAGCGGCTTGTTGCGATGAGATGTGCGATTTGGGTGCGTAGTGCCGCCGCGATGCCTGCGTGACGCGATCGATGCGTCTCCGGACTCTGCACTAGACGCCCTGACGCCGGCCTCCGCCGCCTCCTGGACTGCCGCTGTACAAACAATAAATGTATCTGGATATTGATCTGTTATTCAATTATAAGAAAACAAGTAAGCATTATACACACTGTGCGTTGCACACAAGCTGGTTTTCGATTTTCCCATAAGGTATGTGTTTGCATCAAAATGTTACCTATAACTTCCTAATTTGAATAAAGACCTTATTTTATATAGTGATTTAGCATTTAAATGTCAAATATACAGAGAAGCTACGAGCAAAATCAAGGTTAAGCCTAAAGGCTTCAATGGTATGAGATATGTGACTTCCAGATCAGTCAAGGCAAAAGTCAAATAATTTTATTCAAACTATACGATACAGGTTTCACCCCTCTGTCACTTGACAGTTTTATTAATTATAGTGTTGTGCTTTATATTGTGACCTGTCCCTGGACCTACAACGTTTAAGTAAATAAAAAATTATTAATTACGCAATTAATTGTTATATACCTTATTGCACAAAAATAATAACGAAGAAATATAGGAGACAAAGTTTAGTTGACAAAGGTGGGATCTCTTGCAGCTAAAAAATGGAAGTGGATATGTGAAATGGTTAATTACAACATATAATTTATTTATAAATAAAAAATTACACCATTAAAATCTGTTAAATTGAATGCTCCATCTCAATTGAATCTATTTGTTCTTTTATCTTCCTTGGTCTAACAAAACTATAAAGCGAGCACCAGGCGCCCGCCGCCCGCCGTATGCCGCCCGCCGCACGCCGCCCGCCTCGCGCCGCGCGCCGTCCTGTCTGCCGCCACTAGCTGTTACACAAAGATAAAACCACAAACAGATCTCGGAACATTATCGTTAATGGACGCGTGCGATATCGACCGCGTATTTGGTGCTGATTTTATTGAAGATGATACAGATTGCGCACTTAAACAAGCACTTTCAGCTTACAGATAATATGACTAAATGTGAATGTGAATGTGGTTAATAATTTAGGAATAACTATTTAAAATAAAAATATTTTTTTATTGAAGTAAAATTTCCTTGCATACATCAACGTAATTTTTTAACAGATTAATCGCAACCATGTAACACAAACGATGGGACTTTTCAGCATCGATGTAATTTGATTTTTATCTCATTACTTTTAGTCAATTTCAAGAACATATTATATTATAATATAGACACGGAATAGCAATAAGTAGAAGCTATATATATATATATATATATATATATATATATATATATATATATATATATATATATATATATATATATATATATATATATATATATATATATATATATATATATATATATATATATATATATATATATATATATATATATATATATATATATATATATATATATATATATATATATATATATATATATATATATATATATATATATATATATATATATATATATATATATATATATATATATATATATATATATATATATATTGGGGGGGAAGTTAGGGTTTTGGTCTTGGTGGGAATCGCTGTAAGTGAGAACAGCATTACCTACAAAATGCTAAGGAACCATCTGCTGTGTTAGTGGCGGAACACCTAGTTAAGCAGAGCCCTAATAAGTCCGAGTCATCCACGTCCCCGCCGTCTCCCCCGGGAACTGCTACAACCGCGCTACCGCGTGACCGCCATCTCGAGTTGTAGCTGAGCAGAGGATGCAGGGCGAAAGGCGAATCTTCTGCGCCTTAAAACAGAACTCGATCACTAGGGAGGAAACCCGAAATAAAACCGAGCACGCCCATGGGCTCAAAGGTGGCAGCCCCACCAATGGGCTAGGGTATAGTGGGCTAATCATCCGCTTACCCAAAAACCCACACAATGATTAAAGAAACAGAAACAGTGCAAAACCGGACCGATCAAACAACGACGACCTTTGGCATGAAAATACGGACACGAATTGCTTGCTGGAATGTGCGAACGCTGAGTGAGGATAGTCGACTAGCCCAAGCAGAAGTAGAAATACAACGTTACAAACTGCAAATACTCGGTCTTAGTGAAGTGCGCAGAAACGGATTCGGAGAGCTGAGAACGTCCAGAGGCCTTACATTGCTTTACTCCGGGAAGGAAGATGTAGAGGGTGCCCGTGAAAACGGTGTCGGATTCCTCCTCTCTGGTGATGCAATGAAGAGCCTTCTGGACTGGAAACCGATCTCAGAACGAATCATCACAGCTCGATTTAACAGCAAAGCCCGCAAGATAACCGTCGTTCAGTGCTACGCACCCACTAATTTAGCACCTGAGGAAGACAAGGACGATTTCTACAGTGCACTCAACCTGACACTGGAGAAGATCCGCAAACAGGACATAGTTATCGTCATGGGCGACCTGAATGCAAAGGTTGGTACGGACAACGACGGATGTCAAAGACACATGGGTAGAAACGGGCTGGGAGTCCGGAACGAGAACGGGGAGAGATTCCTGGAGTTCTGTCAAGACAACGATCTCACCATCGGAGGTACTCTATTTATCCACGGAGAACACCATAAGTATACATGGAATTCACCCGATGGAGTCACCAAAAACCAAATAGACCATGTGGCCATCAGTTCAAAATGGCGCTCATCTCTACTTGATGTACGCAACCGCCGTGGTGCAGATATTGACAGCGACCACATCCTACTCGTAGCAGAAATACGGCTCAAAGTAGCTGTGGCGCGAAAGGGCAACGTGACCACCAGGATGGGCAAACGGTTTGAGGTGAGCAAGCTTCGAGATCCTAAAATAAGTGAAGCCTTCAGACTAGAGCTCCAAAATCGCTTCTCCACCCTCGCAAGGGATTCCACTTCTGTCAACGCGGAGTGGAACTACATAAAAATGGCCTACACAGAGACCAGCTCTGTCGTTCTTGGACATAAAATATTCACTCGCGAAGACTGGATGTCACAAAATACCTGGGACCTCATCAACCAAAGGCGTGAACTTCACCTCCAACTCCTAGCAACGGACGACGCTGTGGTGCGTGAAAACCTGAGGCTCCAATACCGCCTGATACGCAGACGCATATACCGCAGTACACGTCGAGATCGACGAATATGGGCGGAAAGTGTAGCGGATTGTGCCCAACGCGCTGCTGACTCCGGTAATCTCAGGGAGATGTATAAGGCAACAAAAGCCTTAGCCGGAAACCGAAGTCAGAGGAACAAAAAGCCCTTAAAAAACAAGAACGCGGGAACATTTTGAGGAAACCTTCCGAGTCCCCAACGATCCCAATAATCAGTTGCCACCCGCTATCAGCCAACCTGCACAATGCCTCGACATTGACGTGTCTCCGCCTACTGGAGAGGAAGTAAAGGAGGCCATCTTGTCACTTAAGAGTGGCAAAGCTCCAGGAGCTGACCTCATTACGGCGGAAATGCTTAAAACCGATATCCCTACCGCCGTAAACGCGCTTACACCTCTCATACGCAATATCTGGTCAGCCGAAGAATTGCCCGATGACTGGAACAAAGGCCTTCTCATCACCGTGCCCAAGAAGGGAGACCTTAGTGAGTGTGGCAACTGGAGAGGCATTACATTGCTCTCGACCCCATCCTAAGTGCTCTGCAGGATTATCCTGGATAGGTTGTCGAATGCCGTTGAACCCCTCCTTCGTAAAGAACAGGCTGGCTTCCGACCCAACCGATCGTGCACGGACCAGATCAATACTCTACGTATCATCCTCGAACAGGCATCAGAATGGCAGAGGGAAATATACATAACCTTCGTTGATTTCGAAAAAGCCTTCGACACGCTGAGGTGGAGCAGTATCTGGGCCCGTCTGCGGGAAATTGGAGTCCCCGAGAAACTCACTAACCTAATACAGGCCATCTACAAGAATTACTCTTGTAGAGTGACACATGACGGCCTCGTCTCGGAGGACATTCAAGTACGAGCGGGTGTAAGGCAAGGGTGTCTTCTCTCTCCTCTCCTCTTCCTTGTCGTTCTCGATGGCATTATGCGTAAATGTACCAGCAATAAGCGCCGCGGCATAGAATGTGGACTTTCCGGCACCTTAGAAGATCTGGATTATGCCGATGACCTATGTCTGCTAAGTCACACACGCGCCGATATGCAAGCCAAACTGGACGACCTACGTGGAGAAGCAACGGAGATGGGGTTAAAAATTAACACCCGGAAGACCCAGGAGATGAGGTGCAGAACAACTAGCTTTCTACCGCTGCTCATCGGCACTGAGGTTGTGGAAAGAGTCCACAAGTTTACCTACCTCGGAAGTATCGTGACTGAAGCTGGAGGGACCGAGGAGGACATCGCCTCGAGAATCGCCAAGGGAAGAGCAACCTTCGCACAGTTGCGCCCCGTATGGCAATCCCGGAAATTGACTAGGAGAGTTAAGCTCAAAATATTCCGGTCCAATGTTAAAACCGTTTTGCTATACGGGTGTGAGACCTGGAAGGTCACAAAAGACATCTCGCGCCAACTCCAAGTCTTCGTTAACCGTTGTCTTCGCCGCATTCTCGGTATTTACTGGCCCGAGAAAATTTCCAACATACAACTCTGGGAACGCTGCGGCGAAACTCCGATCGACCAGCAAATCAAGCGTCGCAAGTGGGGATGGATTGGCCACACGCTCCGAAGAGATCCAGATCACATCCCTAGGCAAGCCCTAGACTGGAATCTCCAAGGCAAGCGAAAACGTGACCGCCCTAAACTGAGCTGGCGTCGGACGGTCGCTGCAGAGGTGGCAAACATAGGGAGGACCTGGAGCGAAGTGAAGCGCGATGCTCAAGACCGGACGGGATGGCGACGCACTGTGGATGCCCTCTGCCCCATCTAGGGGACTTAGGACCTTAAGTCAAGTAAGTCATATATATATATATATATATATATATATATATATATATATATATATATATATATATATATATATATATATATATATATATATATATATATATATATATATATATATATATATATATATATATATATATATATATATATATATATATATATATATATATATATATATATATATATATATATATATATATATATATATATATATATATATATATATATATATATATATTCTTTTTTGCTTCTACGGTTGCTATATTATAATTAAATTATCAAAATTCCTAACAAATCTTTTCCCCACCTTGTATGTAATAATTGGTCTTATACTAGGATTGTGACACCAAAAAATATAAATGCTAATTTATAATGTCAACTAATAACTCCCTTGGTAAGCTAATTTTTAAATTAAGTTAGGAGTTATTAGTTGACATTATAAATTAGCATTTATATTTTTTGGTGTCACAATCCTAGTATAAGACCAATTAATAGCAAATATAAGGGAAAGATCCAATAGCAGATTCTGAATTGACTGTTACTTTCTTGCATCGTCCACAAAAAAGCGGTAGAGACAAACTTCCACTCAATCGACGCGCGACGGTCGACGGCTCCCGTGCGTACAGATTACAGACGGACTAAATACGAATACTTATAAGCTACATATATGAATTCTATTTAATAATATAATATATGTAATTATGTATCTGTATATTATTTGTATATCATTCATTTTATCATATTTATACACAATGTACTGTATGTACTGTACGTATTTATTCTATAAATAATTATATATTTATATATAAAAGAAGAAGATCGTCAATGTTATACTTGAGCATTGTGGGCCAAAAACTTCTGGTATGTGCCGAAGGGGACCTCGTTTTTTTGATGACACGGTCATTGTTACTTTGGTCTCAACTCAACGAAATAAATGAAAATTAAACAAGGAGTCATCAGGTGCCCAGTAGTAACTAAAACAGTTGCCCTCAGCGAAGATTACATATTTATCATGTTACTTACTTGGTTTTTTTAAATTTATTTATTATATTACTTATTTGGAATATGTCATGAGGAAAAGCACAAGAAGAACCTTAGAAAATCAATTTAAATGTTTATTAAACAACAATCGAACAATTTTAACAACAAGATGTGTAGGCCCCCGTGTCGCGTGGGGTCCACAACATCCTCTCCAACAACCTCATGGAATTCAAACTGTTACACTTATCATCGTAAAGTGCGTTTAGAATCTATTTTGATTTCTTTAAGCTATAATAAAAATCATATCGACATACGCTTTCGATTTTTAATTAATTTTTGTTTTTTTTTTTCTTTTTTCTGCACTTTACTTTTTATTGCTCATTTTATAAATGGGTGGACAGAAAGAATCCAAATTAAAGACACTCTACATATTTGAAACATAGTAACTATTCCGTGCCGGAACTCAACGCCCTGCTTGTTGTGTGCCCACCCCAGAATGATCTCGTACCCGCTCAAATTAAAATGTCTTCACTCAACAAAACATTTGTAAAACCAATGAAATCGATATAGTACGCTTAAGAATCACACTACTTACAATATTGACATAAAATGAACATGTCATGGGGATTCGTCTTTGTCCGTTTCGTACGTACGCATGCATTCTTTCTAATGTGCAACATTTACTCTATTTTCCCCTCTGGTGCGGGTTGTATGTGCAGCACATTATACAGCGTTATACAGCGTGACTGCTCTGACAATAGTTATTGTTACAGTAGGCAACTTACATAAATTGTTGTATGCGAAATAGTGACTATATTTTCACTTAGTTATGTATATCACTAAACCATTGTTGTTGTCAGCTAATATAAAAATATTTCAAAAGCCATTAAATGTAGTTAAAATTCTTTGCTATCTTCGGTTCTGTACTTTACTACAATGATTTTATTGTGACATGAGAACTAAAAGCAATTTTTATTATTTTTTATTTCTCAGCTTCATGCTGTATCTCACACATAGCAGGGTAAGCACAGGGAACGTAGGTAGGAGGCAGAAGGCAGTAGGTCGTAGGTACTAAATGTTATAAGACTCCGTTCTCCTCTCTCCGCCTTCCTACGCATTGCGGATAGAAGTGTTTTTTATGAATATAATTTGTGTGATATTAAGTAAGATTAGATTTAGTTATATAAAAGAAACTCTAGCCGTACACGCCCACGTTACAATCAGTGCCAGCGGATAGAATGTGTTTATAGATGAAGATTTAATAACATTTCATGAAATATACTTAATATTTATATTATTAGTTTTTGTGCAAAGACATATAAATCATAAGAATAAAATAAATTGATAAATTTCTTAACTGTAGAGTAATACATTCCATATCACTGATATACCTATAAGTATAGTTTATTAGAAATAATTATAATAACGTATCACTGTGAATACGTATAACTGTGAACTGTGAACTGTGAACATTATGGTTAATTACGATCGCCGTAGTATTTGACCGCGGTATGTATCGCGTCCGTCGCGTCGTCGGGTAGGTATTGCGGCGTCCTTGGCGACCAACCGTCGGCTACCTGCGTGTTACGTATGCCGGAGCATAACATTCCTTGAGGTTTCAATATCTAATTATAATATTACATATACATGTTAATTAAATAAATCTTAAGATAAAAATTTAAACTATCCATAAAATGATTTCTTGCCTCATACCTTAATATAGCAAGTATGATAAAAATATATAAAAGTAAATAATAATACTTAATTCTCGTTGATCTCGGAGTAAATTAGGGTATTATTCTTTTCTAATAAATTTTATTAACTTTTATTATGATTAGTATAATATATATTTAATAAAAATAGTTTAAAAAAACTAAAAAACACGTTTTATAAGTATATCAAACTAACAAGTAAACAATAATTCTTAAAACAGATAGCATTAGATAGAAAAATGCTAATATTATTGTGAAAAGCGTGGGGCGCTTGTTGCCATATTTTCCTATTGAGTTGGTCATTCCTTTTCCCTTTCCCTTCATACTCTAATCTATAAATATGCACTATATAGTTTCAATTGCTTAAATATGGCACAATATGGCACCAAGCGCCCCACGCTTTTTCACAATAATATTAGTATTTTTCTATGTAATGATATCTGTTTTAAGAATTATTGTTTACTTATTAGTTTGATATACTTAAAAGGCGTGTTTTTTAATTTCTTTAAACTATTTTTATTTTTTATTTTTTAGTTGAATGTGGTACATTGTTATTATTTTATTTCTTGTTATTTAATTGAATGGCTGGTGAATAAAATCAAAATAATATATTGTAAAATAAACAAATAATAAATAACAATAAAATAAAAATCAAATAAAAAAGATTAAAAAACAATATTTAGTTTTCACTGGTACGGACGGGATTCGAACCCACGACCACAGCATTAAAGTAACTGCAAAAAAATTACTTCAAACCTGCACCTCAGACCACCCGGCTAACAAGGCTCATATGGTGGTCGGATATACTAACAATTTATATAAGCCACGGTTTCTCAGTGCAAGGAGAGTTACTCTAACTGAGTAAAACTAATAAAAAGTGAAACTAATAAAAGCGAACTAAAAAGCGTATACGCTGTCCACGGTTCTACTCAGTGTCTCTACTCAGCCTAGAAGCTGAAAGCTTTCTGCGAAGAAGAGAAAAGCTTTCGCGGAAAGCTTTCATATTTACAACTACATATTGTAATTCACATGTACGTATATATGTATGTATGTATGTATGTATTTATGTATGTATGTACGTACTCCATTGATGTGACCTTAAAAACCTGTGCCGGTACCTTACGGCTAGTTTAGAAAGTTGCTGCTGTCTCGCTCTAACGGGTGCGAATTAGTGCTGTCCCGCTCTAAATTGAATGGATTCATTCAGGCCGCATATGTAGACATCTGTGCCCGTACGCATCTTTTGTTTGAGCGGCAAAAATAAATTTGTAATAATAACATAAAAATACTAAAAGAATATTTTATATAAAATCGGAGAACATGGCGGACGATAAGAACACCAAAGATGTAAGTTTTTAATTATATTTCAATTGTGCCTAGATACTATTTATTTGAAGTGTAATGTAAACTAGATCTTTGCGCTTATTATATTGTTTAGTTGTTGAGTGTCATATTTATATGATAGCTTTTATTTATACATAATAAGAAAAGCAAAGCAAAAAATAAAGAAATTGTAAATAACATTGTAAACAACATTTTAGCTATTGACTCAATAAACTACTTGATATCCATTCGCCCGTTACCTGCTTTACAAGTTTCATTGTTATTATCAAATTATACCTAAGTTATGTAATTATAACTACTTATGAAGTGAATATTAAGTGGTGTCTTACTTACAATTTTCCCCGTTTAGGTCACACAAAGCGTAACGTCACTTAAAATGATCGCTAATCAATATGTTTCTAATTCGGGGAACGCAAAAACACGGAATATTTTGACATTACATTACTTCTGCCAACCGTACCGTAAAGTACGTCATTGTATGATCCTAGAGAATGCTATATTTATATTCTATTTCAATCGTAAACATTACATAAGCTTCTTGTACATTAGATAAAGATAACAAATATCTGTTATTTCATTACGAGAATACGAGTAATAATACACATATATATTTAATATTTTTAGATCAACCAATTACTAGATAACAACGATAATATCCCTGACAATATTGAAAAGGAAGATGTCACAAAGAGGGAAACTCATTCTATTAGAAACGACACAAACACGAATATATTCCTCCTAATATGTATCATAGGAGTATCTTTAGCTATTCTATTAGAAATAATAAATGTACAAAATAAAAAGGAAAACGTCGTCGAAGATTATATACGCGACAAAAAGTATTACTGGGTGTACTCCGCCCACAGCGACGTACAGAATAGGGATGGCCTTCTGAAGCACGTCCACCTCGTGTTGGGGAGGATGGGGTACGAGGTGAGCACGAACGCGACCCCCTGGACGCTGCTGTGGTCACACGACTACCCCTTCCGCGCTTTGTACCCGCACCTGCACGGCCTGCAGCCGCATCAGAGGGTGAACCACTTTCCCGGCACCGGCTTCATCACGAACAAAGTCGACCTAGGCGACTTCTGACTCCAAATTTATTCCTAAAGCGTTCAAAATACCTGAACATAAAAAAGAGTTTTTGAAATACGCAACAGATAATAAAAACGCAATGTTTATGCAAAAGCACAATCAACACCGCGGCGTGTATTTGAAGAACGTGAGTGCAATTGATTTGTCAAGTGGCGAGAGTTTCGTGCAGGAGTACGTGCAGAGCCCGTTCCTGGTGGATGGACACAGGTTCGATATTGGCGTGTACGTAGTCCTTACATCGGTCAATCCTCTGCGCGCCTACTGGTACAAAGGCGACGTCTTATTTAGGTAAGTCTTAAGTACTCCACTTAACGTTCGTCAACGTACTAATTTTTATTATCAAAAATATTATTAAACATGGCTCCTTGTAAAAAATTTAAATGTGGAGTAGATTGTGCCCCAAATGTTAATTCTTTTATTTGTTTATTTATTTTTTTTAACTTCACGTTTTATCCCTCATATTGCGGAGGGTACTGCATAAACCTAGTGTTAAGATTTAATAATAATGTCATCATTTAGAATTACACTTCCTAAAGTTGTAAAATGCTAAGCTTGTAGGTATTCCCTTTTATAGTGTATACGCTCAAGTCGTACAGATTCTTGTAATATCTTGTTCATGAAACCGTTTTAAATAGAGATTTATTCGTTGATTTTGTTATTAGAATTAAAAGAAAAATTCCGCAAAGGTAAATTCCACAATCTAGAGCGTTTCGCAATCGTGACAACTTGTATGCGAACTTTGATTTTACATTTTGCATTCCACTTGAAATTCCAATTGATTTCCATTGTACTATTATATATTCTACTAGCGGACGCCCGCGGCTCCGCCCGCGTAGATGTCGGTTACCGCTTCAAAAAACCTACCCAAGAAAAACACGATCACTAAAATGATTCCTGGGTCAATTCAAAGACATCGACACTGATATCAACGACGACAGTCGTCTGTCTGTGTGTGGACTGGTGGCGGTGGTTCAGTAGAAATCGTTATATATTATTTTCACCATAACTTCAAAACAGAGCATCCAATTTTAATCATTCAAAGACCAAATATCATTTAAATAAACTATATTTAGTGATGCAATTTATTTTAATAAAAAAAAAAACAAATTTTACCTCTTTATAATTTTAGTATACAAGTATAGATAAATTCAGTAACTAGGTATATATTATTTATATTTAAGTACAATAATGTTATCAATACAGCCTATATATTACTATTATTGATTGTGCAAAGACGTTTGCTTGTCATTAATGTTTATGTTAATACGTAAAACGTCTTTTCACAATTATTTTACATTGTGATTAAAAACACTTTCCGACTTTTCTAAGGCTATTATAAAAGCGTACATACTGTCCAATGATAGTATTGCGGATTAGATGCAATCGAGTTTCGATTACGTACGATTAGTATGACTTTAAGCCTATTTCCAGTATTAATGTTATGTACATAAACTATTTTAGTAAATGGTAATAAGTTTGATAAAAGTTAGAAAAAGCTATTGATATGCAACTGTCAATAATTTTTTTCTTCAATCTTTATTCATATATTTTTTAATTAATTTCTTTAGTAACTAGAAAATCTTATGAGCCGACGTAGGGGTAGCTTTGCATTTTACTCTCATAATGTCGTACATTGTGACTTATGACATTTTCAGATACTGCTCCGAGAAGTATTATCCCTTCGACCCCGAGAACCTCGACAAGTACGTGGTGGGCGACGACTACCGGCCCACGTGGGAGGTGCCGGCGCTGGCGCGCGTCTACTCCGAGCTCGGCTTCAGCATGAAGGACACCTTCGACTACTACGCCACCTTGAGGGTACACACTGCGGCATCACGTTACGTTCGATTACAACCGATGAAACATCTATATTTCAAAATTGTCTTGATTCTACCGCTCTGATTGACCTGACCTGTAGTGCTTTGTCTTAACGAAGGGTAGCGTTAGCTTTCCCCGCCCTAAAAGTTATTATTTTAACTTGGTTTCAAACAAAAAGTGACATATGAATGTGTAACGATATATTAGCATTAATTAATACAATTACACTGCCCTACCATGTGTCACGGATATTAATTTAGTAAAACTACTTAAAATATTGAATTTGTGACAAAATATTACATAAATTCCATTTTTATCGGTCACATAACATTTATTTTATTTTATAAAAGAACAGAGTCGTAGAACTATCGCTTTAATAGCACACATTCAATATAGACAGCAAAGTGCGTCGAGTGCGTCGGTGTATATATGTATGTATGCATATTACGCGAACAGACTAGGTATTGGCTTAGGGAGTTTATAATTGAGCCTATTTTGTTTAGCTCGGCTTTAATGAGTCAATGAGAGGCGTATTAACTAGCACTTGCCATGTAAATCCGTTCACTAGACGATAAATAACACGACACTATGCCAAGCTCGATCAGGGGTAGCAGAAGGTCCCCCGCAAACATAACGTTCCTCTAGCATTATATACTGGAACTTTCATACTTACCCACTGCAAAGCTTAAAATTATACGAATTTATTTTATGTTCTGCTCTGAGAATATTATAATTTTAATTGATTTCCAGTTGGAGTGTCACTATGTGTAGTGAGCATAAATAGAAGCTTTATTATCCGTTTTTCTATTGATGACTTATAAATTATAGAACGGGGAAGCGGAGAGCACCGAGTACAATGCGTGTGTGTGTATAGTTTAGGAATTGGTCTCAGTAACGAGTAACCCACCGACCGTGCTGCGACGATGATTTGAACATCCCTCCGATTACAATATAATATTTATTATGAAATAATATTATTTAAAACAGTGATTTGTGTTAAATGCCCAGGATCACTCCATATGGATATTTAGACTCCATTAACGAATTAATTCAATATTCACTAATAGAAGTTTATGTCACTTTGAATGAGTGTAAGAGAAAGCGCCTGTGGCCTACTGCTGACTAGTGGGTACATAAGTAGAATTTATTACTCTTTACTTTATATGAAAGGGTAAATGCGGCTAACAGGTTCACAAGGCAGGCGCTAGTTCTCTAGCTACTCGAGGGACACATCGCACATAATATGATGCTTTATTTAGACTCCAACATGAAATGCCACATAAATGTCAGGATACACGTTTATATTTTTTCTAAAATATAGATTGTTAATGATATCCTGGTCAATGTGTCATAAATATTAAAATATCTATCATATATTACAATACCGACAACTATATGTCGGAAGTAAGTTCGTGTGCAGCGCGCCTGCACTCGCCTACATTCGCTTGCACTCGCCCGCACTCACCTGCACTTGCCTGGCGCCACGCTTAGCCACTACACGCTAATATGTCGATCACCCCGCGACACGACGCAATGGGATTAACGAATTAACCCTTGCTATATCGATTGTCAGCCACCGCACACCGTGTACACTACTATGTACTATGTACCTACGTACAGACGCGCACGCCGTACGCGATGCTCTCGCACTTGTAGGACGTTTAGGGTTCAGTACCGCCGGCCCTTGTTTTAGCTTTTAATCCTTAACTAAGGTAGATATCGGATATAAATATTTTAAATATCGAGTAATGATATATTCCACTCGGCAAGTATACGCAATACGCTATTTGCATCGGAACTAGTTTCGATGCATAACAACTATTAGTGTTTCCTATTTCTTCTACTTCTCCAAGTGTTATCGGTGTTTGGAGTATTTGGGCTTCAAATTATGTTTCATCATTTGTTTAAGTGTAAAAAATATATTAATGTTAATATATTAATATCTATTGGTCTCAATACGACGTCAGTAGTTACGTTCACATCCCCTTGCATTTGTCATGAATATCTCATAATGAGATTACTATAATAAATAATTATAAATCATATAATATTTGTATTATGTGACTCCGAGCGGGCCAGTTAAACTCAACGATATGTCCAATCTAATTATTTCTTTTAAGTATTTTCAAGATAGATAACAATGATTTCCACAAAATTTACTATTTTGCTAGAAATTTATTAATAATTAATTTTCCCATGCAAATAATCAAAGTAGCTTTGTATATATTGATGATTTGGTTACTGATAAACTATTATATACTAAGTATTGTTCGACACTAGGCCAGATTTCCGTTGTTCAGAGTCCATTTTTCACAATAAAAAAACAGTCCACCAAATTACCACACGTGGAATTAATGAATTGTTCATAAGTTAGAATGACGTTTGTGAAGTGATCACAATAAGCTTAGGGAAACCTGGCTGAGTTTGTTGTGGGCTCTTCTCACCAGGCCGCGATTGGAACCCTCGTAACTTTAGTTTTAAGTCGTGGAGTGTGTAGGTTTCAGAGGGGCAACAAATAGATTTAATTGATTTAAATAATTAAACATTAATTTCTATACTAAATACTTTCATAACAGTAAAACGATTCACGATTTTACATAAACCTATAGCTGTTATATGTAACAGTTATCATTATTTTAAATTTTAAACGTATCGGTTGTATTCGGACGAGAGTTCATTGCGATAATATACGGATATAATATGTTAAAGGTTTTTTATTAGGATAATTTAAAATTGTTACGTTAACCTTATTAAGAAAGTTACAAAGGGTTATTTTCAGGTGATAACTATCACAAAGTGTAAATGTAATTACGGACTTTATTAGGAACTTTTTACTAAGAACCTTTTTATGGTGAATCAAAAATGAAATTCTTTCATTTAGAGATCCTTGTTGAAGGTTGTTTTTAAATCGTTTAGATTCCCCGCTGAGAGAAAACTTAATATGTATATTGCATTAAAGTGCATATTAAAGTGCATAGTACATAGAACATTTTATAAAGCTATTCGCCAAAACAGGATAAAAGAATGAACATACGACAGAAACTGAAAACCAATGACAATGATTTTTTTCTGTTTGTTTATTTGTCCACTAATGACGCAAAAACTACTGGACGGAAAATAATTATTTTTTGAAATTTGAATGCATAAAATACATGTAGCTCCCACCCGGCATTTCATGCAGCTCCCAGAACATATAATTATTATAATTACTTAAAGTTAGTTTAGGCATGCTTATATTTGCAAAAACTTTTAGATTACGCCGAAAAAGCAATTTTATTCTATTCTCTCAGTAACAGTAACAAATAGTAAGCTAAAAGCAAAATGAATCTGCTCAAAAAATCTACTTATAGATTATAATATGTTCATTACATATACTTACTACTAAAAAAAAACATAAAAAATAATCAATTTAATAGTTTCGAGCTAATCGACACAATTGAGCTAGCTAGCCAGTGAAATAAATCAAATCTTAAACTTTAATCCCTCTTCGTCCAAAAAAAACTACTTGCAGCTTGTTTTCTAGCGCTAATGCACAGTTTAACAAATGTTTTATTAATTTGTATGGATTCTTTTTTTTAATCGGACAAATCCCAACACGAGTGCCAACACAAGTGCCCGATTATCATTCATCGTATTGATTGTACAGAAATATATGAAGTTTGTACAGCAATAGTTAAGAGTCCTGATCCGCATAAGTTTTCCCCGTATTCTATAAAATTGTTGGCAAATAAAATAAAAAGTGAACTAAACTAAACTGCTTTGATTACCGATCACTATTATTAAGAGACGAGATATACCTATTTGACATGGTAATAGCAGAATACTTGAAGTTCTAAACATTGAGGATAATTTTTATCTTTATGTGCAACGCAAGCTGCGTAGGAAAAATAAACGCTAAGACGGTTAAATTAAACAAGTACTAAACATGAAACAATTCCATTCTTATTTAACAAGAGTGGCGAATAGTAGACAATTTTTAAGACATTTACAAAAGTAGACATTTGTGTAATGTGTACATTACATTACAATAATAGGCATTTTGTAAATTTGCAATATTATAAAAATATCGCAAATTTATAAAATTTATTTCCTCCAAAGATTTCTATTTAAAGTATAGACTATGGCGTAACTAAAGTTATGTAAATTCAATTTCGCTAATTATTACTTATAATGTCACCAACAAATGAAAAATAATCATCGCAATATTTTTTGTGACTCATCATATTGTTGAAGCACTTTGCCTGATCCTTCGCTAGATCTCAGGCTTTCAAGGTATTTTAGGGATCCTTAGATGACCTATAATACATGAGTAGGGTCGGTACAATAGGCAAAAGGATAATCGACCTTCGCTGGCCTCATTCCATTAAAATATCTATCCTAATGTAACCGTGGAGGCCTAACTTGGGTTAGAATTTTTCAAAAACACTTTAATGTGAGTACCTAATATATGTTGTTAATACTTATGTTACGTCGCAGGGCAAGAACACAACGCGCATGTGGGAGGAAGTGCAGGAAGCCATCACGGAGGTGTTGCTGGCCAAGGAGCATCATATCGTAGAGGCAGTGAGATCTTTATTACTGTTTGATGTCAATTATTTGAAATTAAAACTATCAGAGTATACAACAAGTTTCTTTATAATATATAACTTTTATAATAGACTATAAAAATTGTATATTTTAAACAATAGCTGTTAGAATATAGATAAAGTTATAAGTTGTAACATCTAATTAAATGAAAAATCCATTCAAAGCTACATATTTACGATAAATATGCAATTTATTAAAAAAAAAATATGAATTGTTGAATTTTACGTTTGTATTATAGTAGCTAAAATGTCGTTTATATTTTTTCTAATACTCCTTAAGGATCAGTCAGTCTTTTGCCGTATAGCCGCAAGCAGTATCTATTTGAATGTCAACAAATCAACTCATGCATTAGTGTGTAATGTTTCCAGCTGAAGAGCTACCCGTCGCAGAACAACTTCTTCGAGCTGATGCGATTCGACCTGGTGGTGGACGAGGAGCTGCGAGTGCGCCTGCTGGAGGCCAACATGTCGCCCAACCTCAGCGCCGCGCACTTCGCGCCCAACCGCCTCCTGTACGAGCAGGTGCTCTACAACCTGTTCACGCTCACCGGACTCGCCAGCGCCGCTCACACGCACACACGCGACGACGCAGAGTGAGACCCATTTCAACTTAATTACATTACCTACTGGATATAACGATAACGAACTACGTCCCTCAGAAGTACACGAAAAACACTTAATATTTATACAAGACACTAAACCCTATTACTAAAAACTGGCTGCTCTCGTATAGACGACAATGGTCTATAGACCCTATATCGTATAGTATATAGGAAGCATTGCTGAGATAAGCGTGGGCATACACACAGACAAGCAGGACAAAAATGAAAAAATTATAACTTATTAATTTGATAAATGTATCATAATTGTTTTTTCTATATATCTTCCATGCAACAAACAAACAGCAATTATTTATATTTTTAACATAAGTATTCAATATTATCATTACTTCTTGATATTGTTATTATTGTGTATAAACTATGTCATTCCATATTATTTAGTTTAAATGTTTTAAATGATTTAAAACACAACTTGACGAGCTATACAGAGGTTCCCGCTGCTAAGCCTGATGATACCATGTCCAACCGTGTGACATTCTCAACACAAAAAGTGGTGTAGTAAGCTTATTTTGAGAAACTAGGCAGCAGTTATGTTGTCGTCCGGAAACTACTATTCGTCACAAAAGGGCCGCTGGCGACATCTTGTATCGCTTTAAATGTTTACGACGTCCGCGTCAGCAGATTTATGTAGTGTTTTTATTATAGAAATATATAGACAGTTCCTGTATGGATGTGGACAACTATACAACACATTGTATATAAATGTAGTGAATGTAAGACATGCTGAATTATCACATATTATTTTCTTTTAAACATGAAAACATTTCAGCATGTCAAAAAAGCATGTGAAAAATTTATATGATAAATGAGTATATTTAGTTTAAATATACTCATTTGTCATATAAATTTTTCAACTTTAGTTTATAAAAGAAAATATTTTGACTTGTCCTCTAATTACACAGCGCCAAGGAAAGTTAATCAACTCGAATCCCTCTTATTTTACTTTACATATTTTTAAGTTCTGTAGTCTCGGGTCATATTGCATGCTCTAATGCGCACCTGCCACAGCGCGGAGGCGGCGAGCAGCATGGTCACCGCGCAGAAGAACGTCGCGGTGTACAGTGCGGAGTGCGCGGGCGCGTGCGGCGCCGGCTGCGGGACGCGCGTCGTGTGCGCGCTGTGCGCCCGCTGCGGGGGCGCGCGCCTGCGGGACGCGCTGCGTGCCGCGCACGCCGAGCACCTGCGCCGCGGGGACTTCCGCCGACTGTTCCCACCCACGATGGTACTCCGTACTTTATATGTACACTACTCTGTGTGTCTTCTTACTAGATGCTACCTTTATATATAAACAGCAATTGAAGTGACTGTCTGTCAATGACAAACAATTGAATTGGGAGACCGCAAACCGTTTTTAAGTCCACCAGTGAAGTGTACTCGCAACTGACGCGAAGCTAAACATACTAAATAGCAAATATAAAATAATCCTCATCGGGCGGTTGGTCTTTATCGTATTTATATTGTATGAGTCGTCTCTCGGCGTCGTCGATGTACAAACATTAGTAATAATTAGACAAAAACCACAAAATATGAGGAACAGTTCATTGCTCAATGACACAACATGTGTGTGTGTGTGTAGCGTGTCTCATTTAGGTTATCAACACTGAAAACAAACTTCACTGAACACGCTTTACTATACTCTCTGCTAACAAGATAACGTGCTATCTGTATATATTGTAAATATGAAATACAAAATTCAATAAAACGTCTTCAAACATAAGTTATGTAATAGTAACATGAATTTAAAACTTTGACTCTATTTACAGAAACCAAATGAGAAAAATGAAGAAAACCTGAAAAACTTAAACCACATGAATAAGCTTTTATACTTGTGGTTCCAGGGGAAGTGCAATAATGACGTCACGTGGTGTGCGTAGAGAAAATATATATTATTTATTATGAACTAAGTATTTATATAAATAAAAGATAGTTACATGTATAGTTTTATTATTACTGTACCATAGATTGTAACAAGCCCAGTATGTAACTGCCCAGGTCTTCGTCTTGATTTGTCCACGACACGTAAATGCTCTTAGTGTTATCATCTTCCCCTTCGACTTTGATGAGGACTGACTCTACAGAAATGTTTCCATCAGATATGGTAATGGACCATCCCTGGAGTTTCTCTGCCAGCAAAGACTTGAGCTTCTCTGCGGTCTTGGCGGCAGGGCCAGGGTCATCAAAGCGCACAGTACTCGTAAACCTTATGACATGTCTGTTTATGCCTATTTCGTCACAGATCTCATCTATATCAAGGAAAGATAATCTGTTGTCTTTCACGCAAAGCACGCCATGGACGACTCTTCTTCTTTTAGGGTCAGGAGGCTGAGCATTATATCTAACAGCTTCCGCTTTTAACAATCTCAGAGAAACATCAATTGGTATCTTAGTAGGAGTATTGATAATGACAGTCTCTCCATTGGCTGGCATGTAACAGTTTATTTTAAACTCTTTCTCAACTTTATCTTTTAAAAATTCCATTTTTTGTGCCTCTCCATGGACAAGTAATACATTTTTTGGTTCACAGTATTGAATTAATTGCATAATACCCTTTGCATCAGCATGAGCTGAGAACGACATATACTCAACAGCCATTTTGACTTCCACAACTTGTCTATTTTCAAATTCAATTTTTTTAGCACCATTTAAAATCTTATGCCCAACCGTGCCCTGTACACAAAATCCGGGCATAATCAACATGTTCTGCTCATAAGGTGCCCACTTCTTAAATATGTTCAAAGACAAACCTGCATGCAACATCCCAGGTGTAGCAAACACCACCATGGCACCTGGATTGTCAATGTAGGATTTGTCAAAAGGCTTAATGTGTTTGAAATCAAACATGTTCCTTTGAACAAAAGTCTTTCGAATCTTTTGATTAGTCCATGTTATAAACATTTTGTAATAGTTGTTGGCTTTCTCTGTCAGACCCAATGCAAAGTAAACTGGATATTTTAAATTCATCCGCTCCCAATAAGTTTCTAATAAAATACAAAGCTCTTGGGCTCGTCCTAAAGCAAACACAGGAATCAACACTTTTCCACCTTTTTCAACACACTCATGAACTTTTTTAAGAAAGTCTCTCTCACGGCATCTCTTGGAATCTCGTATTGTTGTTGCATATGTTGACTCTGAAATTAAAAGATCAGGACGGCATTTATCAATCCAAGCTGCTCCCAAGTGCCGATCCGGAGTCATGTTGTAGTCTCCTGTGTAAACAACAGATTGAGAGCCAACCCTGATCCAAAACATTGCTGCACCAAGCACATGCCCGGCATAATATGCTTTAATTTCTAATTCATTATCTACCATCACAGATTGATGTAGTGTAACCGCTGTAACCTTTTTGATGCAATCTTTTATCATCTGTGATGTAAAAAAGTTAGATTCACCTTTTCTCTCCACAGCAACTTTCCTCATGTCTTCTAACAAAATGGGGGCAATCGCTTTTGTTGGATGGGTCATATAAATTGGGCCTGTATAACCAACCATTTCTGACATATACGGTAATGCACCACAATGATCCAGATGAAAATGAGAAATTATCACACAGTCGATTTGGCTCGTTATTGGGCCCTCGGGAACGATATATGAGAAATCTGGAAATCGTCTCTCATCATTATAGCCCATATGCATTCCGCAATCCAACATAATATTTTTCCCTCCCATTGATAACAAAATACAACTTCGGCCGACATCCTGACCGGCTCCTAAAGGAGTTATTTTAATATCCGGCATTGTAAATTTATTGAATTCCAAAAAGTGTACTTCTTATAATACGCAATAAACAAACAAATTCAAATATCAGATCATGTATTTGTTGTCATTATATTAAAAATACCTAAAACGTTAAATAGTTACTACATTCACTTTGTATCACTATTGAATTTCTAACGAAGGTAAGTAAAATATTGTTTTACATTTACGTATCTTATACGTATAGCATTAACTTTAAACTATAGGAATAAAAGATAACCTTCCGTATGAAACTTATATTTCTTGACATTTGCTGTCAGATTTTTTAACAATAAAACTAACTTTACGGTGTTACCATTATTTATTTATTTATATTTTGGAAACAAACAGTGCTATTAATAATTATAAATGTTGTACATAATTAATCCTTAAACCAAAACAGTTTCCTATGATAATTAATACATAAATAACTTTCAGAGTGTAGAAAGCATATTAAATATTACTATTATAAATTAATTATAAAATGGTAAAAACTTTAATGTTTATCGAATAAATAAATTATAATACATGGATTTAGTTTTACATAGACCAAATAAAATATAGCACTTTAATAATAACAAGGTGTTTTTAGTTAACTTTGGATAATGTTGATCGTGTCGGTCATTATTAATCTGCAGGCAGTGGTAATTGTGGACCATTAGGCACAGAACACATCTAAAACTAATACCCTGTCACACAAGTCCACAGTCTATACCAAAGACTACAGTAAATAGTAATACATAAATATAATGTGCTGTAGTGTTGGGTAGGACAAATAAATAAGAAGAGTTTGTATGAGTTACTCATTTTAAAAAATGAGGTGGGACAATGTACCACCTCATTTGAAGTGGTCCTCAAACGATGAAAATATGAAGTCTCAGAGTTCATTACTTTTGAGGATAATAAAAATTAGAGATTGTGTATAGTGTTTAATAACTACTTATAAAAAAAATACCATTTTATAATTAAATTAAAAGTCATTATTAGACTAAGCCAAATAATTACACTTTTTACAAATAAAAATTTATTTTCATTACATTTATTGTTACTTCAAACTTAAAATTAAAAAATAATGTCTAATATTTTTTATACAAAACTTCACGTAACATTTAAATGTATGTAATTTTTTTTCAAGAAATGTCGTTTTTAATATAAAAACGACAATTCTTGAAAAAAAATATAGGTTAGCATTTCGAAACCAACGTAACATAAATGTAGTGTTACATGTGAGTGTGACATTTCAAACAACACGCGACATTTCTTTCCGTCGTTCATTTTGTCCCATCGCCTTGTCAAATGTCATGCATACCTCAAAAAGAGTAAGCGGGACAAAATCAACTCTTTCGTAAAAGTTGCATTCATTCATTCATGAGTGAGTGAGGAACAATGTCACCTCAAAATTGAGGTGGTACAAAATATGTATTTGAAGTGATGGGACAGTTCATTCTTTTGTATGGGACATTTGAAGCGCCTCTTGTATGAGGTGTCCAACACTAATGTGCTGTATAGAAATGAAATAATGTTGATTTTGACGTATAACAACTTACATGTTTTGTTTACGATATTATGAATCCATTAAAATAAATAATAAATAAGTATAATTAATAAAAATTAAATATAAGAGTGACTTAATTTATAATTGTTTCTAATTATTTTCGATTATGTGCGTGAGAGAGCGTGTCTGATAAGATTTAGTTACGTTATCGTAAGTTGCCGGCCGCTTAGTGTAGACGTGTTTAAAATTACTCTTTAAACAAAAAACATTCCTTTAGCATGTCTGGTGAATCCTCTAGCACCAATGAAAAAAGAAAAGTGGCATTAATTACTGGTATTACTGGCCAGGTATGCTTCAATGAAGTGCTAATGTTTTAATGAATTTTTTTATATCAATCCCTTTTATTTACTATACAATTATTAAATTTATTCATAAAGTTTAACGTTTTTACATTTTTTATTGCTAATTAAAAATATGTAAAGAAATAAATACATTTCTTCTTGTAGGATGGGTCTTATCTTGCAGAGTTCCTAATTGAAAAGGGATATGAAGTACATGGAGTCCTTCGTCGTTCTTCTTCTTTTAACACTGGTAAAATAACAATATAATAGGCGTATTTTACTGCAGTATATTCATGGGAATTACATTTTGATGTCATAATATGTTTTTATTATGATATTTTGAACAGGTAGAATTCAACACTTATATGAGCAGCCAGCATGCCACACCGGGGGACAGATGCACTTACACTATGGAGACTTGACAGATACAACATGTCTCATTAATATTATTACTAAGGTATTTAACATTTAAAATAATTTAACAATGCTGATACTTTTTTAATTAATTATTATAAAATTGTTTTTTCTAATTTATAATATTTTTTCAATAAAATGCTTGTTAATTGCATATTTATATAATATGAAAAGAACCTGAGATTGTTTGTAGTATAATTAATATCCTTAAAATATATCGTAGATTTTGTTTCAATACAGACACAGAGTACTCCATATTGGATAAGTAAAATCCTATTTATTCACTTAAAACAAATTTTTTGGACATTTCCAAAACAATTTCCTGAAGTTTCTCTACAGAGAATATATGTTTGTGCCTGTAGACTAGTCTGTACAAATATATTTAAGTATAATCAATAGAATATTTACTTACACAATAATAATTTCAATATTTCCCATTTTCAAGGTCTTACATAAGACTATTTTCTATTGGCTGATATTAAATAAAAGTAGTCAAACAAACATGCCCTGGGTATTGTATGAGAACTAGAATGCAAGAAACACATAATGAGAATGGTATTGATATTTAAATTATACATTATTCCTAGAAAATTAACAAGCAATAATTTAAATTCTAGGACATGACACAAACATCATCACTGTTTTGTTTGAATGAGAGGTTTGTGGATACAAGTTACTTTATAATTTGAGAGCTACACATGTGCTATGTGCTTGTTCATGGGTATACCTAATGTGTAAGTTGGATGCTATATGGAGTTTAGTGCTTAGGTATAATAAATATTTGTATGGATTTGTATTACTTTGTTTTCAAAGCAGACAATATCAATGAAATTGAATTTAATATAATCTACCTATATACAAAATATTGGTATCGCCGATAACATGGCAATTCTGTGAAATATAAATTCCTTGCCACGTTTAAAGATATTATCAACTTAATGTGTAGATTATAATCTAGATGTAACTTGTAATCCATTAATAGTAGTTGTATGAGTAAAAATAGTGACATGTGTATTTATGTATGTATGTCTGATAAATGTTTAGTAAAAAGTCTTTTTAGGCGTGTTAAAATGCCACTTTAGATGATTAAAAAATGTTTTTAAATATTATAAATATTTATGGCTAGTAGTAAAATCTTTTGAATGAGTAAAATCACTGTCAGAGTATAATAAAGTTCCCTAAAAATAGCAAGTAATGTTTTTCGCGTAAATTTTAAATTACTTTGTAATAAAATTGATAAAAAACCACTTAACTATGGAGTACTTGCAAAACTTCCATTTTCAGTTTATGTAAACTGTGCTCTGAGCACTGAGCACAGTGCGAGCCGAGTGCGGGTTCACAATATTCAAAGGACATCTTATTATTTAAAATGTACATATGATTTACGTATAAGACACATATAGTATAATAACATAACTATCGTTTCATAGTTAACTTCTTATAAATATGCTATTAAATAAATGTCCAACGTGGATTCAGTTTACTCATTTTGATGATACGCGGATTACATTTATTCATTGACACGTATACACATGCAGTGCGTCGATTCCAGGTGAGGCCCGACGAGATCTACAACCTGGGCGCGCAGTCGCACGTGAAGGTGTCGTTCGAGCTGTCGGAGTACACGGCGCAGGTGGACGCGCTGGGCACGCTGCGCCTGCTGGAGGCCGTGCGCGCCGCCGGCCTGCAGCGCAGCGCGCGCGTGTACCAGGCCTCCACCTCCGAGCTGTACGGCAAGGTGGCCGAGGTGCCGCAGAACGAGAGCACGCCCTTCTACCCGCGCTCGCCCTACGCGTGCGCCAAGCTCTACGGCTACTGGATCGTGGTCAACTACCGCGAGGCGTACGGCATGTTCGCCTGCAACGGGCTGCTGTTCAACCACGAGAGCCCGCGCCGCGGCGAGAACTTCGTGACGCGCAAGATCACGCGCGGCGTCGCCAAAATACACCTCGGCCTCATGTCGCACCTGGAGCTCGGCAACCTGGACAGCCGCCGCGACTGGGGCCACGCGCGCGACTACGTGGAGGCCATGTGGCTCATGCTGCAGCAGGACGCGCCCGACGACTTCGTGGTGGCCACGGGCGAGGCGCACAGCGTGCGCGAGTTCGTGGAGCGCGCCTTCGCGCACGTGGGCCGGCGCGTGGCCTGGCGCGGCGCCGGCGACGCGGAGACGGGCGTGGACGCGGACTCGGGCGCGCTGCTGGTGCGCGTCAACCCCAAGTACTACCGGCCCACCGAGGTGGAGCTGCTGCTGGGCGACGCCGCCAAGGCGCGGCGGCGGCTGGGCTGGGCGCCGCGCGTCACCTTCGACCAGCTCGTGCGCGACATGCTGGACGCCGACCTGGCGCTCATGGCCGCCAACCCGCAGGCGTAGGCCCGCCTCCTTGCACGAGTATGAAGAATTTACAAACAATTACGATATAAATAAGTATAGTGTATGACTAACATCTAGCGAGCCTCAGGAAAGTTTCTGAACGAAAGAGATTTCGTTTGATTATATTAAACAACTTTTAGTTATTTATTTGAATCTGTATATTTGTACGTTGATTTGATTCGCTCTTTACACATGTATAAATATATACGCTAAAAAGTATTTTTGTTGTTAAATCATTTTATATTATAGTAAAGATATACAAGTAATCAGAGACAGTTTTACTTCCTCTACCTCGGCCGAGTTGATCCCCGTGTACTTCTGTGAGTATATACGTATCTATAAAAAATATGTTGTTCTAATCTCGCTCGTACAGATGTTTAAAGAAATAAAAAGATCAAAGCTAGCAAGTAGCTTATTAATCAAATTTCAAGTATTTATTATTAATGTGTTAAGTTGATGTCGTTTTAATAGTATGGAGGATGCGGCTACGTGTCGGCTCGTCTTGGACGAACCGCCTTCCTCCGCTTTCCGCCGTTAATTATACGATTCAAAATTGCATGTCTACTTGAATATACATAATTTAAAAAAAATTAATTACACACCTACTTTCATCACATCGTTCGACTTAGAAGAGTATATTCAGTATAATGTACTTAGGACGTAATTTCGTTTCTTAAATTAAAAGCGGGCTGAATTCGTCAATTATTGTAAACTCAAGCGTCATCTTTATCAAGTATAATGAAGTTATATCCGCTCAAGGTTGTACAGGTGTTATCTGAGACATAATGACACAAATGACATTTAATGAAATTTAACTTCAACAAAATGAAATTTAATTCAATTCCTACTATATCGAAAATTTGTTATAGGTATGATGTAAAAAAAAGTTAACTCACAAAAATTATAACTCCACCTGGACTGTCGTAGCGCCCTTACGACATAATAGTGAACAAGCGATCATGAGAAAAGAAGAACCTCACTTTTAAGGATGAAACATTTGGAAGCCTTTCGAAGGATTAATGAGGAAAGAATATTAAAATAACTTGCTGCTGGTCTGGATGAAGTCTGATGGTTTATTAAACAGAGAACATGCTAGCACAACTTATAACGTAGTAATAAGAAATTACAAATATGACGGTGAAACAAAAATAGTATATATAATGCACAAAGGTACTCAATACGACAATAAAAGTAATTGCTTTTCTAAAACTGACAGGCATTCCTACATGCCATGCCGTGAAAATGGAACTTTCAACCAAAAGTAATTATTGGCAACGGGCAGATTCTGTTAAACGCTCTTAGTACTCCCGTTGACGTCTGTATGTCAGCAGCACGTACAACTCTATCGGTCCCCGGAAGAACTGCAACAATTCGTCCCAATTTCCATTTTAGAGGTGGTAGATTTTCTTCCTTTTTCGCCACCAAGGAATTAAGCTACAGCTTAAGCTTTATTAAAAAAGCTTTATTAAAAAAAGCTACAGCTTGTCCCTACAGGAATGTTACTTAGTGCGTTGTTGTAATTAATTTACATACTATTTACTCCATCTCATCCAGAAATGTTGTCGGAGTTACACAATTCGTTGAAAACTAGTTTAATGACCAAACTATCTCAACGAATCGCTACTACTTTTTAATAATTTTGTAAGCTCATTGTACGCACCAACAAATGATGTACCGTAGTCAAAAAAGTTATCAGTGGGTTTTCCCCTTCACTAAATAAATCCATATAAGGTTAGTAATAATCTTTTACATGTTAAGTCCCTACAAGTAAATGATGAACAGCTTTGGTAGTGAATACACCTTAACTAACCTACATCCGCGATCTTGGCGACTTACGCACGCACGCACGTCATATGGCCAGCGTAATCTACACCAGTTGTCTCAAAGGGATGACTACCTGGAACAACGCGCTCCCGTGGTAAGTTTCCCGTTAAAGGAGTAACAATCCGACCTTTCATTCGATGACATCGCAAACATTTATGATAACAAACTTTCGCTAAATTGCAACTCCTAGAGGCCAATAGATTTCTCTAATTGAAGCTAACAATAACTGAGGACGCATTAATCTATTATACTCGAAATCAAATTATATTTTCGTAAAATGATGAGTGGACTGTAATACTAATGGGTAATAATATAAATTGTCACATCGTCCTCCACCACGCATTAAATTATTTCCGTCTAAAAAAAATTAAACTTTAAGAGAGGAGTACTCTTTGGTAAACTTTGTTTTTAATCAATAAACTATATTCTGAAAAAGATTCCTCTTGACATTTCAAAATAGCTAAATTCAATGCATCTTTTAATTCATCTTCAGATAAAAACTTATATCTTGTTGATTGTTTTTTTGCTAATTCCAACAAACCGCAATACATACGCTACAGAACCAATGAGACGTAAATAGTCAGAAAAACGCTCAAACTGAACTAATCTACTACATAATGTACCGTTAATAATGACGGCGCCTAACGAAACTTAAAAAGGCCAAAGAGACGAATCAGCAAGTCAGCTGCGTGAACAACCACCTGCCTATACATCTTTTCGACGTCAGTCGACGACGACGTCATACGTGCTTATGCTGTCTGAAACGAAGAAGACAATAAATCATTATGAATAGTAGGTCCTACCATCTGTAGGTCGTTAAAGGTAGCACCCGACGAAATGGGCAGCTTGCATTAAACACTGCACGAAATTTAGCACTGGCACTACATAAGCGCAGAGCCCCGTGATTCGGAATAAAATTAACAATGTGATTCAGCTCACGTTTACATTCTGTCAGGTGACCTAAAAACTCATATTCGGACATAAATTGACAATACATTTTATCAAGAACAGAATTCGCTTTCAACCTTTGCTCAAGAGGCAGTAATACACCTAGTAGCTGTTTGAAAAAGAATCAATATTGCTTAAATTGCAACATACATTTTTTGAAAGACTATCCAATATAACCTGGTTTCACACAGCCAGCCAACCTGTGGTTTACCATCACCTAATTTAATTTTATATGATATTTAGATTATGGTAACCTTTACATTTAAGACAAAACTAAATGTGTGTGAGAATTATAAGTAACTTTTCTTATAGATTTTTACAGCTTTTTCCCGAAAAACCCAAATATGTTTGGACCCAAATATACCTATACATAGCTATTAAACAATTATTAGTATTGCTTTATACCACAAACAAAGTTAAAATAATGTTAGCATTAAACTTAATGTGCCTTTAAACTAGGCGCGTACTACAATACCTAAAATAATGTAAGGTCTAAATCTTACTGTACCTAATAAATAAAAAATGGCACGGTTTAACTTTCTGAACATTGCTGTACAATATAATATACTACCAATACAATATAATATAACGGCAAACTCACCTTATACAATAAGCTTATGCTAATTTATGTTACCGTTATGTGTTAAAGTTAGTAAATTTAATTAAAGTTTACTAACTTTAACCTTTAAAGTATTTTACACCATTGAATAAATCCACTTCATCCATATTCCAATTGCAAATAAAAGTTTCTTTTTTCAATACTTTTGGAATAATATATATTTATCAAATATAACAGGTGATTCTTTGTATCCGGTTCGAAACCGATCACATGAAGGATTTATGAGCAAAAAAATATTAAAAAAAGTCTTCTGGTTTATTAAAAGGACGAACGTGCTTGTAAACTTGTAATAAAGAAATAATTAATAAGAAATATGATATATACGGTTAAACAAAAATAAAAACAAGTACATAAAGGTAGTTAATACTACAATAGAAGTAATTGCTCTTATGAAACACACAGGCGTTCCGACAATGTGTATGAATATGCGCATATATAAACTTATAACTATATTTTAAAAATGTATGTGCAAAATTTTTACACCATTTGAAAAAAATCTCACAAAGTTTTTAATATTTATTTATGATATTATCATAATTATGTACATTTCTTAATATCAATAACATTACAATCAGGCGGATGTTAATGTATTACACACTATTTATGCATTTATAAACATGAAAATTAAATTAAATAATTGAATTTACTGTTTTAATCCAAAACTAAACGTCATAAAATAATTTTAATTAATTTTAAATTTCTATGTTTAACAGCATAGAAAACGTTTCTTTCTGAACGATTTAAGAAGTGGCGCTTTCGTTTACCGCAAAATTGGCGCAAAATACGAAAGAGCCTACCAATGAACGATGGGGTTAAAATCATTTTAATATTCCTTTATTATTTTTTAAAAACGGTTTATTGATAGCAAGTATTACTTAATATTTTTATTTTAAATAAATTATATTTTATTGCAATCATTACGTTTATGTGCGGCCATTATGTGAAAAGTACATTTATGAAAATAGTTCACATGAGAATTTGCAATGTAGTAAGACTTTATCAATTAATAATTCTATTTAATTATTTTGTTTAAAGTTGAATCGATGTATATTTAAATATACTAGTAAATAATGAAATAAATTATGCGCATATTGATATTTATAAAAGTTAATTTAAAGATAATTTCACAATAAAAGCTTTTATCTTTGAAGTTTACTTATATTTAATATAAGTACATTAAAGTCAAAATAAAAATGTATTTATTTTATTTTAGTATTTGTATGAGCACAATAATTAAAATTTACTTATTTATTTAATATTTTAGTATGAATCAACCGATAAAATGTTTAATGTGTTGGAATAATGTTTTTTATTATTTTTCTCTATATCTAACGGAAATGGTAATGTCAATTTTGAGAAGTATCAATTGTTCAAAGTTCTATTATGTGAACTATTAGTACCGCGTACCGCTTCACCCTTGAAGCATACAACAAACGTGATATAGGTCTATTTTTCTCAAATACTTTTTAATGACTCTTTTATATAGAATGTAGTAACTTAGTTAAATAAGCTTTAGTGATTGTTTTCTGTATTATTAATATTTTTATTTTATAATATTATATTTTTTTAATTATTCTTATTTTTAAAATGGCGCATGCTCAATGTGAGTTCGTGTAAAACTAAAGTGAATGTGTCGAGTGTCCATCCCGTCACCGCCTATAATTCGAAACTTACTTTGTGAATGAGACATGTGCGACGTTGCAGCTCTGATAGGTAAGTGTACAATAACTACATACACGGCGTTTTATTTTGGAATGTTTATTAAATTATTTATTTTGTTTAAAAAAAACATTTCGTTATTTATAAAAATAAAACTTTTTTTATAATTTTGCTACATTTATAAAGACTAGTTTAAGTTATGCTTCCGTTATATATGCAACATCTAAACCTGTATAATAGCAGCGTTTTACCTGAAATAAAACCCACCTAAAAGCCGGAATTCGGTGGCGTCAACTGGCGACTACCCGCCATATTTTAGTTTCTTTTGAGATTGCACGTCATTTGGAATCATTTTCTCAATACACACCGGCCAGTTATGTTACTTATATTTTTATGTCAATGTGAATTTACCAAAAAAATGTAAATAATAATAAAAGCAATAAATAAGTGTTGTGAACACATATTTTTAGTAACCTTTCAACTAAAAATTGTTTCATAAAACAATATCTAAAGCAAATAATAAAGAACAATTGGGTGATTAAACATCTTTTTGGGAACATCATTTTTGAATTCACAAATAAAATAAAAAATATTTATTAACAACATTTTTAATTGGATTATAAAATATTCATTTAATGTCATATTATCAATAATGGTAACTTTAAATAAATAACCAAGAGAATTCGATTTACATATAGGTATAGCAAAGAAAATTTTCATTTTAAGTATAAAAAAATTAATTCAATGGTATAAACAATTGTGATATATTACGGGAGACATTGGTTTTTTTTAACACCTTGCGTTTATAAAATATATGGAAAGTATTAGCTGAGCGCCAGTTACCAGGATCTAATATATCATCCGAGCTAATATATGACCAAAACATTTTCAGACAAACTTATAGAAGCAACCGTTGATCGAACACTTCTCGGCGTTGCAACGATACCGACATCTTTAAATACAGTTTTAACCAGCTTCTATGAAAAAAAATTGAATCAATTCTTAGTATATAAGTCACATAAAAATTGAACTAAACAAGTCCCATTAGGACTTTTGAGTTAAATCTTATTATTCTTACCAATAAATTCAACGATTCGAAGGTTGAGCTTTTATTTCATGGTTGGTTGGTTGGTTGGTTGGTCGGTCGGTCGGTCGGTCGGTCGGTCGGTCGGTCGGTCGGTCGGTCGGTCGGTCGGTCGGTCGGTCGGTCGGTCGGTCGGTCGGTCGGTCGGTCGGTCGGTCGGTCGGTCGGTCGGTCGGTCGGTCGGTCGGTCGGTCGGTCGGTCGGTCGGTCGGTCGGTCGGTCGGTCGGTCGGTCGGTCGGTCGGTCGGTCGGTCGGTCGGTCGGTCGGTCGGTCGGTCGGTCGGTCGGTCGGTCGGTCGGTCGGTCGGTCGGTCGGTCGGTCGGTCGGTTGGTTGGTTGGTTGGTTGGTGGGTTGGTTAGGTTTGGTTAGGTTAGGTTAGGTTTGGTTTGGTTAGGTTAGGTTAGGTTTTTTTTTTTTTTTTTTTTTTTTTTTTTTTTTTTTTATATACTCGTCCCTCTGACGTAATCAGAGACTTTGTTAAACGTTTTTTTTTCTTGGTTACAGGGAGAATTGTTGTTCGTGTTTATTTAAGATTATTACATAATTTTGTCTAGTTTTTGTTTCTAGTGTGTGGTTAAATCTCTATTCCGGTTTGTGGTTTTTTGGCAAATTTTTCTACAGAACTCGAGGAATCGCATTCTCTTCTGTTTATTTTTAATGATAGAATGCAGTGTGTCCACTGTTATCACTGCATCTATGTCGGCTTCGATCTCAGCCCTTTCGCTGCCATAGATAGGACACTCACATATAATGTGTGTCACCGTCTCTTCAATCCCAGGCTGACACACGCACGATGGGTCACTCTTGCACTTAAAGCGGTGCAGGTATTCGGAGAACCCACCGTGCCCAGTAAGGATTTGCGTTGTCAGGTGGTCAAGCATCAGCTTGACGATGATGCTATACGCTTCTGCTGCGTCGGGGAAGAAGAGCTTCGTGACGGCGGCTGTTTGGCCTGATTTGTATCTACGATTCCATTCGTCAATCGAATTCTGACGAAGAATTCGCTTGGCGAATGAGATCGGAACTGCATCGTAGTCGGGTTTCGTTTTAAGCTTGGAGGCTTGCTTGGCTAGCAAGTCCGCGCGCTCGTTTCCCTCCAATCCAGCATGTGCTTTACTTTATCGCAAACTGTTTTAATTATATTTACATATTTTACTACTACCTTTTCCAAAAGTTTAGTGTCATTTATCATTTCAATATTTCCTTCCGTCAAATTTTCTTCTTCTATACGTTCTAACATTGTCTGTGTAAATTTTTTCCAGTCTGTCTTTTTTGTGTTGTAAATTCTGGTCGTACTTTCTATTATTCGATTTTGCGGTTTCGTCAGCTTAATTTTGAAAATAATGGTATTGTGGTCGGAGCTGGTTACACCCTCGTCGATTCTCCAGTCTTCCAGTAAATGAAATATGTCTCCCGAGCAAGCTGTCACATCGACGTGGCTGGTAAGGCGCCTGTTTCCCCTTATTGTATCGAAGGTCGGTATAGTGCCTTCATTTAGGACTCTCATGCCCAGCTCGTCAAGGGTCCCAGACAGATCCTCCCCCCTTTTATCCGTTATTGGGCTACCCCACCACGAGCTTTTGGCATTAGTGTCACCTCCTAAAAGAGTTCTCCTAAGATCCTCCTTCTGGCAGATACTTTGAATGTGGTCAAGATAAGGTTCGATCGGCCGGTCAGGCTCGAAGTAGCACGAAGCGATGGTTATCTTCCAGTGTGCAGTTAGGATCCTCACCACCACGATGTTATTGGTAGTGAGTTCTGGGCACTGCGTGACCACTAAATTCTGGTCAAAAACAGCGATCGCCGCTTTAACAGTCCCTTCTCCTGTTCCGCTATTCTGGAAGATCCTTATCCTACCGTACCTCTTCACCCTCCCAGCCTTCCCCACATATGGCTCCTGCAGGAGCGCAATGGCTATTCCACTGCTCTCTGCATACATCATGAGCTCATTTGTTGCCAGTTTGCTTCTCTGCAAGTTAGCCTGAGCCATGAGATACTCCGAGCCAGCTGGTACGCCTGGTGCGCCCTTAGCAGTATGCGACGCTGGCTCTAGCCAACGCCTCCCACCTACGCCTGACTGGGCAGTCTGCGCTGAACGCGTTATGGTCAGTGCGTTCAAGATTGGCGCCCGCACAGTTGCAGCAAGAAGGTGGAGCGTTGGCGAGCCAGCTTTCGCATTCGGTTCTCATGTGAGGACCCCCGCAGTGGCTGCACTTGGGGGCGGTCTCCTTGCAGAACCGCCTGCCGTGCCCGTACCCGAGGCAAAGGGAGCACTGCACAAGAGGAGAGAAATCTTCTACTCTGACCTTTTGCAGGTCTATGTGCAGGGCCCCCGCCCCCGTCGCACGGTTCCACACTTTAGGGGATACCCTCAAGATGACGTGAGCCGTCTGTGGGTTCCTGGCTTTTCTTCGAAACCTTACTTCTGCCCGGAACTCCTCGTCGGGGATGTCGTCGAAAAGCCTTCGGTTCTGCTTCCTCAGGGCGCCTAGGATATCCTCATCCGAGTTATACCCGAAGACGTCCCTGAGGATCAGAAGCGGGTCTTTGTTTTGTATTTCAACGACGGTTAAGCGGTCACTTGCTCCTTTCAACTTCTCCTTAACTTTGTCACGCTCCTCTTTTGATTCACAGCCTAAAATTACTTTTTGGTCTTTAGCCTTTCTGACCCTTTCAATTTTGACCCATCCGTCTTTGGCCTTTACGACACCCCTTATTTGGTCAAGCACTTCCTCTGCTGTGTCGCAGGCATTCGTTGAAGAGACCACAACGGAGTGTAGGGCAGTTGGCTGAAGGCTGGGCCTTTTGGTGACGCCAGCTGCAACACTCGCGTATGTGGTCTTTTCAAGGAATGATCGTTGTCCTTCTAAGGCCTTACATAGCTCCTCCATTTTTTCCTCGTTCCTTTTTATAAGACCCTTATGTTCGGCCAAACTCCTGATCAGCTCCTCTTCTTTAGACGCCTTTGCCCTTACAATTTCGGTTTGAAGCTCTGTCCTTTCCAGTTCTGGACCGTCTCTGTTCTCACTCCCTCCCGCTTCCGCCTCCTTAACTAACTGATACAGCCGTTCTATCGAATTTAAAACCTCGGCTTTTATGTCCGTTTTGAGATTCCGCGAGTTACCAAGATGGTGTTTGGCTCGTTGTAGGCATGCCTTTGCTTCGGCGGTTCTGCTCGCGTATCTCAGATTTGATGGGCTGGTATTGGGTTCGGTATTCTTAGCCCTTGATTTCAGTGTCGAGGGTCGGGAGGGGGCGGTAGGGGAGCTTGAGGGCTGCCGTGGTGGTAACGCTGAAATTGGGAGTACTGACGGTACAATTTTTTCTGTGGGTTCCGTTAGGTCTACGGTGCAGTTGCGCTTGCCCGTTTTCAGCGGAGTGTGGAACATTTTCACGTTGAGGGACTCGTCGAGAATAAAACTATAATTAATTCTGAGTGGTGTACAGGGCCACTCAGAAGTCCAAAAAATTTTTTAAAAATGCCGAAGTGCACAAAAGTCCTATTAATAACACAATTATTCGATATAAGATGAGGGGAACTAAAAGGTTCTTTCAGCAAGAATCTAGTCTTCCCCTCTAGGCCTACCGTGTCAATTGTATAAAATAATTAAAATAATAATAATAAATTAAATAATTTAAAACTCAATAATAAGTTAAAAGTCAGTAGCGGTTTAAAATCAATAAATAGATATAGTTAATAATGTCAAAAGGTTAAAAACTCCGGCACAATACAGTAAAATTATAAAAATTTTTCTACAATTATAATTTATTTAAAACTCTAAGTTTAAGCCTTATTAATTATTTAAAATTGGCGGTGTAAAAAGCCGCCGAGAGTCTTAGAATACTAAACTATAGTAACTATTCCTAATAATAGATATGTAATGTCCAAACACACAACTTAATATTATGCCTAATCTTCCCAGTCCACCTAGGTAATGAAGGTTAGGGTGGGGGGGAGGGCCCTTTTTTCGGTTCCTATGGCACCAAATTCAAAAAATTTGGTGTCAATCGATAGGGCTCCTGAAGACCTTCAAAACAGTGTACATCAAGTCCGGGGGGGGTGAGGGGGTGTGTGTCAAAAGTTCAAAAAACCCCTAAAAATTCGAATTTTTTAAATAAATTTGCGTCTAAAGACGCTTTAAAATTGTCCAAAAAATGTGAATTAATTTAGCGACGTAGGAGCAATAGACCCCTACGATTCAGTACCAAAATTTCGAAAATCGAAGTATGGTAACTGGTTCAAAACCAAATAAAACAAAAAATTTTTTAAAGTCCAAAATTAGTGTTCTAGATTTAGATAAAAGTCCAAAAAGTGAATTTATATAGTTTTTGTATATAGATCTACTATATATATCAAAAACGCAGACCTATTGTCAGTTTTAAAAAATTCGAATTGTATCGGTTAGGTTAGGTTAGGTTAGGTTTTTTTTTTTTTTTTTTTTTTTTTTTTTTTTTTTTTTTTTTTTTTTTTTTTTAAAACCGTCCCTCTGACATGGAGGTCAGAGATCTTTTACATCAATATTTTAATTATTTTGAATTTAAGTTAATGTATTAGTATTTAATAGAGCCTATCTTTTCATACAATACTTTTAAGTTACAATAATTTACCAAGTAATTTAACTTTATATCAATTTTTTAAAAAATTTTAAACAAGCAATTCTACTATTTTCCAAAGATTTTCCGATATAAAACACACCATTTTTCCCTTAAATTCGATATTTTACGATAAACGTCTTAATAGCTTTCACCCAAGAGACATGAGCAAACGACACAACGAAACAAGGAGTATGTATTGCTGAGCGAGCTGCCTCCGCGCATTATCCGTTGCCAAATTACATACTATTTCCAGCGGATAAGTTCGAGACTTGAACTATCTGTCGCCCCCGGGCTTCCCTCGCAGGCTGTGCAGGCTCATCTGCGCGCCCTTTCCTTTCCAAGCCTACTTTTGTTCCACCCAAATCCCAAAAGATTTTGAGTGTGACAACCGTTTTTACCTTGTCAGATACAATCGTAGGTGGCAGGAATCCTGGATAGAGCCAGTCGAGCCAGGCCGATTTGCCCGCAACAGCACGCGCGACACCACTCTCACAAACGGCACCCGCCGGGGCGCTTCGGTCATCACTGTCAGTCACCCCCATGGCCTGCGCCATGATGCCAAAAGCGCCCTTAGCAGTATGCTATGCTGGATCTGGCCAGTGCATCCCATTTACGCCGAACTGGGCAGTCTGCGCTGAACGCGTTGTGATCAACGCGTTCGAGTTTGGCGCCCGCACAGTTACAGCATGTCGGAGATGCACCGCCAGACCAGCCCTCGCATTCTGTCCTCATGTGGGGCCCCCCGCAGTGGCTGCACTTAGGGGCGGTTTCCTTACAAAACCGCCTACCGTGCCCGTAACCTAGGCAGAGGGAACACTGCACGAGTGGGGAGAAGTCCTCCACCCTGACTCTCTGTAGGTCAATGTGCAGCGCCCCCACCCCGACAACACGGTTCCACACGACGGGGGACACCCTCACGACGACATGGGCCGTCTGTGGGTTTCTTGCCTTCCGACGGAAGCGTACCTCTGCCCGGAACTCCTCTTCTGGGATGTCGGCGAAGATTCCACTGTTCTGTTTCCTCAGGGCGCTTAATATGTCCTCGTCAGAGTTGTAAGCGAAGACGTCCCTGAGGATCAGAAGAGGGTCTTTGTTTTTCATATCTTCTATAGTCAACCGATCCCCTGCCGTTTCTAGTCTGTGTTTTAATTTCTTTCTTTCTTCCTCCGAGCTACACCCCAATACCACCTTTTGGTCCTTGACCTTCCTGACGCGTTCGACTCTTACCCAGCCCTCCTTTGCGTCTACCACCTCTCTAATTTGGACGAGCACATCGTCCGCAGTGTCGCAGACGTCTTTCGAGGAGACCACAACTGAGTGCAGAGCTGCTGGCTGAGGGCGAGGCCTTCTGGTTTCACCAGCAGCCACACTCGCGTATGTGGTCTTCTCGAGAGCCTCTTTGTTTTGTTCCAAAGCATTCCTTAGTTTCTCCATGTTGACTTCATTCCTTTTGAGTAACTCAGTGTGCTCGTCCAACTTCCTAAGCCACTCCCCATCCGGCGTTATTTTCTGTTTATCGTCAGCGGCTGTTTCTGCTGCGACAACTGTGCTTGCCTCTCTTCCTTTCTCCAGCTCCGCCTCTTTGACGAGCTGGAACAGCCGTTCAATGGCCCTGGTGACCTCCGTTTTGATGTCCGTCTTCAAGTTACGCGAATTGCCAAGGTGTGTTTTGGCTTTCTGCAAGCAGGCCTTGGCCTCTGCTGTCCTGTTCGCGTAACTTGAGCCGGACGTACTAACGGCAGCAGCGGTCCCAGAGCATGTTGGAAGGGGAGATTTGGGCTTTGCTGACCTCGGTTTGGTCTTTGCGGGTAAGAGCTCCGCGACGGTGTCAGGTGGCATTTGGGGCGGCGAGTATTCCTCGGGTGACGAGAACTCCGACACAAATAGTTTTTTACAAGCTCCCAATGGTGTACGGAGCATTCCTATGCAGAGGGACTCGTCATTAATTAAAAGACCTGAGTGGTGTAAATGGCCACTCAGATGTCAACAATTTAAAATTTGCCAGGAGTTTGATAAACTTAAAATTTAAAATAATAAATAATTTAAAATAATAAATAATTTAAAAGTATGTCACTTAGTTAAAATAGATTAAAAATTTAATAGTCAATAAATAAAAGTAGGTGAGGGGAACGAAAAGGTTCTTAAGCAAGAATCTGATTTTCCCCTCTAAGGCCTGCCGTGTCAATAGTTAAAAGGATAAATTCAAATTTATATTAAATTAATGTAAAATATAAAAGTTCAATGAAAATAATTAAAAGTAAACTCCGGCAAATAGATATCCTATAGAATAATAAAATTTTTAAAACTTACAAGACTAAATGTTATTGGGTAAATATACCCACTCAAAAAATTTTTTCTAAACGGCGGTGTAAAAAGCCGCCGAGTGTCTTAAAATACTATTCTAAACTAAATAACCCTAATAAGAGTTATTTAGGGTCAAGACGCACAACTTTATTTCCTCCCAATTGTTCGAATCCACCTAGGTAATAAAAGTTAGGGTGGGGGGGAGGGCAATTTTTTCGGTTCCTATGGCACCAAATTTAAAAAATTTGGTGTCAATCGATAGGGCTCCTGAAGACCTATCAAACAAGGTATGTCAAGTCCGGGGGGGGGTGAGGGGGTGTGCGTCAAAAGTCCAAAAAACCCCAAAAAATTCGAATTTTTTAAATAATTTTGCGTCTAAAGACGATTTAAAATTGTCCAAAAAATATGAAATAATTTAGCGGCGTAGGAGCAATAGACCCCTACGATTCAGTACCAAAAATTCGAAAATCGAACAATGGTAACTGGTTCAAAAATAAAATTATCAAAAATTTTTTAAAGTGCCAAAATATTGTTCCAAATTTAACAAAAAACTTCCAAAAAGTGTTTATATGTTTTTTATATATGGAATCTACTATCTGTATTTCAAATTTGTTAACCTATTATCAGTATTCAAAAGTCGAATGGTATCGTTAGGTTAGGTTTATGTTTAAGGTTGGGGGTCCCCGATGTTGACTTCCTCGTAGTAACCCCTGGGGCAACGTAGCCTGACCACCGTACGGAGTGGGCAGGCTAACGGCAAAACGAACACTTGCTTATTATCGAAACTTCTCTTTGTGTGTCTGTTCGATTTTGTTGGGAACCGCAAGCCCCAACGTAGGGGACGCTCCGGGCGTTTTCTTTCCTCCCAAAAGGCCCTTCTGCAAAGGGCCAACCAAAGGCTTCTCAGGTCCCAACCAAAATGCCCTTCTCATGCCAACCAAAGTCCCTTCTCAGGTCCAACCCAACTGTCCCTTCTCAGGGCCAACCCCAGGCCCTTCTCAGGGCCAACAAAAGGCCCTTCTCAGGGCAACCCATGTCCCGTGCTGCTTCCGGCATCGGAACCAGCCGCGCGGCATCTGTGGCCAGCCTGGCTAGAGGAGCGTCCTTCGGGTCGGACTATTCCGCCGTGGCGTCCATAGGATGGCTCGAACTGCTGCTCCACACGCCAGTCGAGAAAGAGGTCCCTCTTCAGGCTGACGCTCCGGATACTCCCGGGATACTGAGCGGCCAGCCCGCCAAGGCGGGTCGTCGTCCCAGACGGACTTTGAGCGAGGATAGCCCTCGAAAGAGAAGCAGGCGCGGACCGCCCGAGCGAAGGCCGGCTACGGCGCCTCCAGCGTCCTCTACGCGGACCACTTCCGGAGGAGATGCGCGCATACAATCACACATAAGCTGGGGGAGGACCAGTTTGGAGATCTTGGAGGTGGCATCCAAGTCCTCCACCTTCTTCAAAAGCACCTCAGAGAAGGCCCCCGCGAAGCAGCGCTGTTTTGCTCGGCATCGTCAAGGAGCTTGCTCAGCGTACCCTACTGACGAGAACCTGCAGTTGGCAGGCGACGGTGGATCGCCTGCAAAAGGATGTCCCAGTGGCTTCACGCCCGCGTACCGAGCTCATGCTCGACCAAGAGGCGGGCCGCAGAAGGTCCCTGCCTACGGCGCCTCTCCCCTCCAACCTTGAGATACATCCGCAAGTTTGCACGGAGAGAGGGCCTTCATCAGGACCTGCTTCGCGGCCATAGAAGACCGGCTCCTGCCGGAGAAGCGGCTTCGCCCTCCTCCTGCGGCGGCACAAGGCGATGCCTCCGCGCCGGGTCCTCACGACCACCGCGCTCGGGGGAGACCTAAAAACAATGGGCAAAGGTACGGGGAAAAAGTCCTCTGTCAACCTGCCCCGACTACCCAGACGGCACCTGCGGTCGTCCGAGAGGGAATACCCGCTTCGCCGCCACCACCCTCCAATGCACCTTGGAAAATGTTGTTACCAGGAGGACAGCGGAAGGTGACGACGTCGGCCCCTAATCCCTGCAGCCAAGCCCTAAGGCCATCCACCGTTTGCGAACAGGTGCAGAACTTGCTCCTCCTAATACCGCTGCTGTCGTGGTCACAACTGACCACAGAGGCACTGAACGGGGGGAGACTGCGAGTCGCGTTCGGCGGGCTCGTACGAGCATCGACCTTCACAAAACTGGGTGCGGCAGAGTCACTTGCCGGAAACCAAAACGGGGGGCAGCGTAGTTTCGATTTTCCCCTGGTCTCAGGCGCACTAAGGCAGACCTCTTTGCGTCTAAGCTCAAATATGCTGTCGCCGACAACGGGTCCACGTTCGCTAGACCTATAAATGTTTGGGCTCTCGAAGTGACCGACCCTCGATGATTCTGTCAACACAAGAGGAGTGTTTACGCGATAGCGTCGTGCGGGGGGCTGTGCCATCACAGCCATCACGGGCCGTCCATTAGGCTTGGCCCGCGAGGCATGGGCCTATGCATCTGGAGTGCCCACTCATAGCATCCAAGCGGTTTGTGGCCAAGGGCCCGCCTTTTCGTGTGGGCTAGCTCGGGTAGGGGTCCCGTGCCACTTGAGGACATCCGATGCGCTGCTTCAAGTGCTTCGGCATTGGCCACACCCTGCTCTCTGGTCCCCTCCACTGCGAGCCCACCGCACTGTGCTTCGTTGCGGCAAAGAGGTGACATAAGTCGGCCACGTTCGAAGCTAACGACTCCGCGCTGCGCGTATGCGTGCCAGTGGTCGTCCCGCCGACCACGTGATGACGGGCAGTAAGTGCTGCCCGCCATCTAAGAAGGGAAAGCGCAGGCGCGAACCTTCCAGGCTGCTGCCGTGCCGCCGGCTTAACAACCAGTTACCGCCCGGCCCCGAGGGGAATGCGTGAACACCGATGACGAGTCCATCGCATTCTCCATGCGAACCCCAACCACTGCAGAGCGGCCAGGAATTTCTGTCCAAACTCTCGCGAATGTTGGTGGACGGGGCGGGTTGTGTTGCCGGGGAGCCGTATTCTGGTCCCTAGCAGCTCTGGCTGGGAGACGACAACGGATCGGTAGCACTGGTATCGCTGCTTTCCACAGACTCCCCTCTCCTCTCGCTCTAGAGAGGGGGACCGGGAGACTTGGTTCCGCCGCGTGGGGTGACGTGGGCCCTCATTGGGGTGTACATCTCCCCAAACCGCCCTTCTCACGGACTATTCGAGAGCTTTCTCGAAGTCCTAGCCGTGGTGGTTGGCAAGTGTGCCGCGCAGGGGACTGGTGGTGGTCGTTTTACGCCAAGTCGGTGGTGTGGGGTAACCCAACCACCGATGCCCGAGGTCGCGGCTGGGGCCATGGTACGTTTCGTCCGGTCTGTTCCCTCCCAACGGGGCACAGTCCTCCACGTGCGTGCGCGAGAGGGGGTGTCCCCATCGGGGACCTCGCCTTCGCCCTCCCCTTCTTTGGCGTCCCGCATTGGGACTGGCGGGTGGAAGCTGGTTGAGGACGCTTCGGACCACCGTACGGTGCGGTTTTTTCGATGTCTCCACACAGGGCTCCCGGGGGGCCGCGCGGGTCGTTCGCACTGTCCCGTGGGCGCTCCACCCGCCGTAGACCCGGAGGCCGTCCACAGAGGCTGGCTTCTCGTGCAGGACCTGGCTTTCGCCTCCTGTCGACGGCCGGGACGTGGACGCCCGGCAAGTCCGTCTGAGGGAATCCTTGAACCGAGGTGGTGCAACTCAAGCATGCTCGGTTCTCCGCCGCCCCCTCCAGCCGCGCAGTGTACTGGTGGTCAAGGAGTTGTGGGGATCTCGGGCCGCCTGGTGTGGCCCCCAGGAGGGAATATACAAGGAGCCGCGGCGGCGTCGTCGCGGACCTGGTCTAAAACGAGGGCCGCCTCTATGCGCTACATAGAGTCGAAGGCTCCCTGACGACGCGAATGGCCGAAGCTCAGGGTAGCGCGAGGGCGGAGTTTCGGAGGGTCTCGCATTGCCCCATTTGGGAGGCCGTACCAGGCGGCACGCCAGAAGCTCGGCCGTGCGGTCCCCCAGTTTGCCGATACCCTCGAGCCGGCGCTCCTGGATGGGTTGATCCATCCCTAATTTCCCGCAGGGACAACTTCACCGCTCACCAGTATGACGCCCCCTTGGTGGCGGCTCCATCGGCCGAGGATGTCCCCCGGTGACGGAGGACGGGTGGAGGTGGCAGCGCTCTGCTCCGGGCCAAGAAGACGCCCAGGTCCGGACTTCGTCCCCCCGAGTTTGTGGCATCGCCGCCTCCCCCCAGATGGTATTGAGGCTTCGGGAACTCTCACGCGTGTTCTGACGTTCGAGAGGTTCCCGAGCCATGGAAGAGTGCCAATTTGCCTTCTTCCGGAAGAGGGGCGCCGGCGGACTCCCCCTCTGCATACCGAACCCATCGTTCTGCTCTGCTGAGGTCGTAAAAAATGTTCGAGAGGATCCTCGCCGCCCGCAGAAACTGCCACCTGCGCACCATTGGCCCGACCTAGCGACGCTCCGTTTCTGTTTTCGAGCTGCGCGTTCGACGGTCGCCTCCCTGCCCTTCCGACTCAGGGACGGGGTTACGTTAGCGATGGCCGCGGTGGATGGAGTTTTTGGCTGTGTCGTTAGACATAGTCAACGCCTTCACTTCCCTCCCTCCCACTCCACCGTGCCTAGAGGCGCTCCGTTTTCACTGGGTGCCCCATACGCGGGGTCTTTTGGCGGAGTTCTGAGCGGATCGTACAGTCCGCCTCACCAACAGGTCGGCTAGCTCCGCAGATACTGCGCGACTCCCGGTGTTCCACAGGGTCTTTTCTAGACCGCTCCTGTGGAACATCGGATTCGACTGGCTCTTGCGTTGAAATCTCCCCCGTGTTAAACGTCTGTTCCTCCTGCTATTCAGATACACCCTCCTCCTGCCATGTGATGAATTTTTCGGGGAGGCGGCCAGCTTGGCCTACGGCGTGCGGTTCGCTAGTGTGGACCGAATCTCCGCCTACGGGCTAAGGTGGCGCTTTCACAAGACACGCTGCCGTAATTTTTCCGTGGCCCTCGGCAGCGCCAACCTGGCCCGACGCCCATTCACCTTGAGGGTGCCCGCGTTGATTGCAGGCCCAGAGAAATATCTGGGCCTGGTTCTCGACAGCAAGGTGCGCTTCGGCGCTCAACTTTGCCGACTGTCGACAGCGCACTTGCCTCAAACAGCGGGCGCCCTCCGTGGCTCCCTCCCTAACTTCGGGATCCCCGGCGATCGATGCCGCGGTCTATACGCCGGCACTGAAAATATGGCCCTGTACGTGGGCTCCCATATGGGCTGACTCACTGTGGCCGACTGTCGAACGCCGCGTGCCCATCCGCAGGCCACAACGTCATTGCACAGCGGGTGGGCTAGGGCGTCCCGCACAGTGATTTTTGCGGCGGCTTGCCGTCTGGCGGGGCACCCATTCCTTGGGAGCTGGAGGCTTGGGTGCGCGCCAGAATTTACGATTGGACGGCTGGTCAAGGGCACTGAACCGTCGTCTGGGATCCGGGGGAGCGGCAGGAAATCCGCCGGGATCTGAGGGACCGGCCGTCACCCGGCATTGGGCGGAGGACCTCCCCCTCCGTCGCCGTTCGGATCCCGTCGGCTGCTGACGCCACGGGCCCGTCCTGGGTCGATTGGCTCGAATGTCGGCATACGGCTCCCTCTCCCTGCGTCTTGTGCAGTGCTGTCCGGGCAGGGGTTGCTTCGGAATCGTACTGCCCCGGATCGGGAGGGATGAATCTCCACTGCCACCACTGCGGGGCCGAGGGTGGACACGGCGGATGCACACCTTGGGTGGCCCATCGTGGTCCGACCTCGCCGCGCCCCTGGTGGCAGGAGTCGGGGCCGACCTCCGCGCCCCAGCGTGGGTCGCGCCGCATGCTGAGCGGGAGGAGGCATGGGCGGCGGTAGCCCTCCTTCTGTGAGGACGTAATGTCCACAGAAGGAGGCGGCGGAGCGCACCGGGAGTATGAACCCTCTCGGGCGCCGCTCCCGCAGACGAATAAGGGCAGAGAGAACGGGCGACACAACGTCCGTTCGCCCTCCGCCCCGGGGGTGACCGCATGGCGACAGCGCGGGTCGCCCACCCGCCTGCATGTCCATGATCACCCCACTCGTCGGCCCACAATGGCCGTGCACTCCGCCATGTGGGTGTACGAACCCCTCCCCACTAGGGGGGTCCTGAATGGCCCTGCCGTATGGCGGGCATTCCCCGGCGGGGGCCTGACTCTCTGTAACTGTCCCGGCCCTCTCCACGCAGGTGAGGTCGGAGCGCCGCTGGGTATTTTTAGTTGGTATACCGGGAACGCCTGTACCGGGTCCCACATCCCCTCTCCCGTCCCCGACGGGAATGTTATTCTTAATGTCTATTTTTTCCCAGCTGACAAAAAAAAAAAAAAAAAAAAAAAAAAAAAAAAAAAAAAAAAAAAAAGGTTGGTTGGTAGGTAGGTTTTTAGGTTGGGGGTTCCCCCGCAGTATGACTTCCTCGTAGTGCCCCCTGGGCAACGTGCTGACCACCGTAACGGAGTGGCAGGCTAACGGGCAAACCGAATACTGCTATCGAAATCTTACTTTGTCTGCTATCTGATTTTGTTTTTGGGACAGAATGTCAAACATTGAGGGACGCCTCCGGGGCGTTTTCGCTCCAAAATGCCTTCTCAGGCACCAAAAGGCCCTTCTCAGGGCCACCAAAAGGCCTTCTCATGCCAACCAAAATGCCCTTCTCAGGGCCACCCAAAGGCCTTCTCGGTCCAACCAAAAGGCCCTTTCAGGGCCCAACCAAAGCCGCTCTCACTGGCCAACCCATGTCCGCGATGCTTCGTCATCGGGCACCAGCCGTGCTGCATCCGTGGCCAGTCTGGCTAAGAGGGAGTGACTTCTGTTCGGATTATTCCGACGTGGATCCTTCAGAAGTGCTCGAACTGCGGCTTATCCACAGCGCCCGTCCTAGGAGAGGGCCCTCTTCAGGCGAAGCTCCTGAAATCTCCGGCTACTGAGGATCAGCCCGCCAGCGGTGCGTCGTCCAGACGGACTTTGAGGATAGGACGCTCGAAGGAAAAGCAGGCGCGACCTCCAGACGAATGCCGCTGACGGCTCCTCCAGCGTCCTCTCGCGGAACCACTCCGTAGAGGAAATGGAGCGGCATGGCACTGGAGGAACCAGTTTGGATGATCTTGATGTGTTGCATCCAAGTCCTCCAATATCTCAAGGGGACTTTCCAGAAGGCCCTGAAATTTCCGGGCATCGGGGGACTTGCTCGGCATCGTCAAGGATTTGGCGCACGCACCACTTCTGACGAGACGAGGCCAGGCTGCAAGGCGAATGTGGATGCCCTGCAGAAGGAGTTTCCGGGCTTGCACAGCGCGCGTCGGGCGGGGAGCTGCAGTGTCTCGACCAGAGGCGTCCGCGGAAGTCCTCTACGCTCCTCTCCCCTCTCAACCTTGAGATATCATCCGCAAGGTGGTCGTTGATAGAGTAGGGGCCTTCATCAGTACCTGTTTCGCGGCATTGAAGACCGGCTGCTGCCGGAGAGCGGCTTCGCCCTCCTCGTGTCGTCGCGAATAAGGCCACGCTTCCCGGCGCCGGTCCCTCAGCGACCACAGCCCCTAACAGGTAGCAATCCAACAGCAAAGGAAGGCAAGGGGAAAAAGCCCTCTGCAACCTGCCCCCTACCCGGACGGCCCCTGAGGTAGTCGAGATGGGAAGACCTCTTCTGCCTCCACCACCCCCTTCCAATGCGCCTTGGACAAAGGTGGTACCGAGGAAGCGGAAGGGCAAGAATTCGGCCCCTACGCCCCCTGGAGCCCAGCCTAAGGCAGCCACCTGCGGCGACAAGAGGAAGAAGCTCGCTCCTCCTAAGACCGCTGCCGTCGTGGTCACGCTGACCACAGATGCAGCGGAGCGCGGGAGACCTACGAGTCCGAATTGCGGCGGGCCGTACAATGTGTCGATCCAGCGCAACTCGGGGCGGGCATAGTTACGTCCGAGAACCCAACGGGGGCTCGAATTTTCGAGTTCCTCGGGTCTCAGGCGGCACTAAGTCAGACCTCTTTTGCGTCGAAGGCTCAAAGAGGCTGTCCGCCGGCACGGCAAAGGTCGCAAGACCTGTCAATGCGCGGCTCTTAAGTGACTGACCTCGACGACTCGGTCACTCAAGAGGAGTTAGTGGCTGCGATGCGCGGGGGGCGGTGGGCTAGCGCTGCTCCGTAACATCTATCAATGGCCGGTCCATTAAGACTCTCGGCCGCGGAGGCATGGCACTTATGCTGCCTGGAATGCCCAGTCTGAGCAGCAAGGCGTTCCTGGCCAAGTCGCATCCGGGTTCGGGCCTTAGCATAGTGGCGGTGGTCCGGGCACTTGCGTAGCAGCAAAAGCGGTCCTAGCCAAGGGTCGCCTCTCGGTCGGGCTTAGCTCGGGTAGGGTCCGGGCACTTGAGGACAGGCCGATGCGCTGCTTCAAGTGCTTCGGCATTGGCCACACCCGGCTCTCTGTCCCTCCACTGCCGAGCGCACGGAACTGTGCTTCCGTTGCGGCAAAGAGGGACATAAGTCGGCCACATGCGAGGCTATGACTCCGCGCTGCGCAGTATGCGCTGCCAGTGGTCGTCCCGCCGACCACGTGATGACGGGCAGGAAGTGCTGCCCGCCATCTAAGAAGGGGAAAGCGCAGGCGCGACCTGCCGCTGCTGCCGCCGCCGTCGTAACACCAGTTACCGCGCCGGCCACCGAGGGGATGCGATGAACACCGAATGAACGGAGCCCATCGCATTCTCCAGGCGAACACCAACCACTGCAGAGCGGCCAGGATTTACTGGTCCAAACCCTCGCAGAATGGTTGGTGGACGTGGCGGTTGTGGCCGAGCCGTATTCTGTCCCTAGCAGCTGGCTGGGAGACGACAACGGCTCGGTAGCACTGGTAGCGCGGTCTTCCACAGACTCCCCTCCCCTCTCGCTCTTAGAGAGGGACCGGGATACGTGGCCGCCGCGTGGGGTAAAGTGGCCCTCATTGGGGTGTACATCTCCCCAAACCGCCCTCTCACGGACTTCGAGAGCTTTCTCGAAGTCCTAGCCATGGTGGTCGGCAGAGTGGTGCAGCGCAGGGTACTGGTGGTGGGCGACTTTAACGCCAAGTCGGTGGTGTGGGGTAACCCAACCACCGATGCCCGAGGTCGCGAGCTGGAGGTCTGGTCCGTGGCGTCTGGTCTGTCCCTCCTCAACAGAGGCACAGTCCACACGTGCGTGCGACGAGAGGGGGGGGTCCATCGTGGACCTCGCCTTCGCCTCCCTTCTTTGGCGGCCCGCATTGTGGACTGGCGGGTGGAGCTAGAGGAGACGCTTTCGGACCACCGATACGTGCGGTTCGATGTCTCCACACAGGGCTCCCGCGGAGGCCGTGCGGGCCGGTCGCACTTCCCGCGGTGGGCGCCCACCCGCCTAGACCGGGAGGCCGCCAAGGAGGCGGCTTTCGTGCAGGACTGGCTGTCGCCTCCTGTCGACGGCCAGGACGTGGACGCCACGGCAGTCCGTCTGAGGGACTCCTGGACCGGGGTGTGCAACCCACGCATGCCTCGGTCTCGCCGTCCTCCTCCCAGCCGCGCTGTGTACTGGTGGTCAGAGGAGTTGGGGATCTCCGGGCCGCCTGTGTGGCCACCAGGAGGGAATACACAAGAAGCAGGCGGCGGCGCCATCGCGACCTCGACAACGAGGGCCGCCTCTATGCTGCACACATAGAGGCGAAGGCTACCCTGACGACGCGAATGGCCTAGTCTCAGGGTAGCGCGAGGGGGGAAATGTTGGAGGGTCTCGACATTGACCCATTTGGGAGGCCGTACAAGGCGGCACGCAAGAAGCTGCGTCCGTGCGGTCCCCCAGTTGCCGAGACCCTCGAGCCGGCGCTCCTGGATGGGGTGGTCCAGTCCCTGTTTCCGCGCAGGGACAACTTCACCCCACCAGTAATGAGCGCCCCTCTGGTGGCGGCTCCATCGGCCGAGGAGGTCCCCCCGGTCACGGAGGACGAGGTGGAGATGGCAGCTCTCTGCCTCCGGGCCAAGAAGACGGCCCCAGGTCCGGACGGCGTCCCCGCCAGAGTTGTGGCCATCGCCGCCTCCGAGGTGGGAGGGAGGCTTCGAGACCTCTTCAGTGCGTGTCTGACGTGCCGAAGGTTCCCGAAGCCATGGAAGGAGGGCCAATTGTGCCTTCTTCGGAAGGGTGGGCGGCCGGCGGACTCCCCCTCGGCATACCGACCCATCGTTTTACTCGATGAGGTCGGCAAAATGTTCGAGAGGATCCTCGCTGCCCGCGTTAACTTCCACCTGCGCACAATTGGCCCGGACCTGGCGGACGCTCAGTTCGGTTTCGAGCTGAGCGTTCGACGATGGATGCCCTGTCTCGACTCAGGGACGGGGTGAAGGAGGCGATGGCCGCGGGGGATAGAGTGTTGGCTGTGTCGTTCGACATAGTCAACGCCTTCAACTCCATTCCCCACTCCACCGTGCTAGAGGCGCTCCGTTTCCATGGAGTGCCTCAGTATTTGCGGGGTCTGTTGGCGGACTATCTGAGAGATCGGACAGTCCGCCCAACTACCAGGTCAGGCGAGCTCCGCAGATACGGCGTCGAGTCCGGTGTTCCACAGGGTTCCGTTCTAGGACCGCTCCTGTGGAACATCGGATTCGACTGGCTCTTGCGGGGCAATCTCACCGTGGCACGACTGTCATCTGCTATGCAGATGACACTCTTCTCACTGCGGGGGAGGAATTTCGGGGAGGCGGCCAGCTTGGCCTCGGCGGGAGGTTCGCTAGTGGTGGACCGAATCTCCCGCCTAGGGCTGAAAGTGGCGCTGCACAAGACCGAGGCCGTATTCTTCCACGGGCCTCGGCAGCGCCAACCGCCCGACGCCCATATCTACGTTGAGGGTGCCCGCGTTGAGGTTCAGGCCCGGATGAAATATCTGGGCCTGGTGCTCGACAGCAAGTGGCGCTTCGGCGCTCACTTCGCCGGGCTGTCGACGCGCCTGTTGAAGACAGCGGGCGCCCTCCCGTGGCTCCTCCCGAACGTGTGGAGCCCTGGTGATAGATCCCGGCGTCTATACGCCGGCATCCTGAAAGTATGGCCCTGTACGGGGCTCCCGTATGAGCGGCCTCACTGTGCCGAAGGGAGAACGCCGCTGCCATCCGCAGGCCACAAAGGGCCATTGCACAGCGGGTGGCTAGGGCGTACCGCACGGTGAGTTTTGCGGCGGCGTGCGTTCTGGCGGGCACCCACCCTTGGGAGCTGGAGGCTTGGGTGCTCGCCAGAGTGTACGAGTGGACGGCGGGGCAGAGGGCACTCCCTGCGTCTTGTGCAGGTGCTGTCCGGGCATGGTTGCTTCGGATCGTACCTGCACCGGATCGGGAGGGAGGAGTCTCCGGCGTGCCACCACTGCGGGGCCGCGGTGGACACGGCGGAGCACACCTTGGAGGTGTGCCCATCGTGGTCCGAACCTCGCCGCGCCCTGGTGGCAGTAGTCGGGCCGACCTCACGCTCCCCAGCGTGGTCGCCGCCATGCTGAGCGGGGAGGAGGCATTTCCAGGATCACCCCCACTCGTCGGGCCACAATGGCCGTGCACTCCGGCCATTGTAACGACCCCTCCCCACTAGGGGGGGTCTGAGGGGCCTGCCGTAGGGCGGGCAGTCACCGGCGGGGGCCTGGACGCTATGGACTCCCAGGCCTCTCCACGCAGGTGATGTCGGAGTGCCGCTGGGTATTTTTAGTGGGTATACCGGAAACGCCTTTACCGGGAGTCCCATATACCCTCTCCCGTCCCCCGACGGAAAGGGGATGCGTAATGGCATTTTTACAACAACGTTGGCGACAACAAAAAAAAAAAAAAAAAAAAAAAAAAAGGTTGGGGGTGGGGGTTCCCCTCCGTGGGCCTCGGCAGCGCCAACCGCCCGACGCCCATATACACGTTGAGGGTGCCTGATTAAAACTCATGTGTTTCGTACAACGGTTTATTGCAGACAAAAGAAATTAGAAATACATCGTCACTAAGATACGGTGACCCGCGTAAAAAACAATCTACCCACAACTTTTTATATTAACGGGCGTCAACATGCCGCCTCCCAAGAACGCAGTTCTTAAGGAGCATACACATTAAATAAAATTTATGCATTTTATTTTTACAATATTAACAATTGTTTTTTTTTTTACATTTAAACAATATAGTAGAAAATTGCTCATTACATTTAACTTAACATTTTTAATACATAATCATAACTGACAATTTAAGTATAATTTTACATTACAAACTTCATCCCATATTGTATGTTGCGCAATAACAAAGGGATAATTATTATCAACAATAATTTAAAATAGTAATCAATAATAAAATAAATTAATTTAATGTTTACTGTAAATGATCATAAAAATATTATAAGATATAAATACATAATGATATTCAATTAATTAATTTTCATTTAAAA